>SJXQ01009032.1:375999-544288 GCA_006408695.1 Aepyceros melampus
TGCCTTTTCTAAAACCAGCTTGAACATCTGGAAGTTCGTGGTTCATGTATTGCTGAAGTCTGGCTTGGAGAATTTTGAGCATTACTTTACTAGCATGTGAGATGAGTGCAATTGTGCAGTAGTTTGAGCATTCTTTGGCATTGCCTTTCTTTGGGATTGGAATGAAAACTGACCTTTTCCAGTCCTGTGGCCACTGCTGAGTTTTCCAAATTTGCTGGCATATTGAGTGCAGCACTTTCACAGCATCATCTTTCAGGATTTGAAATAGCTCAACTGGAATTCCATCACATCCACTAGCTTTGTTTGTAGTGATGCTTGCTAAGGCCCATTTGACTTCACATTCCAGGATATCTGGCTCTAGATGAATGATCACACCATCGTGATTATCTTGGTCGTGAAGATCTTTTTTGTATAGTTCTTCTGTGTATTCTTGCCATCTCTTCTTAATATCTTCTGCTTCTCTTAGGTCCATACCATTTCTGTCCTTATCGAGCCCATCTTTGTATGAATATTCCCTTGGTATCTCTAATTTTCTTGAAGACATCTCTAGTCTTTCCCATTCTGTTGTTTCCCTCTATTTCTTTGCATTGATCGCTGAGGAAGGCTTTCTTATCTCTCCTTGCTATTCTTTGGAATTCTGCATTCAGAGACTTATATCTTTCCTTTTCTCCTTTGCTTTTCACTTCTCTTCTTTTCACAGCTATTTGTAAGGCCTCCCCAGACAGCCATTTTGCTTTTTTGCATTTCTTTGCCATGGGGATGGTCTTGATCCCTGTCTCCTGTACAATGTCAGGAACCTCCGTCCATAGTTCATCAGGCACTCTGTCTATCAGATCTAGTCCCTTAAATCTATTTCTCACTTCCACTGTATAATCATAAGGAATTTGGTTTAGGTCATACCTGAATGGTCTAGTGGTTTTCCCTACTTTCTTCAATTTAAGTCTGAATTTGGCAATAAGGAGTTCATGATCTGAGCCACAGTCAGCTCCTGGTCCTGTTTTTGCTGACTGTATAGAGCTTCTCCATCTTTGGTTGCAAAGAATATAATCAATCTGATTTCGGTGTTGACCATCTGGTGATGTACATGTGTAGAGTCTTCTCTTGTGTTGATGGAAGACAGTGTTTGCTATGATGAGTGCGTTTCCTTGGCAAAACTCTATTAGCCTTTGCCCTGCTTCATTCCACATTCCAAGGCCAAATTTGCCTGTTACTCCAGGTGTTTCTTGACTTCCTAATTTTGCATTACAGTCCCCTATAATGAAAAGGACATCAGTCCTTCCAATTTATCTAATTTCCCTCACCTGAATTCTTTCCCCATCCCCAGCAAATAATGTTCAAATCCTTTGACCTGAGTCTATTGTCTCACTCAGCATACTGGGAAATTGACAATAAATCCTAGTGCGTTTCCTGTCAGATCTAAACGGGAGCTAAAATCAAATCTTCCTTCAGTCTTAAATTGTTTTACTTTGGTGCTCACACTTTAAACGAGCTAATATGCTTTTTTCATCTCAATATTCCTGTCTGCTTCCAAGGCCATTTTTATATATCCTATGATGTTCCTTTTGGCAAATTGTGCCTAGCCAAATGCACAAAACAGGTCTCCCTGAGAAATCTTACTAAACTTAATATATTTGGGTAATACATATTTGTTTCAAATGTATGTGTATCTTTTCAGCACCAGATTACATCCCTATATGTTTTCTGGCCCCTGATCACAGGCTCTCTATACTGGACTCAGGAAACAAAAATCAGTTTTCTAAGCCAAGGGGATTCTAGTCAACTGGTTAAGTTTAAGGCATGTTTAGAAGCTACTGATGGTCACATCCTTAAAAATTTGTCTCTAAATACCTTTCTATAATTCTTGTACATGAGCTCTCATTTATTCCCCCATAATACCATTTCTTTGTGATATATTAATATAACTGATTGCTCAAATAAGTTTGGAAGATAGCACTTGCTGTATGTCAGATCCTTTCAAAAGTTTTGACAAATAACATTATATGTTTCATATAATATTTATTGCCTTTGACGTGTTCATTTTTCATTTCTTCCCTTGACAGTTTAGCTTTTTGTTTTTTTGTTTCTGGATTTCTTTTCAGGTCTTTATTTTAATGTACCCTCATCATTATTTAATCTGAATTTATGTAATTCTGTTTTATTCCCTCTCCCACAATATTCTTGATCAAAACCTTTCTATTTAACCTGAACTTAAAATTTTAACTTTGACAGCATGAGATTAAATTATAGAATGAGTCATGACATTGTTTCATTGACAAGAAAATGTTTCATTTTCAAAATAATTGTAATTCAGCTTAATTTAAGAAAATACATGAGCAAAGTTGATATAAGTAAAAAAAATCATGACAATAGCATATAGATATTGAGGTTTTTATTACAGTAAAGACAACATAAACCAAAAAAGAATGAATTGTCTGTAATTTAAAGAACTACTTTCTTCTAAAAGTTATAAGCTTTAAAGCTGAAACAAAATTTCATCAAATATGTAAGTGGAAAAAAAACAGGCTTATCATTAACATTTAAAAAACATTAGATTATGTTGTTATAGCAATATTTATAAATATATAATTTTATTGATTGGATTCTAAAGTAAAACAAGTAAATTTAGAATTTGTTTTCTTGGTAAATAGTTTAACACTTAACTCACAACTAAGTCTGTAGCTATGTGTGTCTCTTTCTAACATCAGAATGAATTAAAAATGGCATGTAACAGCTCACTTAATCTGTGTTAACTATATTTAGATATATGTATTACAATCCCCTGATCACAGCTTCAACAATACCCTGGCAAAAATGAGAAAAAACAAAAAAGTGTTAGCGATATAGTTCTAAATTATATTCATCTCAGTTTAATTATATGAACTTTTATGTGTAAATACCCTCTACAAGTTACACTCTAAAGTAACAGGACTGGTTTATACTATATCAAGAAGAAAAATAGATCAAAAGTTTGCATTTTAAGTATGGTTATCTTACTAATACAAACATTAAAAAATTAAATGGCTCAATTAGTAAAGAAGTAAAAAAATTATGAAAACTTTTCTTCTATTTTCTACCAACTATTTCACAGTCATAGCTTAGAGACACTAAAATTTGCATTTAATTAGGGACATTTATTTCCTTAGAAAAATGGTACTGGTTCCCAGAAGATTCAGTAGCATTCAAGCATTTGTAATAGCACATTAGTAGCAGGAACATTCGAGTATGCCGAAGTATTTACTACATCAAATGCTCGTTATTTTCAGGTAAAACATTTGAGTAGTTTAACGATGTACTTGTCCATATTCATTTGCTTGCAGCTTCTCCAAAATGCCATCGAGTGACTAGTTGTTAAAGCCAAAACCACATATTTTTAGACATTAGAAAATGTAAACACACTTTCAGACACTTCAATACAAGGTAAAAGAAAAACGTAAGTTCTCATTGGAACAAAAAGTGAAATTTTCTCACCAAAAATCTAATCTGTCTAAAACTCAGATATTCTGTTCTTTAGAGAGCAGGATATAAAGTGGCGGTCTTCAAGCATGTTTGTTCATATGTCTCCTAAAATAATTTTGACAAGTAATACCTTGTGCATATTTAAATTATATAAAAAATTTCATAACTTTTATGTAACAAAGTATGCAATTTTGCTGTATATAAATATTGATGCTTTAAAATAAAATTTAAACCAATCTTTTAAATGTATCCTATATAATATTAATAACATACTGAATTATTACTACTATTGTTCTTCTAAAATAAAATATCTCCTTAAATTTGTATTTCCTTTCTGCTGCTTCCACAGAATTTTATTCTACTTGAATCTTGAAAATCTGTTCTTGAGCACTCTATTACACTTTCTGACATAAACTTTATACAGACAACAAGCACATACACGTTTACATCTAGATTACCTTTAAATTAATTTTCTTTGACCAAAGGCTCTAATTTTTTTTAATCACCTTGGTTGAGTTATCATTACAACTATGATGGGCACACAGTTGATCCAAACAAGTAAATTACAAATTTTGAGATAAAATCATTAAAAACTAAAAGGTAAATTTTAATTAGAAAGGTATCTCTTAATGGACTGAATTGGAAGAGATGTGTTTATGAAAACTTAGTTTAAAAAACTGTTGAGGGACTTCCCTGCTGGTACAGTGGTTGAGAATCCACCGCCAATGCAGGGGACATGGGTTTTGATCCCCAGTCCGGGAAGATTGCACATGCTGCAGAGCAGCTAAGCCTGCCCCCCACAACTATTGAGCCCACACTCTAGATCCCCCCAGCCACAACTGCTGAAGCCTGTGCACCCTAAAGCCCAGGCTCCCCGACAAGAGATGACACTGCAATGAGATGCCCGTGCACCACAAAGAATAGCCTCCTCTCGATGCAACTAGAGACAGCCTGTGTGCAGCAACAAAGACCCAGCATGGCCAAAAATAAATAACTTAGAAAAAAAAAAAAAACTTGAATTGTCCTTTTATTTGGCTCTCTAGAGATTTTACCTTTCGAAGAAATTCACCTTATTAAAATTCAGGGTAAGCAAGAGATATCCCTTTCTTGTGTAAAGTTAGGAGATTGGTGGCACTGAAGTGAGAAATGGGAAAAGAGACTGCCAACTGACCCCAAGTTGCATTGTAAGCAGATCAATTTACGGAAGTGAAGAATTTGGAAAAGGTTCCTCTAAAATGCTCTGTGTCCCCTCACGTCCCTTGAATGTCTCTGCAAGCTCCGAGGTAGCCCTGCTCAAACAGCGCTGAACCCTATGGTCCTTGCCCCCTTACCATGTCCTCTGCCTGAAGTTTTCTGTGGAAAACTTCAGTCCAAGAATAAGTTTAATCAGAGAAGTGAGAAATTTGGAAACGAAAACAGTCAAAGACTAAATAATATAGTTATTAAGCACAGTCAGGGACCTTCAGTTCTTTCTCAAGGGTTATCATATTCTGAGCCATATCCTGTGAACTGTCTCACCAATACTAAAACACTAGGTGGAAGAAGTTAACTACCAGATGACGAGACTGTAGGCAAGACAGAAGCTGCCACAATTCAGAGAACTGGCCGCAAAGAAAAGAGAACAAACGGACCTTGGAAGAGAAGGTTAAGTGTACCTAATACAACCAAGATGATGCTGATCAAACCACTGAGGACCAATCTGAAGATGACTGTTAGACATGACTGTTCTGTTTCTGCATGTAGCCCTTCAAGCCCTGTCTAAAAAGACTCTCACTCCCTGACCACCCCCAGTTGCTGGCATCTGAAATAAGGCAAACTTTCCTTTCCACCAACCTGGCCTGTTTACTGACTTTTGAGCAGCAAGCACACACTCTTTCAGTAACTATCACAGTCTGAATACTCCTTGAAGATCCCTGGGAACAGTGTTGTTAACTTCAGCTGGACTAAGAAAAAGTACTCTTCCTGAATTACTCCTTTGGCTAAAGAACTGCTTTTGAAAGTTTCTGAGGTGGTACCATGTTACATTTTGAAACCTGCTCTTTAACCATCTGGCTAAACAAAGTGTACAACTGTGTATCATCTGAGTTATCACACTCCATTCATCAGCTGACTTGTCTTGTACATGTACAGATTCTGAATAAGAAAATCCTATTAAGGAATCAGGATGATAGCCCTGGTTAAGTAGAGCTCAATTAGGAGCTTATACTGCTGTGGAAAAGCACTAGAAAAATAATTACACCACTTCACATGCAAATAAAAATGGATGTAACAGTCTCCTAAAATATTTAAAAAGAACTCTTAAAAAATCAAGGCTGTGTATTACTACTGTTCATCTTAAAACTTAATGAACAAGGCCCTTATTCTGTGACATGTCCTCAAATGTCCATTGTAAGACCAAGGTTGGCTTCAAGCAGAAGCAGAAATCCTTCCAAAAAGGATATGTTTCGAGTTCAGTCTCTGCAGATACGAGTTGACCTTATCCTGGAATGCCAGCGTGGCTTCACACGCACAAGCATCTTCTGTGGAGATGAGTCTTCGTGCTTCTTCAATGGCTGGAGGCAGTGACAGTACAGAACGTTACAGCTAGTCAGAAATCATAGAAATTGGGAAATCGACGATTCAATACTTTTAAGACTTAAGCTACGTGCATTTTCTAGGAGATAAAAGGATGTAAGAGCACACAGAAAGAGGAGGAAGGACTGTGGGATGTGTCAAAGAAGAAACAGAGATGTTGAGCAAAAGTTTACAATCGTCAAAGCTAGGTGATGGTTATATGAGAGTTCTACTGTTCTCAATGCTTTTGTGATGATCAGAAATTCTCCATGATGCAAAGTTAACATGTTTTAACACGATGTATGGAGAAGTCAAGAATGCAGAGATAAAAAGACCATCTCCTTATAATACTGTGTCTTCATTAAGAAATGAAAATGTTCACTACCTAGAACAGGGTTGAGGTTCCTTTAAAAACCAATGGCGGGAAGGACGCCTGGTGGAAAAGTAGAAACATTCCATCCTGAAGACATTTGGAAACCCCTGGAGGCTTCTGACCAAGAGGCAAGACTCAAAACTGTACTTCAGACTTGGAGACAGGAAAGCTCACTCCTGTCCAAGTGCATGGATGAAGCTTAAAGGGACCATCTTTACCTGAACATGTCTTCTTGTCTTCATTCAAAATGTAGCCAGTGTCACAGTCGCAGTGATAAGAGGCATTGCCGTCATACACACAGATGTGTTGGCAATCATGAGAGCCCAGGGCACATTGGTTAGAACTGGCCAGGATTGGGGCAGGAGAGAGAATATTCACAAATTACAATCGGAAACGACACAGACTTCTAGGAGAAAGAAGCTTTGGTTTGGTCCCAACGTGGGCACAAATGAATCGTTCAGTCATCAGAGTCTCCCATGTTTCAGAAGGAGGGAGCCTCTTCCTGATCCCTCCCCCACAGCCCTTTCCTTGCTATTTCTTGCAAATATTTTGAGTTCTGCCTCTCTTTTTTCTGCTGTCCACAGTCCTGGAGGGCTGCTGCTGCTGCTGCTAAGTCAGTCTGCTAAGTTCAGTCGTGTCTGACTCTGTGTGACCCCAGAGATGGCAGCCCACCAGGCTCTTCTGTCCCAGGGATTCTCCAGGCAAGAACACTGGAGTGGGTTGCCATTTCCTTCTCCAATACATGAGAGTGAAAAGTGAAAGTGAGGTCGCTCAGTCGTGTCCGACTTTTCGCGACCCCATGGACTGCAGCCCACTAGGTTCCTCCATCCATGGGATTTTCCAGGCAAGAGTACTGGAGTGGGGTGCCATCGCCTTCTCACTGGAGGGCTGCACTACATCTTAATTCTATCCCAGAACTTACCTCTGGCCTTTCCATAACACCTCCAAGCTCTCCAGCTATATATGGATCATCTTCACCATTACCAAAAATAAATTATTAGGGACCTACTCACACACAGAGTTAAATTTGATGCTGCACATAAAAGACTGTATTGACTGAGGGTCTGTCATTGATGCTTAAAGTGGTACAGAAAACAATGGCCTGTGAGCTCATGCACACACAGAGAAAGAAAAATAATAACGATGATGGTGGTGCTGGTGATGTGTATGGTTGGATAAGAATGTATTTTTTATCTGTCACAAATATATCACAAGGAGCAAAGGCTTCCTGGGGAACATAGGTCCTTCTCAGTCATCACAGGAGTCACACTATTTGTTCCCCTCTAAATCTCCTCTTAAGTGCCATTCCTGCTTCCAAACTTTCCATGGCTCACTATTCTTGTTCAGTCACTCGGCTGTGTCGACTCTTTGCAACCCCATGGACTGCAGCATGCCAGGCTTTCCTGTTCTTCACCATCTCCTAAATCTTGCTCAGACTCATGTCCATTCAATCAGTGATGCCATCCAACCATCTCATCCTCTGTCGTCCCCTTTTCCTCCAGCCTTGAGTCTTTCCCAGCATCAGGGTCTTTTCCAATGAGTCAGTTCTTTGCATCAGGTGGCCAAAGTACTTGGAGCTTCAGCCTCAGCATCAATCCTTCCAATGTATATTTGGGGTTGATTTTTCTTAAAGTCTGCTTATTTTATCACTGTTTCCATTGTTTCCCCATCTCTTTGCCATGAAGTGATGGGTCCAGATGCCATGATCTAAGTTTTTTTGAATGTCGAGTTTTAAGCCAGCTTTTTCACTCTCCTCTTTCACCTTCATCTACAGCTCACTACTGCCTATGAAAGAGCTTTTCATGGCACAGAAGGCCCTAGATAATCTAATCACAACATCTTTCCAACTTTCACACTGATATTCCCTTCACTACTACAATTCAGATGTTTCCCGCAATATACCTACTAGCAGAGCATTTCTTTTAGCTTAGCAGCAACTCCAGAGATAACAAGGGGACATGACTCCAGCCCCCAGTCCCTGATCTGGGGCCCCACGGTTAATTTACTAGCTTTCCCACTGCCCAGTGAGGGGAAGGCAGGCCAGTAGAGGGGATCTGCCCCATGTTGTGTACCCCAGTTTTAGCATGGCATCCATTATTGCTGTAAAATAGATAAATACTGATTTCCCACCATCGCGTCTTTCTTTTTCTATCTCCTTTTGCTGTCATGTGCTTTGTACCATGAGAGAGTGCAGCTCAGTGTTTGAGAACTACGAACCACCAGATCAAGGGCCTGGGTTCAAATCCTGGCTCTGCTACTCACTAGCCAAGTGACCACAGGCAAGTTACTCAGTTGCTATGAGTAAATTTGCTGCGAGCAGTAAATGTGTGACTGTCGCTAAAATGCCTTTCCAGCGCATGGCACCCAGCAGACACTGAAGAATGGGACGAACTGTTACCTGGAAGTGCTGCCTTAACTGAAGTCTGTCTTAACTGAAAATCTCCTTTGATTTCTTTTTAATAAAGAGGTTCATTTTATTCCATAATATCTGTTAGTTTACATGTAAATGTACTTTGCTTCTTTTTCGCAGGTCTTCAGAGAAGAGCAGCCTTGAATCCTCTCCACCCCGGAGACTTAGTCCCACCCACCACAACAAATTGACACAAGCTCCTCCCCTGCCCGTGCCCCCTCCACTCCTCCAGTCCCAGCCCTTCCGCCACCCCCAGCCTCTCCTTAGTATGGACTCTCACTACCAGTCGCTGCTTTCTTAGGGTAATGATTCGGGAGTAATCAAAACAGTGGCACTGGCATATATACACCACCATAGATAAAACAGATAGCTAGTGGGGAGCTGCTATATAACACAGGGAGCCCAGATCAGCGCTCTGTGATGACTTAAAGGGGTGGGATGGAGGTGAGTGGGAGGGAGGCTCAAGAGTGATATATGTATCCTTATGGCCGATTCACATTGTTGTGCAGCAGAAACTAACACAACATTGTAAAGCAATTATCCTCCAGTGTTTAAAAAAAAAAAATGACGCTTTTTTGGTTTTGCTGTCGTAACTCAGAGGCAGAAGTTGATGCTTCCTTACATACCCACAGGGCTAAGCACAGTCCTGGGAACAAAACTGGGGTTCAGTACTGTTTTATTGATCTCATTCTATTTTAAAGGGCGAATTGGTGATTATGTTTAAAAAAAAAAAAAATGACGCTTTTTTGGTTTTGCTGTCGTAACTCAGAGGCAGAAGTTGATGCTTCCTTACATACCCACAGGGCTAAGCACAGTCCTGGGAACAAAACTGGGGTTCAGTACTGTTTTATTGATCTCATTCTATTTTAAAGGGCGAATTGGTGATGTGCCATTTCCTTTAATCTCTCTTGAAAAGGTCACATATTACACCTCCGCAAAGGAAGAGGAGAGTATACATAAAATCTAAAAAAAAAAAAAAAAAAATACTGACTATGCCAAAATTAAACACCACCTTGAGAGCTAGGAATTTCTCAGAGGACTGCTTTTACATTATAAATACCACTCTGTTCTCCCAGTGAGTTTAAATCAAATTAATGAGGATTAGCAGTTCTGGCACAGGCTCCCTCACCAAGTCATAAGCCTCAGATTCACCCAAGATTGATCATCTAGAAACTGTCAGGGAAGGACTTGCTTCAAACTTACTGGAAGATCTGTGTGGGTCTAATTCAGTCATTTACAAAGCCTCCTTCACTAAAACTGATCCAGCTTAAAGTCGAACACTACAGAAAAGTTCCAGGCCTAGTTTTAATTGGAAAAAGATCAGTTCAGCCTATCACACCAAATAGTTACTGTCCCACTGATTTCCTCCAAAGTTTCCTATTTGCTTTTCAGAGATATAAAATTTTCCTGGACCGTACATCCAATTAGCTTTTCTTATACCCCCACTCCCTGCCCATTATCCAGTAATTTTCTGAAGTGAGCTATGTTTGCAAAACCTAGTGAGCTCATTGCCCCCCTAGCAGTGTGTGCCTTCGTCTGTAAGCATGGTAGAATGTCTGAAGTCCAACTGCTTACCTTACCTTTAAGAATCTCTCTCATGGTGAATTGAAAGTTAGTTTCACTGCAGTAGAAAAGGTCTCGTATGAAAGAATTTACCGAGTGGACCTTACCTGAACACGTTTTTTTATCTTCATTCAGAGTATAGCCTTTGTAGCACTCACAGTGGTGGGACCCAGGTTGTCATTCACACAAATGTGCTGACAGCCATGCGTGCCCAAAGCACACTCATCTTGAGCTGCCAAGTGGAAGTCCAGAAGAAGAGAAATTAAATGTGGAGAGGTCTTTTTATTACCCATATGCAGAAATCTTATTTTCAGCTAGCAACGCAAAAAAGGAAAACTTACTAGAAACCACTCAAAGCAAGAGTAATATTTGCTCTTACTAGAAATTATTTGAGTAAAACAAACTCTTACATACACAATACTTAGTCTTCTATTTTCCCCTACTCCTTTTCATAATCTATGCTGAGTTTATATTGTTGGTCTTTTTTTTTTTTTTTTGGTTTGTTTGTCTGTCTGGCCTCATCATGTGGCATATGGGATCTTAGTTTCCTGACCAGGGATTGAACCCACAGCTACTGCATTGGAAGCATGGAGTCTTCACCACTGGACTGCCAGGCAAGTCCCCTATACTGAGCTTTTATAAAGTACTACTACTACTAAGTTGCTTCAGTCGTGTCCGACTCTGTGTAACCCCGTAGACGGCAGCCCACCAGGCTCCCTCATCCATGGGATTCTCCAGGCAAGAACACTGGAATCTAAGTATCTCATAAATACTTTCTAAAGCATTCCTTTTAGATTTGCTGAATCAGATGGATTCTAACAGTTGTGGAACTAATTATACTAGATTTAGAAAGACACAGAATCTGCGTTTGAGGACTGTAGCTCAGTCCTCTCCTGTAATAAATGAAGAAATTGAGTCTAAAGGAGATCAACTGATTCAGAACAGCATCAGCACTCAAGACCCAAACTGCACTTTTGTGCACTTCTCTCTCTATTGACATGATATTTTTAAACTATTGTTTATCTTTGTGAACTTTTCATTTTGAGAAGTCCTACACTTCATCCCATTTCCCCAAATCCTATATAAGCACATCATTATATAAATAATGACCAAAACCAGGAAACTAATCATTGATACAATGCCCTTAACTAACCAAAGACCTTGTTCAAAGTCTGCCAGTGTTTCTACCACAAATGCCTTTTTGTGGCCCACGATCCAATCCAGGCTCACACATTGCTTTAAGCTGTCACATCTCCTTAGTTTCCTGCAATCTGGGACATTTCCTCAGTCTTTCTTTGCCTTTCATGACTGTGACACTTTTGAAAATTACTGAAAAATTAGTTCATGGAATGTGTCTCATTTTGGAATGTCTCTCAGTTTGGGTTTGTCTGAGGTTTCCTCATGATCCTAAATTTTTAGCAAGAAAACCACAGAAATACTGTTGTCCTGAGACCATGATGACAGAAGGAGCATGACGTCACTGTGTGTCCTGTGACGACGGGAGAAGCATGACGTCACTGTGTCACTGCCCGTGACATCAACTCTGATGACTTAGTGGAGTGGTGTCTGCCAAGTCTCTCCGCTGCGGAGTTACTGTTTTTCTTTTTTTAAGTAACAAGTATCTGGTGGGCTGTTATTTGACTTTAACTAAATTGTCTTCAGCATCTGGAGAAGACAATTAGGGCTGGGGACAGAGAAGGAAATGAACAACACACTCACACAGGCAGGTTATGAGAAAACATACTGCCATTTTTAACTTTTCTCATATGAAATGGGAAAAGCCCAAGATGGCAACAGACAAAAAGATATCAAGTTCCCCATTGAGATGACCCCCCCCAACACTGGCTTAGGAAGGTAGGTAGACAGAGAGGCAATAGTAAAGCCCCTGCCCCCACTTACCTGAACACGTTTTCCTGTCTTCATTTAAGGTGTAACCTTCATAGCACTCACAATGATAAGAGCCAGCTCTGTCGTTCACACAGATGTGTTCACAGCCATGAGTGTTACGAGCACACTTATCAATAGCTATCAAAAGACAACCAGGACAAATGCCAACACATGGGAAACATGGTAAGCAAATAACTATGGGCCATACCACACACATCCATGCACACACACACAGACACAGTGCTAATGAAATGGGTCAGTCTGGCACAAGAGGATGACTACTGGACGGGAGGGTTGGAACTCGCTTCCTGATCTTGGTTCTTTCACTAACAACTCCATGACATGGGTAAGTCTTCTCCCTTCTTGGGGCAGCGGGGACAGATCTCGATTTCATTTTCTATAAAATGATCAGGTTGAGTTAAATGATCTCTTCAGTTTTCTTCCTCTTAACAACTATTTTCTAGGATCTAACAAAACGGACCTAATTTGTACTCTTCATTGATAGTATGTGAGTATTCATACAGCAGAGTGAGAACTTCCCTAAGTTTTCTTCCACTTCTAGATTCCATGAGCACCTAGGGTTACAGAGAGGTAAAAGTAGCTTGTATTTAATTACATAAAATCCAGGAAAAATTCCAAAACCTCAAAAGACCAAGAGTTTTGTCTTTTTTCCCTACTAACCCTTCTCTCTAAAACAAGCCGTAACTACTGTAATAGATTGTTTTAGGTATTATCTCACTTTCCTCCTCATGTACTTTTCAATGAAAGTTGTTGATAACAGTAAATCTGCCACAAGGCAGTTAGGAGAAAAGCATAAGGCCAGTCCAAAGTCTTGGGGCGTTGAGTCCCCAGATATGTCCCTGTCATCCACTGTCCCTTCAGCAGGCCTCACCTGAACACGTCTTCTTATCAGCATTCAAGGAATATCCTTGGCTGCATTCACAGTGGTGCCTGCCTTCCCCGTCACTGATACACACGTGCTGGCACTGATGTGTGCCCAATGCACACGGGTCCAGAGCTGTGCAAAGGAAATTTACAACAGTCAGTGTCAACTCATAAGAAGCATTTCAGATAATTCCTCTCTTGTCAAAAAAAAAAAAAAATCACTCTGCACATTCCTCTCCAATTCCGTCTTTCGTTCACTTTAAAAATTGACTATTTGTTTTCTGCCCTTGGCTTATTTCTGCCCCACTCTTAGTGATGTTTAAATTAGTAACTAGGAATGTTACTAATTTAAAATCATAGATCTTGTGGTTGAGTTTCACAAAGGAGAAAGGGATTTTTGAATTTGGAGCTGAAACCAAACAGTTACATGAATCAGGCAATTCAGTATTTTATCCAGTGTATCCACCTGACAGAGAAAAAGACTTTTGCTCTCCAACAGCAAGAAGAGAACAATATTGTACTTCCTGCAGGTCTACAAGCTAGCTGTCCCACTGCAACCAGAAGCCAGTTTCCAAGGGTTTTATAGTGTGAGTCTAAACAGAATTCATCCCCAGGCATTCACTAGGCCTGGAACCCACTCACTCTTTGGGCAGCAATACATGTTTGAACATGCAAATGGCAGAGGGCAATGCAGGTAACTGCCTTTTAAATATATGGTACAGATTCCTGAGCCCAAATGTATCTGCACATGACTCTTATATCTGCAAGGAGTCTAAACTCATATGTTATATGAAAAGTGAAAAAGAAAGTGACAGTGTTAGTCACTCAGTCATGTCTGACTCTTTGCAACCCCATGGACTATTGCCCTCCAGGCTCCTCTGTCCATGGGATTTTCCAAGCAAGAATACTGCAGTGGGTGGACATTCTCTTCTCCAGGGGATCTTCCCAACCCAGGAATCAAACCCAGGTTTCCTGCGTTGCAGGCAGATTCTTTACCATCTGTGCCACCAGGAAAGCCCCATCTGTTATATACAAGTCGGTAAAAGAAAAAGAAGAACACAACACATTAGCTAAATGGCATCCTCATCTTTTTGCTCCTGGAGCCATTTTTATGTCAGACTTTTTTCCCAAGCGACATGTTTTGACAAAAGAATCATGAATTTGGTCATTTCTGAGAAACCAAGGAGGCCTGTTGGAGGAGGCTGGCACCCCTGTGGCAGTTCACCCAGCCCCCACAGTTCTGGCAACAGGACAAGGCTAATATTTTTCCAAGAAGGGCCTTTTCATGGAATAATCTTTCCAGTCGGTTGACTACAACAGCTGCCCCTCAGTCTTTTTTTCCAAAGACAGGACATTTTCCCCCAGAACAAGCAGGTCTCTTGTACCAGGATGAAAAGGTGGCCACTCACCACTTGTTACTTTATGTCCTTCAAGCCCTACCCCAGGTGCTAGCTTTGAGGGCCAACCTTGCCACAGAACAGCATCTTCATGAAAAGTTCTCACCCACAAATACAGGGGGGGTTTCCTGGGAGAAAGAAAGCTACTTTCTTTTGGGAAACCAATGACTGCCGAGTTGATGCCACCAAAGCCAAGGACAGCTTGAGAAGATCCAGTGTCCTAAGGCAGGAAACACAAGAGGCCTCCTGCCAGGTCTGGCTGAGATGAGGTCAGAATTTGCTCCAGACTGAGACTTCATCTCCCATTTTCTGACAAACTGTTGATTACTGAGTTCCACTTTCATTTATGTATAAAGTCTCCTTGAAATTGACAAAAGTAATTATTGGTTCACTTGCTTGTCTCAGCTCCAGCCCTAGACTTTTCCTTGATGGTAGGCAGGGATTACCTTTATCTTTGCATCATCAGTGATCAATAAACACATATTGAGAAAACAAATGCATAATAAATTATACAGCAAAAGTTATCTACACTTTAAAATTCACCTGAACTAGAAATTTATCCACACCTGCTTGGATAATTCTACAGAGTTTTGAAAGATTATCTCCAAATGATTTTAAAAAATGAATATAGATAGAAAGAAACAAAGGAAGATAGAAAGTTTTTAAGGAAAAACAAAAAATAAATTTAAAAGTAAAAATTAAAAAGTTCGAGTCCCACAAATTCAAAATTCTGACCAGTGACTAAAGATAAACCTGAGCCTTGAATGGATTCATATTCATGTATTTGACTGATTCATGCTAAAAATTCTAATTAAATCAGCACGTTCAGAGTTAAACTCCATCCTAAAGGAAGAAAGGAGAGGGAGGACAGTAGCAGAATAATTAAAAACTTAAAACATTAAAATAAAGAACCAAAAAATAGCCTACATCTTGCTATCTCAAGTGAGCTGAAATCCTAGTTTCCATGGTTCTTAATCCTGTCCCTTCATAAAGAATAATCAGAGAATGAACCGAATCTGAAAACTGCAGTATTTGCTAAGTATACACTCCAATGGACAGCTATGCTGGACAAGAAGCCAGCCAATCTTTCCAGGTACAGATGCAGTCCCTGTCTTCGAGAAAAAAACAAGCAGAGTTCTGTTAAATCTAGAGATGGTAAAACTAAAGAAAATATCTGGAAAAAATGTGGTGGGCTGAGGGGAGAAGAGAGGTGTCTGGTTTTTTATTTGTATTTTTTTCTGACCCCATCAGGGAACAGCAGGATCATTTACCTTGGATATTTCCAGAACTTCACATTTCTAATGCAAACAGGAAGATTTTATGACCAAACCAACTTATATATAAGGCAGCTCTATATTCCTAAGCCAACAAAGTATGCTTAAGTTTAGAAGAAGAAAAAACAAAACCATCACATACCAAAAAAACGTTGCTTATATTTAAGTTTTCCATAAAATTTCCACCAAAAAAAAAAAGAATAAATCTCTTTTTCTTCGGACACATGATGTCTGATTATAATATCTTTTCTAACTAGAAGCAAAGACTTACCACAAAAGGTCTCCTGGAATCTAGAGGAAAGTTTCTCAATGACCCCATAGGTCTCCACGTAGAAAACGTGCTCGTCCAGGGGTTCGCTGGCCATCATCTTGAGGGACTCCATGTCGGCCCGGTCCACGCCCACGGCGTACAGCTCAATACCGGACGCCCGGGCCCGCGCCGCCACCTCGTTCACCTGGTCCTGGGGCCGCCCGTCGGTCACGATGATGGCCACCTTGGGGATGCTGGAAGAGGGCCCTCGAGCTCCTGCCTCTACTGTGAAGGCTTCATCCATCGCCGTCTGGATGGCCAGGCCTGACATGGTGCCCGTAGACAAGGGCGTGATCTGCGCCACGGCTCGTTTCAGGGACAGCTTATCTGAGTGGGTCTGGAGATGGAACTCGATCTTCACGGTGCTGGCGTAGTTCACCACTGCCACCCGCGTGTCCGCAGGCCCGATGTCCAGAGTGTCGATTATTTTCGAGACAAAGGTTTTCACTTTGGTGAACTCCAAGGGCCGCACACTGCGAGAACTATCGATGATGAACACCAAGTCCAAGGGCCTGCTCTTGCAAACACCTACAAAGAAGGGCATGGGGAACAGTCACGGCTAATCGGTGAGCGGACCACAGTCAGAGGGGAATGTTGTGACCTTGCCCCCAGATACCCCACTCTCTGCTGTCTTCCTCAAGACCACCCTCCCTTGGCACGTTGAAAGCACTGAGGCCTTTGAGGATTCCCCAGTGAGAATTCACATAGAGGTGCGACCTTTCCTCAAAGAGCTCCCCTATTTGAATGTCCTGAACTTTTCACTTGCAAAGTTTCATCCTTCTGCTTAAAGTTTTGTTCAAAGGTTCCTCTTGACGCCCAGGCATGAACGGACTCCAGGCCTCTCTTGGGCACTTTGGCCATCCCTGAACCCTGTCTGAACTGAACTCAGGGCAGCCTCAATGCCCCCTCCACTGCCTGCTCAAGCCTCACAGCCCTTCAGACAACGGCAGAGTGTGAGGCGAGGCACGCTGGTGCTCTCTTGGTGACTTCCTTCTTTTTCTCCACTTTCAAGGTGGTGAACATTGCTCAGAGCAGCTCTAAATTCTCCCTCCATCTGGTCATTCACTCATGTTTAGTGAACTCTGAGGTCCAAATAGGCCTGAGTTTAAACCTCGGAAAGCAGAAAGGTGACCACTTCATCTCATCCACATTGAGGTCCGTCTTCGTCAGCATGTCTTGTTTCAAGAAGCAGAGATTCTGACCTGGTATCTATCCTACTGCCCTCACCAAATTCTCTTAGTCACCTCTCTTTCATTTTTTCATTCTCCAAATATTTTTCTTATGGTAAAGCATCTGCCTGCAATGCAGGAGACCTGGGTTTGACCCCTGGCTTGGGAAGATCCCCTGGAGAAGGAAGAGGCAACCCACTCTAGTACTCTTGCCTGGAAAATTCCATGGATTGAGAAGCCTGGTAGGCTACACTCCATGAGGTCGCAAAGAGTCGGACACAACTGAGCAACTTCACTTTCAGTGTGTATTAAACCAAGGGGCTACAATAATAATAATAATAATAATAATAAGCCAGACTACCTGCCCTAATGTATCATTCCCACACAAAAGGACCTAGCACACTGGAAGACACAATATAGTTTTGCTTTCAGCACATCCTTCTTATCCTTTCCCCCTCTAATCTCGTTCTATACTCCCCCTACTCCTAGCCACCCAAATCAAATCCAAAAGAGAAGCCATCCATCCTTCTTTTCCAAAATACACACACACACACACCCAAGCCCTGAATCAAAATGAGATCCTTTGGCATGAAATGTCACTCAGGGTTCTTTCCTTTCCTAATAGAAGGCTGGCTGGAAATTGATGAAACTCTAAGAGAGCAATTTACTCAGTGTGTAAGGGGAAAAGGTGTAGGTATTTATTTATTCAAAATTAAATTCCTAGCTAAGCAGTTGATGACAGAAAAAGCCCTGTCTGCAATAGGAATTATGCCTCCATATAGTTTTAAAAAAAACAACAACTGGTAAGTATCTTCTTGATTTTAGCCTGATTCCTAGAGGTATTAATTAAGACAATAAATAAATCCTACTTTTAATAACACTTTAGATATCACAGGATTTCAACCCAACAGCCTTGTGAAGTTAGAGATGCAAGTTAGAGCTGCTTTTATACCCTTGTACAGGGAGGTGTAGACTAGAAAGTGGTAGAATATAGATTGGACTCCAGGTTTCCAGACTCCCAGCCCAAAGGGACTTTTCATTGCATGATTGCCTCTCTGAGGCAACATTTTCTGCCACCAAAATTAACATTATCTCAGGTACCTAGTAAATATCTTGCTTGGTGACGTTGAGCCATCAGTCTGAATATGCTACACGTCATGTATTTTAGCTAAGTCAAAAGGAGTTAATTCTTTAAAAAAAAAAAACAAAAAACTCCAGAATTTCATTTCATCCCTGATTACCATGCATTGAGAGCAAAGAAGAAGAAAATCTTTCCAGGGGATGGATCTGGCTGTATTTGCATAATTTGAATAAAAGGAAAACTACATATGATATGAACCCTGTTCTGACAGTGTTGTCTCTAACAACCAAATGGTGTCTTTACTCATGCTGAGGTTACATTCTTGCAAGTAAATGTGCGGGATTCCTTCCTTCTTCACTTGATTTTTCGTAGGGAATCATCTATGGGGGTTACAGGGGTGTAGTGGACAGGATAAGATAATGCCCTCCCCTCACAGATGTCCATGACCTAATTCCCAGAACTGTAAGTATGTTTATTTGCAAGGTCAATGAGACTCTGCAAGTGTGATTACGTTGAAGATTTGAGATGGGGCAGTTATCCTGGTGGATCCAATATAATTGCAAAGGCTCCTAAAAGTTGAATAGGGAGGCAGAAGAGGAGATCTGGGAGATGACATATGAGGACTCATCCTGCCTTTGGTAGCTTTGAAAATGGAGGGAAAATGTCATGAGCCAAGGAATGAGGGTCACCTCTATATGGTGAAAGAGGCAAAGAAATGGATTCTCCTCTAAAACCTTTCCAGAAGGAAAGCAGCCCTGCTGATACCTTAATTTTAGTTCAGAGAGACTAGTGTCAGACTTCTGATCTACAGAATTTGTAGACAGTAAATGTGTGTTGTTTTAAGCCACTAAATTCATGGTAATTTATTACAGCAGGAATAGAAAATACAGGGGGCCTGGCAGGACATTCTGTGAGCATCTGCTTACTTCCTGATTCAGGCCCCCTTTACATTCATTGTTTTTGAATCTCACTCCCCTTTTCTAGATAACAGCACTTTGATTCTTAGAAATCAAGAAAATGAGAATCTGAATTTCCAAAAATGTTTCCTTACTCACAATAATTGTCAATTTCTGAGAACTCCACTAGAAATAAAAGTCCATAGAAAAGCCTAGCAATTTCTGGAGGCAAAAAGGAGAGAATTTGAAAAAGAGTGGAATGTGGTGCTTATTAAAGAACTATCATTTAATATTGGCTTTTATTTCAAGTAATAAAGGACCAGTGCTGCTCAGGGGAACATTGACCACCCCATGAGAAATCCTTCCTTCTCTTTCTAGTCCCTTCCCCAAGGAATGTGGATCAGGAGAGGTAAAATAACCTCTGGGAGAAAGACTTCTTCCCTATCCTCATTCTTGACCTGAAGCAACCCACTGTCGGGCTGTATATAACCATTGTGAACCCTGGCACTCCCTGTCTTAATGACAATGCTCTTGCCATCGCAAATCCAGCCCACTGGAGCTGATGCATGAAAAAATCCTTCGTGTTTTTCCTCAACATTACTCAAAAGGTGCATTAGGGGTGGACAACACGAATCAACCTAGGGCGTGAAGCATCACTGGCTGGATGAGACTAGACATCCAGAAAATGGTTTGGTACTGCCTTTCTTTAAAGCCACACTTTAACGACTCTGATGCTGGACTTTTTGATAATGAAGATTAAAAAATCTTATGTAAACCACACTAAGAGCTTGGTAGCTTGAAGCAGTGGAAAGACCCACACTTGGGATATCTGAGCCTCGAGCTTTATTCCTGGTTCTCACCCTGATTCGCCGGATTCTCTCACCTTGACAAGGCTCAGCTCCCCTGTATGTGCTGTCAGGGGCTGTGTTGGATCACCTTCCAACTCTGCTTTCTAGGAGGTTTCCTCTGCCCCAAGGATCAACAACTGACCCACAAGTGAATTGTGATTGTTCACCAAAGACCCAAAGTGTCCTGGGCGTTTGAGCATGTAAGAGAGCACAGATTGGGGTTGGGGCACTATCAGCCAGAGAACTGAAAGCAGAATTTCAGGGAAGGTTTACTAAGCTGAACAAGAGGTGGGGTCTGGGACAGAGAGCTGTGAGGCACCCCCAGCTGTTCCCACAGCTGCCCCATCCTCTCTGCCCAAGTCTCAGGGGGCAGTTGCTGGAGTCTGAGCTTCAGGAGAAGGGAAGTCTAGCCTTGGCTATGAGGGACCTTGGGCATCTCCCTTCCCTTCTCTGGACCTCAGTTTCCCCACAGGATTTGTCCCGCAGAGGAGGGGATCTTTCTCCTGCACCACGTCTGGCTTGGGCTGGGGTGAAAGGAATACTTGGTGGGTGACCAAGGATTTCCCTTATTTGACTCCAGATTCGCCTGCCCACCCATCCAGCCCGCCGGGCCCTGGCCCAGGATCTCCCTCGCTCCAGGCGAGTGTCTTCCCTGGGACCCTCTCCTGTCCCTCTCGATCTGGGATCCCTCTCCCGTTCCCGCCCAGGCCATGTACCTGCGCCGCGGGCCCCGCCGGGCTGGCCGGGCCCGGAGTCGGGCACGCTGGCGGGGGCGGCCGGAGCAGGGCGGCGTCCGGGGCTGCCCCCTGGGCCGTGGGCCCCCAGCCTGCGTAAGCCCGGGCGGGCCATGGGGCTGGGGGCGGCGGGGGGCGGTGGCAGCAGCA
Organism: Aepyceros melampus; assembly: GCA_006408695.1. Lineage (NCBI taxonomy): Eukaryota > Metazoa > Chordata > Mammalia > Artiodactyla > Bovidae > Aepyceros > Aepyceros melampus. The sequence goes on from SJXQ01009032.1 coordinate 396,986, forward strand.
GCAGCGGCCAGAGCAGGAGAAGCAGTCCCGGGAGGTGGCGCGGCATGGTGGGCTTCGCGCTGCTGCCCGTGTCCGTCGGCGGGTCGTCGCTCGGTGGCTGGGTCAGTGGCGGGCGGGTGCCCGGCTCCCGGGCGGCCGATTTAAAGGTCCCGCGGCCGCGGGCCCCGCCCCTGCACCTTGAGCCCCGCCCCTGCAGCCTGGAGTGCTCCCTCCCCTCGGCCGTAGGCCCCGCCCCTAGGCCTAGGCCCCGCCCCTCGGCCTAGGCCCCGCCCGCGAACCTGTCGGTCCAGGGCGGCGGGCCGCCTGGCCCAGTGCATTCCCGCGGCGGACCTGGAATGTCTGGGGCCCGTCGGCCAGCGGCGCGGTGCCCGACCCCGGCTCGCCGCCGCTCCGGTCTCATCTGGGTGGGCTCGGCCCGCTGCCTCTTGGCCGGGTTCTGCCTCTCTCGAAATTTCTGCCTGGCCGTACACCTGGGGCCTGGTCGACCTCCAACTCGCCCTCCTGACCCCCCGGCTCCCAGTTCAGGAGGCCCAGGCTTTACGATCCAGCTCCATCCAGGTTTGCCCACCTCAGAGTTTCCCCTCGCTCCTCGCAACTACATTTTTTTCGCCCAGACAGAAAACCCAAGTTTTGCTGTGGGCTCTCCTAAAAAAAAAAAAAAACTCACAGATTCTAGCAGTGTGAATAGAAATACTTTCATCCTAACTTCAAACATCCTAAAGATTTGAACTTATATTACCAGGAATAGAAAGTCAAACATACCTTCCCCAGAGAGCCCTCTGTAAGTGGAAGGACAGCTTGTACCACAGGCTTCAAAGGCTCTCCCTCCATCCCACTTCCTCCCCCAGGGGTGATGGTATTGGCAGCAAAGGGCTGGAGGCCACCCCAGGGACCCTCCAGGAACTCGTAGCCCATGGGTAGAGACCGAAGCATCAATGGTGTACCTGTCTAAGGAAATATACTGAGGTCAAGGAGAGACTGGCTCTGCCTGAGGAAACCGGGAAGGCTTCCAAAAGCAGGTCACTGCTGAGCTGGATGGTAAAACACCGCAATGAACGTGAGTCCCAACAGATCCTGTGTGGTCTTCCTACTTTCAGACTTTCAATATCTACACTCCACATAGTAACCTTAAGATCACTTCTTTAACCTTGCAACTTCACTTCCAGTAAACTCCAAACTCCTTTGCGTGGCCACCTCCTCGACCACACTGACCACATCTGAAACTGTACTCTTCTCTCCATGCATCAACCACACTAGGCTTTCCCCTTGTCCTGGAGGATGCCGAGCTTGTTCCCACCTTGTGGCCTTGGCACTGGGACATCCCTATATCTTAGTTTTTTCAAACTTATTTTTACCACTACTCACTGTGTCGGTGGTGGTTTAGTCACCGTGTTATGTCTCTCTTGCGACCCCATGGACTGTGGGTTGCCATTTCCTTCTCCAGGGCATCTTCCTGACCCAAGGATCAAACCCCAGTCTCCTGCATTGCAGGAGGATTCTTCACCAACTGAGCCACCAGGGAAGCCCAACTATCCACTGTAACAGCTACATTTTATATCATAATCTGAGAGTGACATAAATATCTAGTAGGGTTAGGTACAACAGAAATAGTAGTTTCCTGAAACACTATTTACCCTTACCACATGTGACACACTCTAATTAATCTGCTTTATTCATGTCCATTCAGTTCTGTTTCATTTTTTTAAAAAAAGATCTGGTCATAAACATCTAAACAGAGTTCATGATTCACTGTTTCCCAGTCAGCAGTTTGAAAAACAGTTTTAATTAGATTCTTTCCTACTCTTTCTCCTTTCCAATTTATTATGGTATCAATACCTGTGTTTCATGTATATATACATATATCCAGTATCAATATCTGTGTATTTCACATATATATAAGTGTACTATATTACATGTATATGCTGCTGCTGCTAAGTCACTTCAGTCGTGTCCGACTCTGTGCGACCCCATAGACAGCAGCCCACCAGGCTCCCCTGTCCCTGGGATTCTCCAAGCAAGAACAATGCAAGGGAGTTGCCATTTCCTTCTCTGATGCATGAGAGTGAAAAGTGAAAGTGAAGTCGCTCAGTCATGTCTGACTCTTAGCGACTCCATGGACTGCAGCCCACCAGGCTGCTCTGTCCACGGGATTTTCCAGGCAAGAGTACTGGAGTGGGCTGCCATTTCCTTCTCCAATATATGTATATATAGTGTATTTATTTCTATACCCCACTCAACTGTAGGCTCCAGGAGCACAGAGCTGATGCCTGCATTGTTCACTGCTGAATTGCTGTAAATTCTCCCTCACTGTGTGCAGGTTTACAGTCTACAGTGGGACCCGGATTTCAGGAAATATTAAGAAAACTTCACTAACAGGGCTGATATTTAGCCCTACCTTGGCAGGATAGTAAATAAGCATGATAGATTATTTGTCAGAGAAGAAATAACCTGGCATTACTTTTTCCAAGAGTCGAAGGATGCTGAGGAAATGGCTTCACTCGGTTTCACTCCACTGCCTGACAAGAGCGGCTCTGTGCTGGGCAAGGGCTCTGCCGACAGGCCCTTCCTTGGCCTCCTCTAGCGGGGGAGTTGGTGTTCCTCCACCACAGGCTTCTTCTCTGAAGAAATGCAGGGGGAGAAGCAACATGAACTGTAATGGTCTGTTTCAGCACATTTGCAGGTAGGCATATATAGAGAGTAAACCTATTTGGTTAGGTTAGGGAGTAAATTATGGGTAGCTTCCTTTAAAAACTCACTTTACTACTGCTCTCTTGTTTTTACAGTTCTAAGAAACTGTTTCTTTATCACTCCACTCTAGCTCGGTTATGCTTGGTAACAAATGACTCCAAAACCTCAGGGCCTTCTAGCAACAAAAATTTACTTCTTGCTCTGTTATGTGTCTTTCATAGATCTACATCTTCATTCCGGCTTTCAAACTTAAGGGGCAGCCTCAATCTGGAATATGCTGGTCTTAAGAAAAAGGGGAAAAAGGAGAGATGCAAGAGCCAGATGACAGATTTGTGATGATTTATTTCTTTCCCTAGAATAAACTGCTGGGATGGAAAATCTGAATGACCAGGGCTTCCTTGGTTATGTAGCATCTGTCAGGAATTTCATCTGATGTGGTTTCAGCTACCACTCCTCTGGTGCTGTGCCTATTCGTTCAGTCATGTCCAACTCCTTGTAACCCCATGGACTGTAGCCCACCAGGCTCTTCTGTCCATGGGGATTCTCTAGACAAGAATACTGGAATGAGTAGCCATGCCCTCCTCCAGGGGATCTTCCCAACCCAGGGATCGAATCCAGGTCTCCCAAATTGCAGGCGGATTCTTTACCATCTGAGCCACCAGGGAAGCTCCAAAATCTGGGTCTCCTGTCCTAATCCTGCTCCTGGGAAGTAGAACTCCATCAATTAATTACCCTGCCTGTGGTACTCTCTATTCAAATCACGAAAGTACTCCAAGCTCAAGCAGTTCCAAGAGTGAACTTATCCTCTCCTCTTTAATGAACTTCCTCTCCTTTATTCTCCTCATTTCTGCTAGTGATACTGCAATCCTTCCAGCCACACAGACATGAAGGGTTGGTGTCCACTTCCCTGTCTTGAAATTTTTGTATTAAATAAGTTTTCAAGTCATCTATCCCACATCTTCACCGGTTCAGTTCAGTTCAGTCGATCAGTTGTGTCCGACTCTTTGCAACCCCATGAATCACAGCATGCCAGGCCTCCTTGTCCACCACCAACTCCCAGAGTTCACCCAGACTCACATCCATCAGGTCAGTGATGCCATCCAATCTCATCCTCTGTTGTCCCCTTCTCTTCCTGCCCCCAATCCCTCCCAGCATCAGAGTCTTTCTAATGAGTCAACTCTTTGCATGAGGTGGCCAAAGTACTGGAGTTTCAGCTTCAGCATCATTCCCTCCAAAGAAATCCCAGGGCTGATCAGAATGGACTGGTTGGATCTCCTTGCAGTCCAAGGGACTCTCAGTTGAACACCACAATTCAAAAGCATCAATTCTTCGATGCTCAGCTTTCTTCACAGTCCAACTCTCACATCCATACATGACCACTGGAAAAACCATAGCCTTGACTAGACAGACCTTTGTTGGCAAAGTAATGTCTCTGCTTTTCAATACGCTATCTGCTGCTGCTGCTAAGTCACTTCAGTCGTGTCCGACTCTGTGTGACCCCATAGACAGCAGCCCACCAGGCTCCCCCGTCCCTGGGATTCTCCAGGCAAGAACACTGGAGTGGGTTGCCATTTCCTTCTCCAATGCATGAAAGTGAGAAGTAAAAGTGAAGTCGCTCAGTCGTGTCCGACTCTTAGCAACCCCATGTACTGCAGCCTAGCAGGCTCCTCCATCCATGGGATTTTCCAGGCAAGAGTACTGGAGTGGAGTGCCATTGCCTTCTCCAAATACGCTATCTAGGTTGGTCATAACTTTTCTTCCAAGGAGTAAGCATCTTTTAATTTCATGGCTGCAGTCACCATCTGCAGTGATTTTGGAGCCCCCCCCCCAAAAAAAAAGTCTGCCACTGTTTCTCCATCCATTTCCCATGAAGTGATGGGACCAGATGCCATGATCTTCGTTTTCTGAATGTTGAGCTTTATGCCAACTTTTTCACTGGTTCATATATGTCCAATTCTCAAGGCTTATCAAATCACATCACTATAGGAAGTCTATTCCTGTCTTTCCAACCAGATATCATCCTCAGAGGAGAGGGAGAGGAAGACAAGAAGAAATATTTGAAGAAATAATGGCTGAAAAAGTTTCCAAACTTGATGAAAGCTATAAACCCACAGACCCAAGGTCAATGAACCCTAACCACAAGAAACACACGCAAGGGATAGTTAGGGATTTTGGAAAGGTCATGTTACCCTGCTATATTTAAAACGGATAACCAACAAAGACCTATTATATAGCACGTGGAATTCTGCTCAATGTTATGTGCCAGCTTGGATGGGAGTAGAGTTTGGGGGAGAATGGATACATGTATATCCATGTATATGTATGGCTGAGTCCCTTCACTGTTCACCTGAAACTACCACAACATTGCTGATTAGCTACACCCCAATACAAAACAACAGAGAAAGCAATGGCACCCCACTCCAGTACTCTTGCCTGGAAAATCCCATGGACAGAGGAGCCTGGAAGGCTGCAGTCCATGGGGTCGCTGACGGTTGGACACGACTGAGCAACTTCAGTTTCACTTTTCGCTTTCATGCATTGAGAAGGAAATGTCAACCCACTCGTGTTCTTGCCTGGAGAATTCCAGGGACAGGTGAGCCTGGTGGGCTGCTGTCTATGGGGTTACACAGAGTCGGACACGACTGAAGTGACTTGAAGGTGAAGGTGAAGGTGAAGTCGCTCAGTTGTGTCCGACTCTTTGCGACCCCGTGGACTGTAACTAGCCCCGTACTAGGCTTCTCTGTCCCTGGGATTCTCCAGGCAAGAATACTGGAGTGGATTGCCATTTCCTTCTCCAGGGGATCTTCCCAGCCCAGGGATCGAACCCGGGTCTCCTGCATTGGAGGCAGACGCTTTAACCTCTGAGCCACCAGGGAAGCCCCCGAAGTGACTTAGCACCAGTAATACAAAATAAAAAGTTAAAAAAAAAAACACAACATAAAAAATGTACATAATGTAAAAAAAAAAAGTACAATCAAGGAACATCATAAACAAATTGCTCAAAATCAGTTATAGAGAAAAACTTTTAATTACCTGAAGGAAAAAAAAAAAGAGAGAGATTTTCCATACAGAAGAACAAAGATAAGGAAGACAGCAATTTTCTCAGTGAAAACTATGTGTCCAGAAAGACAGGGCAGCCACATCTTTAAAGTCCCAAGTGAAAAAAAAACCTGACAACCTAGAATTCCATACCCTGGGAAAATAGCTTTGAAAACAGAAGTAAATTAAAGACATTTTCAGACATGCAAAAGCCAAAAGAATTCAGCAGCAGCAGAACCATGCTGGCAAAAAAAAAAAAAAACCCATGTCCTCTGGCTGAAGAATGATAACAGATTGAAATGTGTACCTATGAACGGAATAAAGAGCACTAGAAATGATAACTAAATGGGTATATATGGAAGTTTTAAAATCATTTTTCTCTTTAAAAGATAATTAACTGTTGAGAGGAAAAAAAGTCAGAGAAGGTCAGAGAAAGATGGAATCTGGGCAGTCACTTGTTTGCAAAGAGTTATTTACTAATTTCATTTAACTGATGGGAGGGCCAGGAATATAAATCAGCTTTCCTGATGCCTTGCTCAAATTTTGAGCTACCTAACTGAATGATGACAGATACAAAACTCCTTTCTAACAGACCAGAAAACAGTTCCTCTTTTTCTGGTTTCCAGGTCAAATACTTCCTCTTCAGGCGTTCCTTTACCCATTCCTTGTTCAGTACAGCCCCTCATGATAATATTTGCACAGTGCTTTATAACTGCCAACCTTTCCATGTCTGTTACCTCACTTGATCCTAAGAACAACTCCAAGAAGTCCATAGGCCAGGAATTTGCATTTTCTTGATTTTACAGATGCAGAAACTGAAGCTCAGATCCCAATTAAGTTTCCCAAGATGAGAGAGTAATAGTTGGGGACACAAGGAATTGAATTTCAACCTTCTGACTCCAGATCCCGTGCTCATTCCACCATTCTGCCTCTCATGTGCCCTTATTCCATGTTAGGTGGCAACATTCTCCTGCTCATAAATCATTTTCTCATACTTAAAAGTCATGACTTTGCTAAAAAAAAAAAAAAAAAGCAACCTCAGAAAAGCAAAATTACGACTTTTTATTTCAGTCAACCCTTGGGCTTATTTATAACATATTCCTCTTCTCAGCAAAAGGAGACCTGAAAACGGCACACCTAGCATTTGCCTACAAGGAACATTGGAACGATTAGACTTAGCAGAAAGTTCCAGATGACTGAGCAAGTCAGTCACAGATTGGAAAACAGGGCGATTGGTACACCATCTAACAGAAGGAATAAAATGTACAGTTTATCAATGGGAAGTTTCTTGGTCTCAAGACCCTTTAAATGTAGGCATGGGGGCTTCCCTTGGTGGTTCAGTGATTAGGACTCTGCCTTGCAATGCAGGGCACAGGGGTTCAATCCCTGGTCAGAGAAGATCCCACGTGCCTTGGAACAGCTAAGCCCATGTGCCACAACTACTGAGCTCCAAGCTCTAGAGCCTGCAAGCTGCAACTGCTAGGCCTGTGGGCTCCAACTACTAAAGCCCTAGAGCCAGTGCTCTGCAAGAGAAGCCACTGCAATGAGACACTTGAGCACCACTACGAAGAGTAGTCCCAGCTTGCCGAAACAAGAGAAAGCCTGTGGACAGCAACAAAGACCCAGCACAGCCCAAAATAAATAATCTTTTTAAAAAATTAATTAAATGTAAGGTGGTGTGGCCCACATTTAGATGATATCAAATTTATAGCCATGAAATTTGAAGCCATGAAAGATGCTTCCTCCCTGGAAGAAAAGTTATGACCAACCTAGACAGCATATTAAAAAGCAGAGACATTACTTGGCCAACAAAGGTCCATCTAGTCAAGGCTATGGTTTTTCCAGTGGTCATGTATGGATATGAGAGTTGGACTATAAAGAAAGCTGAGTGCTAAAGAATTGATGCTTTGCACTGCAGTGTTGGAGAAAACTCTTGGGAGTCCCTTGGACAGCAAGGAGATCCAACCAGTCCATCCTAAAGGAAATCAGTCTTGAATATTCATTGGAAGGACTGATGCTGAAGCTGAAACTCCAAGTTTGGCCACCTGATGCAAAGCACTGACTCATGTGAAAAGACCCTGATGCTGGGAAAGACTGGAAGGTGAGAGAAGGGGAGGACAGAGGGTGAGATGGCTGGATGGCATCACCAACTGAATGGACGAGTTTGAGTAAACTCCAGGAGTTGGTGATGGACAGGGAGGCCTGGTGTGCTGAGTCTATGGGGTTGCACAGTCAGACACAACTGAGTGGCTGAACTGACTGAAGTTTATACTAAAAATAATCTATTACCAGTGAAAATTTTGTGGAGACAAATTGTTTCATTCAGTGAACATCCCACTGCACCCCACCCCCAACACCTCCAGTTTGTGTAGGTCATTGAACTAAGTGCTATAGATGGAACAAAAAAGAAATGGCCTTACTGCCAAGTTGTTCACTAAGAGACTCAGATACACTTAAACTGAACTGTAATGGAGGTAAGTACTCCAGGAAAGGAGGCAGGCCAACTCAACAAGTCATTCTCCAAGGCCAGTTCACTGGAAGTTCATTTGTCATGATCAGAGAGAATGGGAGAAGGCCATGGCAACCCACTCCAGTACTCTTGCCTGGAAAATCCCACGGATGGAGGAGCCTGGTAGGCTGAAGTCCATGAGGTTGCTAAGAGTCGGACACGATTGAGTGACTTCACTTGCATACATTGGAGAAGAAATGGCAACCCACTCCAGGTTCTTGCCTGGAGAATCCCAGGGTTGGGGAAACCTGGTGGGCTGCCGTCTATGGGGTCGCACAGTCAGACACGACTGAAGCGACTTAGCAGCAGCAGCAGCAGCAGAGAAGGGCCAATTCACAGAATTCTCCATGTACTAAATCTTTTATGGGCTTCCCTGGGTTTCTTTATCTTCTTTCAGACGGTAAAGAATCTGTCTGCAATGCGGGAGACCAGGGTTCATTCCCTGGGTTGGGAAGACCCCTGGAGAAGGGAATGACTATCCATTCCAGTGGAGTGCCTAGAGAATTCCATTCGCAGAGGAGCCTGGTATGCTACAGTCCATGCTCTTTCATTACAGCAAATGTGTTTACAATGCACAGAGAATATATATTCTGGTGAGCTCAGTCTTTGCAACAAAGATCTCACAGGACTCGAGTTCACAGACCTTGTAAACACTTGAAATTTTACAGAGCTTTTGCAGCTACCTTCACAGTGATAAACTGAAAAAGTGAAGCAAGATGGCCAAAACCACAATAGGGGCTTGGAGGAACGCAGATAGACAGCTAGAGAAGGAAACTGAATAGATTTTTAAAAGACAAACCTTAGTATTTTGAAGGCCAAACAGAAGACAGACTTTGAAGGTAGGGTAGTTGATAACGTTCAATGATAAAAAACAAAAACTGAAGTTAGGATAATAGATCTCTGTCAATTAGGAGGGCATCAGTATCTCATGAGACATTCTTATGGGAACGAGAAGGGAGTGTCAAACTTAGGGGTCAAAATGATGAAATGTATAACTACTCACAATGAGACTCTTATTTGTAGCTTGCATGCAGGACCTAGTTTCCCAGGACCTTGATTCCCATGGATCAAACCTGAACACCCCACACTGGAAGCTCAAGAGTCTTATCCTCTAGACTACCAAGGAAGTCCCAAAGTTGCTTCGTATTTTAAGAAACTGGGCTAAACATTTATCTTTCAGTGTTATCTCTATCTGAATTTTAGAATCAAACATACTAAGTAACCTACTAAAAATTTTCTCTAGCACTAGCAGAGGGGGAAAAAATTAACTTTTAAAGGCAAATAGTTTGGGCATATTTACTAGGATATTTAACATTTGGTAACAACAGATTTCCCTCTACAGGAAAATGACCCCTTAATAGTTTTTCCCTTCCTGGGGGCAATAATTAGGATTAATATTATGACTGTTCTCTACATAAAGTGTAAGGCCTGTTCTTTCCCAAAAAGACAAATGTGCCTTGAATGAAGTAGTGATCACAGGCCGTAATGGTCCACCATTCCCATTCCAAGGAGAAAAACAATGCCAGGTTGGGTCCACCAAGCTTGGCTATGGCTGTTCTCAAAGTGCCAAAAATCTGTGGCAGTCTGAGTTGCTTATAATGGAAAATGTTGAGTTTTAACAAAAAAAGGGTAATAGATTAAAAACAACAATAAATATTTAAGAGATTTATTAAAGCATCTTATCTCAAAGATGGAAACACATACAAATTAGAAACATGCAACCATCATCTTCCACAGTCAAGTTAAAAGTTATATATTTTTTGTATTTTCATAGCTGAAAACTTCAGATCTTAAACTGGACTCATTCACCCTGAATATTTAATTCATTCTTCTTGAATGTATCCAGGGCAGCAAATAACCAAAATGCAAACTATTATATAAAGAAAGTGCAAAGTTAAAAAAGAATATGTGTAGAGAATGCCCCCTTCCCACCCACCCCCAATCAAAGGCAAACAATGGCACTTTGCTCTTGCTTAACCTAGATTGTCTTCAAAAACTACTAAAATGTAACATACTTAACAACAACAACAAAATCTGACTTTTAATAGTATTCAAAAAGCTTGTTAGTGTTTGAAAATAAATGCTTAAACAAAGGAAAATGTACTTTGTATCAAACAAGTATGATGAGCCCTGTGTTGCAGCATTCTGTAAAATGAACAAGACAAAAAGCTGGTATAGGGTTTATTGAAAAAGGCAGAATTTCTTCAGGCAGGTATGTAAGGAGGTGGTGGTTCTTTCTCAGGCATCTTCACTGCCATTTCATAGGTTGGCAAAACATACTGAAAAGAGACAAGAAAAAATTATATTGGACTTAATTCTCCTTTAAATTTCTATCTTAATAATTCAGTTTCAGATTTAATACCTTAAATAGGGATATACCAACCCATAGAGGAGAGCTAAAGAAACTAACTGTTAGCTAAGTACACCTGACTCTTCAGGATACCTGACCCTTGAGTAATGAGAACGTTAGGGGTGCCAACAGTCAGCCCTCCGTATCTGTGGTTCCACATCTATGGGCTCGATGCAGACTGGGTAGTATTGCAGTATTTACTACTGAGAAATATCTACATATTAATGGACTCTCTAGTTAAAAGCCATGGTATCCAAGGGTCAACTATAGTTCTTGGGAGTAGAGATAACTAATAACCTGGAGCTTTATATGCAGGGGATATGATATGTCTCATCCAAGATCACTAGAGAGGATAACAGAAGAGGAAGGTAAGAAGGGAAGGCAGAGACAATTTTGCTTCTGAACAGATCCTGAGGCCACAGGATACCCTGGATACCCTGACAGGAGTATACTGCCCTCCCCTCGCTCCACTGCAACTGATAAAGCAGCCAGGCCAAGTCACCTCAGGAATGGAGGATCTCAGCGAAGGGCCCACTGAACCCTGCTACAGGAACCCTCCAGTACGAGGTTGTATTTTATCAGAATCTGTAGTCAAAGCATCAAGCACTTCTATCATCTGCTCTAAGGTGAAGGGCATTCCTAGGTAAAGAGTGGCATTTTTAAGCTAAGTGACTCCAACGTGACAGGCTGACGATACATGGGCCATATACTCTACATGCTGGAAGACAGTACAGCAGCAACCAGAGGACCTGAGAAGGAGGCCTCCCAACAGACTCATGGACCTACTGCACTCTTCTCCCTACAGCAAAGTCAGCTTCCCCTTTGGATCCTATGGATGTTTTGGAAAACACAAGAAGCTTCAGCTGATGGTACCCTATCCTCAGAAGTTCCAGAAGCCAAGAGCCTGGCATCACTCATACTGCTGTTCGCTGACTGGTCTCCCCCTCAAAATGCAACACTTGGAGATTGACCATGAGTCAAAACCATTGGCTGGATGGAATGAGATGAGCAGTACAGAGTGTCTCCAGCCCACATACCTGGGATTCCAACTGGGAAATGCTGAAACTCATAGATTTAAGCTATTCGTGCCCTAAACCATAGTTACGGCATTGAAGAGAAAGTCAAGGTTCAGGTTCTTCTTTTGGGAATTCTCAATAAAGCAAAGTCAGCTTCCCCTTTGGATCCTATGGATGTTTTGGAAAACACAAGAAGCTTCAGCTGATGGTACCCTATCCTCAGAAGTTCCAGAAGCCAAGAGCCTGGCATCACTCATACTGCTGTTCGCTGACTGGTCTCCCCCTCAAAATGCAACACTTGGAGATTGACCATGAGTCAAAACCATTGGCTGGATGGAATGAGATGAGCAGTACAGCCCACATACCTGGGATTCCAACTGGGAAATGCTAAAACTCATAGATTTAAGCTATTCGTGCCCTAAACCATAGTTACGGCATTGAAGAGAAAGTCAAGGTTCAGGTTCTTCTTTTGGGAATTCTCAATAATGGCCAGTGAAGCTTTAATATCAGAAAAAATCATTTACCTGTGGAGGTGCCTCAAAGGCTGGGTACACAGCAATCTCTGGCATGTTTCTGTTGTTGATGTATTTATAGCAGTTCCAAACACAATTAATCAGATAAGCCTAAAGGAATACAAACAAAATTTACATATACTCAAAACTCAACTGTATTTAAAATTATACAGCTTTAATGTGGCTGCACTGTGAAGCCACTGGCAGCGACTGCCTTTTTCTTCTTTTAGGGCTTCACAGGTGGCTCTACTGGTATAGAACTCGCCTGCCAGTGCCGAAGATATAAGAGATGCAGGTTCAGTCCCTGGGTTGGGACGATCCCCTGGAGAAGGAAATGGCAACCCACTCCAGTATTTTTGTCTGAAAAATTCCATGGACAGAGGAGCCTGGTGGGCTTTAGTCCATAGGGTTGAACAGTCAGACACAACTGAGCAACTAACTTTATTTATTTTTTAATTTATAAATTAAAAAATTAATTTAATTTTAAATTTACCTGCTCTAAAATTAAGGAGTCTTATAATGCTCTCCCCACATTTTCTCCACAGAGAAGGGAACCGGCATCCACTTGGACCAAGTACAGGCCAGGAGCTTTCCCTATGTGCCCTCACTTAAATGTCACAAGCTTTTACAGAGAAACCCAAGTCTGGGATTCCAGTTCACATGTGACAACCACTATGCTGCAGAAGGAATTCTATTTCTGAACTTTGGGAATTTTAAGAGATTTTCAATCCCAACCATGAACCATGTCCAAAAACATGATGTTCCTAGACAAGAATAATCCTGGTTAACTCCAACCACTGCCTGAAAAGGACAGAAGACATTCCCTGGGAACTATCTCTACCACATTAGAATAAGGAGAGCTGTGAGGAGACATGGCAACAAGAAGGTCTGGAAGGACACTCTCACAGTCCAAATGCCCCCTCCTTCCCCACCAAATACTTAAGTCAGCAACTCACCTTAAAAATGATGAACAAGGCAAGAACACAAGAACAATGAATAGGAGGCAGCTGGAGTCCAATGCCAAGAGGTCATCTTTATAGGGAAAATCAGGCTACAAAAAAACGGCAGGGACAAATAGGCAGAGAAGAAGGGAGTTTCAGAGCTCTCAAGCAGAGTGCCTTGCACATAGGAAGCAATCAATAAATGTTTTTTTGAATGAACGAACAGTGGGTTTGCAATATGAAGGATGGAGTCTCTAAAGTAGGTTTCAATAAAATACCTAAAAGATGCATTTTTGAAATTAATTTTCATTTATCTGGATCCTACACCTCCATCCACCAGACCTTATTTCAGGCCACAGTGTTCCCTACCCCTCCATCCCATAGCATTAACCTTTGCTCACTTCCTGCTGTCATGAGACAGCCCTAGTTTATTATTACAAATAAGATCTTCATGTCTTGATTCCCCAAATACATGGTTTGCTCCTTGAAGAGAAGGATGTCATGTTTATACACCATACACCAACAGTTTGCCTAGAATAGAGTGAAGAATACAGGAAGCACTCACATATTTGCTACAGATGCCTGCAAAGACAGAAGGTACTCTTTGACAGTACCAATGAGTGCCAATGAGTACAACTCCAATGACTGCCAAACACAGTCCAATTATTTATTTACTTTTCATACACTCAAAAGTACTACTCCTGAAGTTCTATGATATCCATCTTTAGGGACTTTTAATATTTAAATTCCACATGGTATGTAAGAAGATACTCTACTTTCATCCTTTCATCTTTTTGGTTTCAATATGGTCAGTAACAGTAGTAATGCTAATTACTTTAAAACACTTTAAAAAAAATAGTAGATTAAATAAAAATAGTACCCAAAAGCTGACTTTGATTTTCAACAAATGAAAAAATTTTTTAAAGTTTTATTAGCATACACACTTACTAACTGATCCAGATATTCCTTGATTCTTGGCAAATAAGTCAGAGAACTGATAGCAACCAGGCAGCTGAGAACAAAGTCAAAAAGCCGGTAACAGAAGAACGGAATCAGCCAACCACTTGATACTGAAGGAAAAAATAACCACAATATCACATCACATATACGGAATGATTAAGTACCATGCAGTAAAGTCAAAATTCTAAAAGAAAAGTATAGAATACTTACAGAAATTGCTCCATATACCAGCATTGAACTGATTATAAACATAAGAACAGAGACGGCAAAAAGAACACAGGCGTTATCTATGAAAACAGAAGCAAAAATCTAATTAAGCTACTTATATAACAAAAAGCAGAAGACTCTTTTTGACAAAATGTTATTAAGAAATGAAGCTTAAGAAATTCATGCCTTTGCTCTTTCGTATTTGTTAAACTGCTACGACTCATGGTCACTCATTTAGGATTGCACGTAAACCTGGCACTCTGCCAGAGACAGATCTCTGCCCAGGGTCTAAGTTTTGAACATGGGCAAACATAATTATAATGCAATGCGGTAAGTGCTACAACAGAAGCAAAAAACAATGTTTTGCCTTTAGCATCAGGGAAAAAACAGAAATGAAATAACCCAAGTTGAGTCTTGTGAGATAAGCCGGGTTCAACTGGAGCAAAAGGCTGGTATTTGTTTAAACACGGAGTTGTACAGACGCCCCCTCTTGCCTAAGATAAAATAAATCACCTGGAAGTCAAAGTTCTCCCTCAATGCCCCTTTCCCACCTCAACACCCAAACTCCCTGGGCCGAATCCCTTCACCGTGCCTTCTCTGCTACATCCAGGTCTATTTTCTTCTCTGTTCCTCAATCCACCCTTGGGTTGCTCCCTTTCTCTACATTAATCCACATCCACTAAACTTTTTCACAAAGTGCTCGTGTGATCTTAAACAAAGCAAACCAAAAAGCACCCACACTTGACCTGATGAGCTTTTTAGCACTGTTAAGAGTCTAAAGCTGATTCTCTGGCTCTGGCTAGATATCAAGAACCTGAAAGGCACTAATAATGATGAATGATTAGACTACCTGCTCAGTGTTCTCAGTAGTGGATAAAGTGTTATGTATCACTGTGTCACTTGGCAGTACAAACATATCAGTAGCTGGCAATGAACTAAGAAGAGCACTCTCTGAATTTTCCTAGAGGATATAGGACAACTAAACATTAAAGACTTTAAGAACTTCCCTGCTACACCACACAATGGCTCTCAAAGAGAAGAATTCAGATATAAAAAGACTTGAAAGCAAAATCCATTACTGGAAGACTACAAGTTGATTTAGACTTCTTGAAATACTGAAATAATTAAAGTGAAGCTCAAGGTCTTCCACTGGAGCAACAAATAGCAAAACAGAGGAGAGGTGGGGTGGTGGGTGCAAAACACATTTAATGCCTGGAACAAGGGATACTCCAGGAGGTGTGAATCAATAAAGCAAGCAAAACACGAGGGGCTCAATGCCCAGAGAAGAACCTCAGATTTACACCATATTCAGAACCTCCTCTGGGAAGTCCCAAGTGTTTACCCATCTCCCAGCTAAGTAATGATAAATTCCTATTTGAAAAACAGCTTGCATATGCTGTGGAAGTTATTTCGTATAAACTGAGTGTTACAGCCTGTTTGGCTGATTAAAAATAATTAATCACAAACTTCATTTTAAAAAAAATTAGTTATCAGGCCAGTAATCAGAAATTAACTTACCTTTGCAACACCACCAGGTCTGTGGGAAGGTCAAATTTTACCTTCCAAGAAATACCAACTACTAGATTACCGAGAACAATGTATTTTTATATTTGCTTACATTCATTGGAAGGACTGATGCTAAAGCTGAAACTCCAATACTTTGGCCACCTGATACGAAGAACTGACTCATCTGAAAGACCCTGATGTTGGGAAAGACTGAAGGGGGGAGAAGGGGACAATAGAGGATGAGATGGTTGGATGGCATCACCAACTTGATGGACATGAGTTTGAGTAAGCTCCGGGAGTTGGTGATGGACAGGGAAGCCTGGCGTGCTGCAGTCCATGGGGTCGCAAAGTCAGACATGACTGAGTGACTGAACTGAGGGCTTCAGTAGAATATGATCAACAAAAATATAATGAATAATGTGATTTTCTCTCAGCAGCGACAACAGTCAGGCAACACACAATAAACTTGTGACTAAAGAGCCAGTTGCACAGACCTATGAGAATCTCAGTAACCATAAAACTTTTCTACAACTCAATTTTAAGAGCAATATACATGACAAAGAAAAATGCTGACATTAGCAGATTCAGTAAAATTTTACAGCCTAAAGTTTATAAATGCCAAAAAAAATATCATTATCAGAAGCTAATGTTTATTGTTCTATTCTGGCTTTTAATTAAAAACAGATTCATTCAGAAAAAAAAAAAATCAAATGCCAGAAGGAATGTTTCCATATATTCTTGGTATTTCTGTTATCAATTTGGCAACAAAATTAAAAGATTTATATATGTTTGAAAACAAAACTAGGTACTCATGTAAAAACAAAACAAAAACACTTTAAAAAACACAATATGAACAACTGTTAGTGTCATCATATTATAATGTATTATTGATAGCCATAAAACTCTACTTGCTGTAAGAAATAGGTTAGGCCTGAGGACAATACTCATTTGAATTAATAACCATTAAAAAAAAAACACTTCACTAATGGATCAGAGAGGATCATAATGTAAAAATTTGCAGTTTATGACAAAAGCTAATCTAAAAATAAAATTAAGATCCTGTAATATTATAAATATAAAACACATGCGAACTGAGAACATATTTCTGAAGAAATTGTTCACACTAAAAAGTCTGAAGAATAATTTTCCATTCAAATATTAAATTTTTAACATGACTTTTAACATAAAATTAAACTTGCATTTTAGAGAAAGAAAAATAATAAAAATACTACTGGGAATAATTTTTAAAAAGTAATTTCCATGAATGTTCTAGGAATATTCTAAATAAAGTCCAATGTCAAATCTTCATCTAAACAATAAAATATATTAAGAATTGAGACCCTGAGCAAAAGATGCCACCAAATATTTAAATAATTTGTATTCTATATTTTACTGTAGGATTGTGTTCCATGAGCACACCTCCCACCCTCTACTACATTTACCAGCTGACCCTAAAGACTCAGTCTTCTTCTGATCTCTTCTCCCCTCCTCTTTCCACAGTATTTCAATGAAGACAATGCACATTTCTCAGAAATCTCCTAGCAGTCCACTTGATCTTCTGGCTACAAATGCTCAACTGTAATTCTGAGTATTTTTGAAAAGCCTACAAACACATTTTGTGCCTCAGCAAGTATAACAACAATCAATCCTCTACCTAACACACACACACGCGCATGTGAGTATGTGTGTGATTAGCAGGCGAAAGTTTCAACTAAAAACATACCAGCCATTCTCTCAGACGAATAGTAATTGCCAATGACTTCATACTGAATGTTGACAGCTGGCATTGAGTTTGGGTGTGTTACCTCCACAGTCAGCAGAATTGCCATCAACAGGTTGACCACCTATGAAAGACAACATTTTATCAACTATATTATTAATCAGGAAGTAGTCCCCAACACAATTTTTAGACGTCTTCTATTTAACTATCATCTTCCCTGAGGTAATAAAGACATAAAATGGGACTACCTGTGAGATAAAATACACAATACGACTTTAAGAATACTTTAAATATTTCATAAAGTATAAACTTAATCATTTCATAGAAAAGATGTTGGACTGATACTATATTAATAAAACAGAATTAAAAGGCACAACAATGAAAAATGAGAGATCACACATTGTTCATCTGAGTCACATATTTATTCATACTCCCATCTCAGAATTTCAGGATTTGAAGAAGCTGATCTATCAGATAAATATCATTTCCATGTCTAGGTACGTAATGATCCATCAAGTAAGTCTAAGGCCTCTCCACAGTATCTCCTGTGCAGTGGTAAGGAATTATTTCCTCTTGAGCTACATTCAAATGCTTAAAAAGACTGTGACTACATCACTTAACTTCCACCTGCTGGTCTTAATTTTATGGTTTGAGATGTTTTGTTATCCCTTCTGAATAAGTGCTCCTCTAACACCTCAGTTCAGTTCAGTTTAGTCGCTCAATCATGTCCGACTCTTTGCGACCCCAAGGACTGCGCACACCAGGCCTCCCTGTCCATCACGAAATCCTGAAGCTTGCTCAAAGTCACATCTATCAAGTCAGTGATGCCATCCAACCATCTCATCCTCTGTCCTCCCCTTCCCCTCCTGCCTTCAATCTTTCCCAGCATCAGGTCTTTGCCAGTGAGTCAGTTCTTCGAATTAGGTGGCCAAAGTATTGGGAGTTTCAGCTTCAGCATCAGTCCTTCCAATGAATACTCAGGACTGATTTCCTTTAGGATGGACTGGTTGGGATCTCCCTGCAGTCCAAGGGACTCTCAAGAGTCTTCTCCAACATCACAGTTCAAGAGCATCAATTCTTCAGCGCTCAGCTTTCTTTATAGTCCAACTCTTACATCCATACATGACCACTGGAAAAACCATAGCTTTGACTAGATGGACCTTTGTCAGCAAAGTAATGTCCCTGCTTTTTAATAGCCATCTACTAGGTTGGCATATAGCTTTTCTTCCAAAGAGCAAGAATCTTTTAATTTCATGACTGCAGTCACCATCTGCAGTGATTTTGGAGCCCCCCAAAGTAAAGCCTCTCACTGTTTCCATTGTTCCCCATCTATCCACCATGAAGAGATGGGACTGGATGCCATGATCTTAGTTTTCTGAATGTTGAGTTTTAAGTCAACTTTGCTCAACAAGCTAGTAAAATGAGAGACGAGCAATCTGATCACAGCACATCAGGATCTCAGTTCCCACATCTTAACTAACAAATTTCAATTAACACAGTCTGGTTCTTTTATGCACTGGCTGCATAAATCTTTTGAATGTCACATGCTGCTGCTGCTGCCAAGTCGCTTCAGTCGTGTCCGACTCTATGCGACCCCATAGACGGCAGCCCACCAGGCTTCCCCATCCCTGGTATTATCCAGGCAAGAACACTGGAATGTCACATGAGTGACTCCCTAAAACTCCCAATTCTTTTTCACACTTGATCCTGCTAAGCTACCACCTATATCTACCTGTAGAGTTGGATTCAGAGGCCCAAGCATAAGCCCTTATATATTTCTGCAATCAAATTTCATCTTATAACATTCTTACCTACCAATATTTTCTCCGTCTGAATTCTGACACCCTATGGATAGATTTACGCTCTCTCAGCTTCCTGCATTTGAAAATATGATTATCATGTAATGAGATTCTCCACCTAAGTCACTAGCAAGACCACAGGGCTGAGGATAAGCTGCCAGATAGACGCTCTTCTCTTCCCGTTGGTCAGCAGCTTTTGAATAGTCTTTATCTGGTCCAAAGTAACATCTAGAGACTTTGTCAAACATCTTGCTGAAATCCCATCACCGGTATCTGGTAAATTTTCCTAGTCTACCAGGGTCTAACTCCAATTCAAAAAGGAAATTCTTTATGCCTCTAGTTGTTAGTGAATTACACAGTTATCCCAAGAGGCACCACTTCCTTTAAGTGCTCAAAACAACCCTGCTAATGATTTAAGAACTGGAGTAGGCTTCCCTATCTAAAGTCCACAGCATCTGCCTTCCTTCCCTTTGTGAACATGGGATACTTTCAAGGGACATCTGAGGTTCTTTATCAATAGTGTTTTAAACAATCTCTATCATGGAGCTCTTTCCTGTCCACTTTGAATGATAAATAAGTTTATCAACTAAAGGCATTTCACATTCTCGAAGACAAGCAGCCCAAGTTTTTAAATAAGATAAACGGCACAATACCTAATTCTGAATCAATTGAGATTTCTAAAGATACACTATAAACCAAGCAAATTTACATATATTATTTGACTTTATTCTTCACAACAACCTTGTGAAGAAAGTATGACTTATGCTCATTTGCTGACGGTTAAACTAAGGTTCAGCAAAGTGAAACACCATGTGTTAAGCTCACTGAGGTGATAACAGGACAGAGCTAGGACACCAATCTGGTTCTTTTAAAAACATCTTCCTTCTTACTACTACAGGATCACTTATAACCATTCCTAAGCAACTCTTGTTTTGAGATCTTTCCAAAATAAACCATTACCTAAGGCTACAAAATGTTTGTTACTCTCTAAATACATTCAGTACATGCCTTTTCCTTGCACTGCTCAAAAGCAAGGTATTTCATCCTTCAACATTTGAAAGATCTTATAAGAGACAATCATATTTCAAGGTGACTCCCCAGTTGATGGCTGATATTATAACTGCCCATTTTTATTGCAGTGGGGTTTTGGACACGTTAGGTGGTTTATGAACTAATACAATTAGGTGAATTAACTATTGAACAGATATCTCTACTAAGACACTATATACTCTGTGCATGGAAATCAGTTCAAAATCAATTCAGCAAACCCTTCTTTAATAAGCACAATACTATCATAGTTTAAGAGCTCTGTACGGGAAAGAAAAATATTTATGTGAAAAATAACATGCAAACTCAATTACTAAATGAAGGAAATGACACATCAAAAATATTCAGGAGTTTATTTTTCCTTTCTTAAATATTTGCATCACATGTAGGATTTATAAAAATCTTTTCTTCTCTTTCATGGGTAAGTCACAGACTCCCCCACTATTATCTTCTAGTATTAGTGACACTTCAAGTTTCTTTTCATTGTGAGTCATTCTCTGAATATTAAACAAAATAAATCACAGGTCTAATCAAAAGAAGCAAGAAATGACAAATTTCAGCACTATTTCATTACAAGCTCAAACAATTTTTCAACTCTTCACTGATTAATTATATTAGCACCTCAATGTAACATTTTAAAGCACTCATCTGGAAAACTTATCCTGTGATCTTATCTTCACCCCTGAGCACCTATCCTATGCTCACAGACTCCATTCTATTTACTTTTGATTACCATTGGTATTTCTAAGTTCCATGCAGCATTTTCCAAAACATACATAAGATTAACTTTGTGATCTTGTAATCTGAAGAGAGCAACTACATACAAACAACTCCAGCATATTTATTCCTGATTCATTTTTCCCTTTTACTGCATTCAGGAAAGAAAATTGGCAAAAATGTAATTAAAATAATGACTGACTTCTAAAGCTAGTCACATGGGAGGTACAGAATGCAGCAAATATGCACATATGTCAGAGCCTGGGCAATAGACACACCCCTGCAGAAGGGGTACTGCATTTACTGGGATAAACAGCATGGTTTGCGTTCTAAGCCTCTCGCACACTTCATCTAAGTAAACAAACAACAAAGAACAGGTGTGTCACATTTCACTTGTTTGAAAGAAACAGGATCAGATCCTTGGAAGCACTCACCCAGCCTCAGGAGAGTAATTCCTCTTTGCTTCTCATTTCATAGCCACAGCCATCCTAGAAGATTCCTGAGGACTGGTTTTTGTTTATTTTTTTTTTAATCCTTATTCTCTAGTTTTCCCATAGCATATTCTGCCACAACCCAACTTCTGCTCAGACTATAATTAGAACAATGTCTTAGGGCATCTTGATAAGGGTCTCAGGCAAGTCAGCAGACAGCTGTCATCAGATAAAGACCACAACTGACTGTCTTTAAAATGCTGTTAAATGTATATGTAGTTAAATATACACATACAGTTGTTTACCCTTTTGTGCAGTTACAAATGAGATATTCCTACTATTTTTAGAGGAGACAATTCATTTAACAACAGTCTAATGAATACTTCAAATTAATAAGTTACTATTACACACACATTTTATAGAGAAAGGCATAGCATCTTTCTCCCTCAAAGAGGATATCATGTTGTAGGGAGAAAAATTCAAATGTGTAATTAGTATTTTTAATAAATACACACAAGAGGTATGCAGTAATTCTTCCAGATAAACAGTGAGGAAACCAGCTTCTTCTGGCTGGGAAGCAAGGGAGCTTCGCCAAGAAAAATGAGCTATTACAAAACTAACTGGAATTGGCAAAATGGCTGTTAGTAGTTGAAGTTGTATAAGTAAAAGAAAGGCTTTTATACTATTTCACTATGTTTGTATATTTGAGATTTCTGTCAATGAAGGTTTTAAAAAGTATTTGGGGAAACATACTAACTCTGAAATATAAATAAGCCATACTGATTTAAAGGAGTCAGGAGTGAGGACTGGGAAGGAACACAGCTTGAGGAGCCTGTCTTCACTTCTTCCTAGCTACCTCACTTTTAGACTGTTTATGGTGAAGACATTCATAAAAAATTAGCCATATATTATTACACCTTTCCAAGACCTACAGTTTTAACCAGTGGTCTAAATGCCTTCTTGTAGTGCACCATCAACCATGAAGGAGGACACTGCTGCTGTAGACTTTTTTTTTTTTCTTTAATTTTTATTTTTTAGTTTGTTTTGCTTTACAATACTGTATTTGTTTTGCTATTCATCGACATGANGCTGTAGACTTTAAAGCTCACTTTCAACCATTCAATAAACATCTGAACTTTTATCTCCTTAGACTGCCAGGATCCCAAAGCCACACTTTTGAACATCACCAACAATACTATAATCAACAAAACCAATGGCCTTTTCCAACCTAAGAAAATGTTTAAAAATCATCTGGCTGAAAATTTTTCACTAAATGATAGAAAAAAAAAAATTTATGAACGTCAGACTTTAATCTGGAACTCATTCTGAAATTCCCTATTATTTAAACTAGGTATTAAGCCAGACATGCTTCTTTAAATCTAAATGCCAAAGGCTAGCACTTCAGGGCTGGAACATATAGTAACTGGCTCTGGCTTCTCAGTGTCTTCTGCACTATTTACTACCATATAATTTACCCTTTGGTACAGAGTGTGCAATCACCTAACATGACCTCAGCAGAAGCAGATGCTAGAAAGCAGTGACACTGTATCCAATAGAAAGTTACTGCTACAGCATCTGCAACCAGCAGGAGCTTGAGGACTGCACCCTCAGGTTCTAAACAGCACGGGGCAACCTCAAGGAGAATCATAAATATTCTCCCACCTGGAATACAGGAAGAAGAGTAAAGCTACTTGGACTTCACCCACTCCCGTATCATTTCTCTTAGTAAAGAAGCTTCTGGTTAAAAAAAAAAAAAGAAAGTGCTCTGTTTGGACAAGTCCTCTTTGTGTCTTGGTGGTCTTAGTTTTTAAATGTTGTCTCCCAACTAGGCAGAAATTATGTCTTTACGTTGCCAGGGTCCCGAAGCCACAGTTTTGAATGTCACCAGCAATACTATAATCAACAAAACCAATGACCTTTTCCAATCCTTAACCTAATTTGAATCTGTTATTACTGATTAGCTTCTTGTTCCTTGACACTGCACTTTCAGATCTTTGCTCCAAACTTCATTGCAATGCCATTAGTATCTTAAGGGCAGATGCCACAGTCAAGACAAGAAAACACTTGAGAGTCTCTGTGTCGCAGCTGATAGGAAGACAAAAGACGAGTACACACATCCCTGTAGTTTCCTCTGTGCACCACAGCCATTTGCACTGTAGATGAGCAACAGATCTCTTAAAGCAGATGAACTGATGTAAGCAGCGGATTATATTCCATGAACTAGAAAAATTCATGCAAAGAAAGAATAGTTTATGGCATCTTTTTATGAAACTAAAGCATGGAAAAACGGAGCTCCATGCAAAATGTTTTCACATCAAGTCCTTCCAGTGGGAAACAGATGTAAAACTCCCTGTTCCCTATTTTGAGAGAATAAATGCCCTTACTAAAATCTTTCTCTCTGCATTTTGAGTTTCATGGTTTATAACTCCCACTTTTGCTTGCTATTCCTTTCTTTTTTATGAACTGAGTCCATAGCATCAAAAAAAAATACTTGCCTTGGAAAGAAACACAGCCAATTACATTCAGATGGCTGAAACTGAGATGGTGCTTACTTTCTTTTCAAGGAGTTAGAAATCCTTTGTTCTGTGAATGGAGGGAAGGATCTGAGAAGAAACAGGAAGATTAAGTTTGCATGGAAGAGTCCCAGGTTGCTGGACTCTTTTCTCAATTAAGTAAAAGTGAAGGTCATCTTCCAGGGATGAGGGAAACAGGGTTGAGTAAGAGGCTTGAGGACCCTAAAGATCTGAATTAATCATTTAGGGAAGGTAGAGCTAAGGACAAACAAAAGAAGCATAAGACCCACTCTTTAAAAAAATGAAGAACAAAATTAGAAATATAATGCATGTCCAGTATACAAATCATTTAAAATACAAAAGGGGTGAGGGTCTTTGTGAGGAAAGGTGATATAGCAATGTTTCTGAAGATAAAAGTAGAGGAAATATTAAAATAAGCTTAGAAACAAGCAAATAAGCCTACCCATTCAAGTTTTGTTTTTAATGTACATTAATGAAGCAAGGTGGTTTTAAATAAAAAAAACATGTAAATAAGGAATAAGGTGGAGTTCAGGTCCCCTGTGTGTGGGCATGAAACTGTATCTTCCTAACTGAAGATGATTCTCATCTGCTGCTTACCAACAGTAATAATTTTGATGGAAAACTCTGGTTTCGGAAGAAATGAGAACAGAGAAAGGCAAAAAAAAAAAAAAAAAAAAACTATGATAAAGCTCTTCCTTTTTTGCAGTTCACAAAGTTATCAGAAACTGCATTATTACTAATGCCACAACCTCTCAAAACAAAAACAAAGATTTTAAAAATCACAAAGTCATTAGCAAAGATGACCAAGCCGACAATATGAGTAGTTTTTCAAAACTTCTGTGAAGTCATCATAACCCCAGACTACCTAAACGGAATCACATATTTACAAATCATAAATGAGCTTCAGTGAAAACGGATAGTAGTGGAGATGGTGCTAAGAAATCACAAAGGCATTACTAGTGAACCACCAATCAGTAACACTGTCAACCTGGTTAGGACACAGAATTACACAAATCCTGCCCCCAGCTCCCCCCAACCCCAGGAACGTTAGCACGTTACCAAAACACAGGAGGTTCTAGACAAAGGTCTCAAAACTTTGAATGGGCCTGTGGTGAAAAGCGTCTCACCAGAGGGCAGGAGAAAACTTACTGCGTTAGGAAAAAGGCAGATAGTAAGTATATCCTGGCCAAAGGTATTACCTCCAAGAGCATTTCCAGACTCACAACAGAGACCTGTCTGCCTACATCCCAAACACACTGTAACAAATAAGCTCCAGAAACAAGAGACGACTGTGTTAAACTGGATCTCCTGCCTTCCCTTCAAGTAAAACAATAATGTTTAAAACTAGGCTGCATCTCGGAAGGTGCGCTCCTAATTCTTTCCTTAGAGGGGTTAAAAAAAAGTAAATCCCAGGAAGCACTGACGGACGGTGGAGGGGGGAGCAGGGGGCAGTTCCTTCAGATCACGGAAGCACACATAATGATCCCGCAGCCCGGTCCTTT
Organism: Aepyceros melampus; assembly: GCA_006408695.1. NCBI lineage: Eukaryota > Metazoa > Chordata > Mammalia > Artiodactyla > Bovidae > Aepyceros > Aepyceros melampus. Next base: position 422,464 of record SJXQ01009032.1, read on the forward strand.
CCAGAACTGACCACACCAAAGCCGGGCTCTCTCCTCCCGCAGGCCCCCTCCACCCCAGGCCGCGACGCCTGTGCCTTCTCTTTTCTTCTCTTATTCTCGCCTAAAACAAACCCCAACATTTCCCTGGTCCCTCCCACCCCCACTCCGATTCCCAGACACAAGTCTCCCCTCTCCAAAGTTGAGAGGCCACTAAATAGAAGGTCCGCGAGGCCTTCCCGCCCCATCCCCTCCCAGTGGATCCTCCCGTTCGAATACGAGTCTCTCCCGCTTCCCGCCCCGGCGTATCCTGCCCCACCATGGCCCCTTCCCTCCCTCCTCGCCCGCCCTTACCATGTACCAGGTCCCCAGGATGATCGTCCCGGTGCGGACATGGCAACAGCCGCAGCACCGGGTGCTGTAGAACCGGTCGCTGCGGCTCCGCTTGAAAGTCATGGACACCATCGGGAACCTCGAGGGCCTTTTTCTTGGCCGGGGCCCTAACAAACGCCTTCCACCCAGCGGTTGAAGACAGAAAGCGCCGTCACCGAGGCCAAACCAAACGACGCGTCTTCAAGACCGCCCCCCTGCCCGGGCCCCCAAGCCAAGAGCCTTCGCACCTGCGCACTGAGGGCAAAGCGCTGTTCCCGCGAGAGCTCGAGTTACCCTTTTCCTCCGCCTTCCTCGCACTCAGGCCAATGGAAGAACGGGAAGCTAGGCGGAAGCGGGTTTTGATTAGAAAGACCTGGAGATTGACAGGAGCTCACATCCAATCAGAGCCGCAACTCGCCTCGGCGCTAATAGATTCCCCTCCTCTTACTAGACGGCGAGGGCTGGTTCCTGGGCCTAGGGTAGTTCGAGTTGGAGAGGGACTCTGGTAGTTTGCCCTCCCCGAAGTGAAAGCGAGGAGGTGAGAGGCATTTAATGGGAAAAAAGAAAGTCTAGATGGGAGTAGGTGGCAGAAACCGGGCAGGGAGGACTTGTCTAAGTGAATCTGCCACGTACTGCTCGAACGCATCACGGGACCGCGGCTGCTCACGTGACCTTTGCGTAATAGCTCAAATTATTGGGCTGGCCAGGAGCGGTGCCAGTGGAGAAGGGGGCGGGGCTAACCCCTGCTCTGAGGGCCTCCTGGCTGAGTAAATTGCACTTTTTAGAGGGATCAATGATACCCTTNTAGGCTATTGGGCCTAGATGCAAGGGAGTAGTTTTAATAAGTCCAGACTCTTGCATCTTCCCATACATGGAAAAACACTTAGTTCATTGGCCTGGGCTATCTGGTCTATCTTTAACTAGAGTAATCTTTTGGTGTTCTGCTATCTGTGATTTTTTTTTTTCCCCAAAAAACTCCTGTGTATCTTGGCTCCTCCGTTTGCATCTTTGGAAAAGACCCTGAGAGAATGTCTCCTGGGCTTCAATCCTCAGCTAAGTCCAACAGATAAAAGATAATTCTCAGCTTTTAGGTTGTGTGTATTTTTTTCAAGCAACATCTATTCAACTCTAAATGTAGTTTCCTAATGTAGTTTCCTCTTGATAGCAAGAGGAAATACTCTTGTCCTTTAAACTTCATATTGAATCCTTCTCCTTGGAAAAAGCCATTTTGCAGATATTTGTAAATTCATTTCCCAATCCTGAATGATATAAATGGGTACTTTACATTGTCCTTTAACCCGACTCTATAAGATTTCACTGGTCCCCTCATTAATGAGTAAATAAAATTTTTTACCCTGTTCATTTTGTATCTGTATATGACTTTTATCTTTTTATGAAAAGATGTTTTATTCTTCGGAAAATACACTTACTTTTAGGAAATAGAAATGCCTTCCCCTCTGCCTTTCTTAGCTGAAAACCGCAGTGAATTTAGTGTAAAGTATATTACATTGGCCAGGTTTCAATGAACACTGACTGAAATTATTTATAGATTTGTTGATTATTTATTTCCTTCACTAAATATAAATTCTGGAAGAGCAGAGGCTTGTTTACTTCTGCAACACTGAAAGCATTGTCTGCAGTCAATTATCCTAGTTTGGATAATACTCTCAAACTCTCGGAGGCCATAGTAAAGCCAAGCTACAGTGAAGAATGGAATCCAGCGGTAGCAATTTAACTCAGAATGAATTATGACATTTCTCCACTTACTAAGGAGTAGACTAATAATAATTCCACATACTCCAAAAAAAAAACCTTCCATAACCCTGTGTTCTATGCATGGATTTAATCACTTTGTTTTCAATCATTTCATCCTTAAAACCAGTGGTCCTCAACCTTTTTGGCACCAGGGACTGGTTTTGTGAAGGAAATAGTTCCACAGACCAATAGTGCAGAGGTGAGGGAGTCTTTTGGGGATGATTCAAGTGCATATTTGTTGTGCACTTTACCTCTATTATTGTTACATTGTGATATATAATGAAATAACTGTGCAACTCACCATAATTCAGAATCAGTGGGAGCCTTGAGTTTCTTTTCCTGCAACTAGATGCACCCATCTGGGGATAATGGGAGACAGTGACACCCAACGTGTGTTGCTCAAGTCCAGTCTACTCCATAATCTTGTTCTAGTTGCTGTTACTGCAGATAACCAATAGTGCAGAGGTGAGGGAGTCTTTTGGGGATGATTCAAGTGCATATTTGTTGTGCACTTTACCTCTATTATTGTTACATTGTGATATATAATGAAATAACTGTGCAACTCACCATAATTCAGAATCAGTGGGAGCCTTGAGTTTCTTTTCCTGCAACTAGATGCACCCATCTGGGGATAATGGGAGACAGTGACACCCAACGTGTGTTGCTCAAGTCCAGTCTACTCCATAATCTTGTTCTAGTTGCTGTTACTGCAGATAACCCGGGCTCAAAAAGATGCATGCATCTAAGTCATTTCAGTCATGCCCTGCTCTGTGTGACTCTATGGACTGTAGCCCACCAGGTTCCTCTGTCCCTGGAATCCTTCAGGCAAGAATACTGGAGTGCATTGCGATGCCCTTCTCCAGGTTCATAAAAACAGGACATTGGAAATGAAAGCCAGTTTTCAGTGAGAAGGCAATGGCAACCCACTCCAGTACTCTTGCCTGATCCAGTCTACTCCATAATCTTGTTCTAGTTGCTGTTACTGCAGATAACCCGGGCTCAAAAAGATGCATGCATCTAAGTCATTTCAGTCATGCCCTGCTCTGTGTGACTCTATGGACTGTAGCCCACCAGGTTCCTCTGTCCCTGGAATCCTTCAGGCAAGAATACTGGAGTGCATTGCGATGCCCTTCTCCAGGTTCATAAAAACAGAACATTGGAAATGAAAGCAAGTTTTCAGTGAGAAGGCAATGGCAACCCACTCCAGTACTCTTGCCTGGAAAATCCCATGAACGGAGGAGCCTGGTAGGCTGCAGTCCATGGGGCTGCGAAGAGTTGGACACGACTGAGCGACTTCACTTTCACTTTCCACTTTCATGCATTGGAGAAGGAAATGGCAACCCACTCCAGTGTTCTTGCCTGGAGAATCTCAGAGATGGGGGAACCTGGTGGGCTGCCGTCTCTGGGGTCACACAGAGCCGGACACAACTGAAGCAACTTAGCAGCAGCAGCAGCAGCAGGATATTCCACCTTGACTTTAATCCAGAATGTCTGGAGATTTGAAGTTGTCTCAAACATACTTTTAAGGCCACTGTCATTTGCAATTGCACACAGTTGATCCTTTTCTAGCACAGACAAAGTCACCTCACCTGACATTCACAAGTGGGTCACAGACCCATTCCTTCCCAGTTCAGGGGTGTGTTGAGGCTGAAAAGTAAAGCTCCAATTCTTTGGAATGATGTGATAGGTGATCATGTGCCAGCTGGGAGAAAGAAGGTCCTGGCTCAGTGTCTTCCAAAAATCTCTGCTTACGTTTGAAACATGTTAAAAATCCCAATATTCATTCATCAGCCCTATAATTCCAACTTGGCTTTGAATGCAGCCAATTTATCTGCCAGTTTGAACGCAGTTGTCACTCTTCCCTGAAGTGACAGAATGAGTTTCTTGAGAGGGTGAATATGTCACGCAAGGGAACAAGTTTTGCAACCGATTTTGTGTGAAATGTGCTGCCAGTGGTGATTGTTTTTCTAAAAGAAATCTCTGGATTAGCCTTTGTCACTCAAAAACTCTGGCCAGTGATCTACCTTTAGAAAGCTCTCTCACTTCTCTGTATCAGAGAAGACATGTGTACTCTGCATCCATCTCCTCACAAAGCTGTATGAACAAACATGAGTTAAGGGTATGTATTTTTTTATTATTTTATTTATTTACTTTTGGCTGTGCTGGGTCTTTGTTGCTGCGCAGGCTTTTCTCTAGTTGCGGGAAGCCTGGGCTACTCAAGTTTTGGTGCTCCAGCTTTTTATTGTAGTGGCTTCTCTTGTTGTGGAGCACAGACTCTAGGGCATGCTAGCTTCTGTAGTTATGATTCCCAGGCTCTAGAGCACAGGCTCAACAGTTGTGGCGCACGGGCTTAGTCACTCTATGGCACGTGGTATCCTCCCGGACTAGGAATTGAACCTGTGTCTCCTGCTTTGGCAGGTAGATTCTTTACCACTGAGGCACCAGGGAAGCCCAAGTGCATATACTCTAATGTGGTTGATAATGTTAACCACATCCTGCAAAAAGTTGTTAAGTTCAGGTGATATTTTACGGCTAGCCAGCATTTCTCTGTGGATGACACAGTGTATACTCATATTCAGAAGTGAACTCTTTGAAGCACGTAGTGAAACCAGAAAGCCATCCAGTCACAGCCAGCGCTCCATCTACTCCAACACAAAATGAACAGTGCAGTTTTCCTTATAGGTAATCATTCAAAGACTTGAATAGTTCTGCAGCTGTAGGGTTGGTGGCAACAAAAGCCCACATATTTTCATGCACATTCTCTCAAAAAATATGTCGCACAAAAACAAGTATTGTTGCCTTCTTATCAACACCTGCAGACTCATTAACCTGGATTCCATACCACGGTGACTTGTTAATCCCAACAATTGTGCCTCAATGTCCTCTGCTATGTCATCAATTCATCTAGCTCTGTGTGCATGTTCAGTCGTGCCCAACTCTCTGCAACCCCATGGACTGTAGCTTGCCAGGCTCCTTTGTTCATGGGATTCTGAAGGCAAGAATACTGGAGTGGATTGCCATTCCCTTCTCCAGAGGATCTTCCCCACCCAGGGATCAAACCCAGCTCTCCTGCATTGCAGGCAGACTCTTTACCACCCGAGCCACCAGGGAAGCTCTGGTGCTAGCCGAAAGAGGAGCACGTGTCACCTTTTGAACTGCAGTATCTCCCAGAAGTTCACAACAAACGTCCTTAGCAGCAGGCAGGATTAGTTTTCACCAATAGTAAAAGGTTTCTTAGTTTTAGCCATATGGTTCACCATTAAGAATGACGCTCTCCATACAGACACATCTGATAAAGTGGGGTGTGGGTGTGTGTGTGAGTTGCTCAGTCGACTCTTTGCAACCCCACTGACTGTAGTCTGCCAGGCTCCTCTGCCCATGGGATTCTGAAGGCAAGAATACTGGAGTGGATTGCCATTCCCTTCTCCAGAGGATCTTCCCAACCCACATTTTGAACCCTGGTCTCCTGCATTGCAGGTAGATTCTTTACCGTGGCGGCCTTCAATAATTGCTTCTGTTCTTCATGTTCACTATTTGTTTGGTTTTTTTTTCTCCTTTGTCTTTTGAAAATCTCCAAAGGCTTGTCTTCTAATACAGTGTACTTGGTCTTCATGTAGCAAAGCAGTTGTGAAGATTTCATGGCTTTAGCCACCACATATTGTATGAAGTGGGCTTAGAGAATGTGAATCACCTGTTGCAATGAAGCTGTAACTTAAGTAGGACTCTTGATATTTTCTTTTAAACTGCAGTTTTCTTTTTGTTGGCAGTCTTAGACTCTTCTGCTGTCTCACCATTGGGTCTTTCCCCCTTTTCAAAGAACCTCTCCAGCAATGTTTGTCTTTTACTCATTTTGGCTAGGGTTAGCTTATGGGCTTACCAAAACTGTGACTGAGACAAGTGCACAGTACTGGAAAGAGGCATGGATGGAAGTGGTAAATAAGATAACGAGTGGGCCACACATGGACTAAAATAAGTGTCGGATTCTTACTTAAAACCTGCCAACCACATGCAGCTGTACAACTACAGTACAGCAACTCATTTTCCACTGTCAAGCCTGCCACCAGATGCAGCTTAATTGTCACTTGCCACTCCCTAATAGGGTTTTGATATGAGTCTGCAAGCATCTGATTTATTATGGTCTCTGTGCAGTCAGACCTCTTTGCTAATGGTAATATCTTGATATTTTCTTTTAAACTGCAGTTTTCTTTTTGTTGGCAGTCTTAGACTCTTCTGCTGTCTCACCATTGGGTCTTTCCCCCTTTTCAAAGAACCTCTCCAGCAATGTTTGTCTTTTACTCATTTTGGCTAGGGTTAGCTTATGGGCTTACCAAAACTGTGACTGAGACAAGTGCACAGTACTGGAAAGAGGCATGGATGGAAGTGGTAAATAAGATAACGAGTGGGCCACACATGGACTAAAATAAGTGTCGGATTCTTACTTAAAACCTGCCAACCACATGCAGCTGTACGACTACAGTACAGCAACTCATTTTCCACTGTCAAGCCTGCCACCAGATGCAGCTTAATTGTCACTTGCCACTCCCTAATAGGGTTTTGATATGAGTCTGCAAGCATCTGATTTATTATGGTCTCTGTGCAGTCAGACCTCTTTGCTAATGGTAATCTGTATTTGCAGTCACTTAGTGCTACCCCATCTCAGCTCCACCTCAGATCATCAGGCTTCAGATTCTCATAATAGCATGCAGCTTAGATCCCTCGCACGTGCAGTTCACAGTAGGATTTGCGCTCTAACGCCACTGCTGATCTGACAGGAGGCAGAACTCAGGCAGTATTGTGAGATGAAACTTTGCTCGCTGACTTATACGTCACTTACCTCCTGCTGTGAGCCCCTGTTGCTCACAGTCCACAGATTGGTACTGGTCCGTGGCCCAGGGGTTTGGGGACCCAACCCTGCCCTCGACTATGAAATAGAGAAGATAATAATACTTTTCCAGTGGAATATCGTGAGGGTTTCACGACTTTATTCGCATGAAGCCTTTCCACAGGGCCTGGGGTCAGCCGCCAGTGAATATCAGCGAGAGTGGTGGTGGTTTAGTCGCCAAGTCAAGTCCAACTCTTGCGACCCCGTGAACTGTAATGTAGCCCACCAAACTCTTCTGTCCGTGGGATTTCCCAGGCAAGAGTACGGAGTGGGTTGTCATTTCCTTCTCCAGGGGATCTTCCTCACCCAGGAATCGAACTGGTGTCTCCTGCATTGCCAACGGATTCTTTACTGCTGAGCCACCAGGGAAGCCCAAGTACTAGCTATAATTGATTAGAAATTTATTTGTAAAGTAGTATGAGATAGGAGAAGGCAATGGCACCCCACTCCAGTATTCTTGCCTGGAAAATGCTATAGACGGAGGAGCCTGGAAGGCTGCAGTCCATGGGGTCGCTAAGAGTCGGACACGACTGAGCAACTTCACTTTCACCTTTCACTTTCATGCATTGGAGAAGGAAATGGCAACCCACTCCAGTGTTCTTGCCTGGAGAATCCCAGGGACGGTGGAGCCTGGTGGGCTGCTGACTCTGGGGTCGCACAGAGTCGGACACGACTGAAGCGACTTAGCAGCAGCAGTATGAGATAAAGAACTAATTATATAGTTTCATTTTTAAACACAAAGCCCAATTTATTTTATTATTATTCTTTTTGTTTTTTGGCTCCATCATGCAAGATTCGGGATCTGAGTTTCCCATACCAGGGTTGGAGCCCCTGCCCCCTGCTCTGGAAGCGCAGAATCTAAACCACTGGACCACCAGGGAAGTCACACTAATTATATCTGTAATAGATGCTGTTTAAATGATATTAGTTCCCTGGAAAGGGTTTTCTACATCTGCCCTAAGCTTCCCTGAAGGTTTTATAAGCCTATTTCTACTTCATCCCTACTCCCAACCCAACTGATATTATGTCATTACATGCTATTTTAATTTGACCTTTCATACCACAATTTCTGGTTAAAATGTGCTCTTCTATATTATACTGTTTTTAAATCAACTTTAATCTTAGCACTATTGAAGGGAATAATTTTTAAAGACTTCTACCAAGAAAAATCTGACTGTAAATAAAAGCATTCATAGCAGATGAATGAATCTATAATATGATACATTCATTACATCCCAGAAATAAAAGGATTAGTGAAACGTCAGTTCAAATCCCTACTAGTCTCCTCACTAGACTGTCTTATCAGTTGTGAGACATCTGAAAAATATGGATAGAATACTCAAATTTGTCTGTCCCCGCACCCCCTTCATGGGCAAAAATTTTTGGCTGGAAGCACTTCTTAATAAAATAGAACCCAGCTGCTTTCCTTTAATGTTCTCTTGAAATATTGCAAAAAGAACTTCATTTGTTCAAAAGACTCTCATAACCATCACTTCAAATGGTTTTTTCTTATAAATTCTGGATGGCATTAGAATCTTTAAAAAGTCCCACATGGCACATTTGGTGGTTTTGTTGAAATGTTTGGCTTTTAATCACAGAGGACAGAGTCTTTAAAACAACACAACTACTTTAAAGAAATAGTTAGTGGTCTGCCCAAAGACTGCAGTTCAATAGAACTGTTATTTCCTTGTATGTTCCTCTGTGTACTACTTAAGGAATTTATTATATAACTGCAAGAACAAATCTGGAAGTTTGAATTCTGCTTCATAGACTAGGTTATAAGGAAAGTCAGTAAAACATTTAAGCTATGTGATGAATCAATTTCATTTCCCCTCCACCCCAAACAAAACTGAGCTTTGGAAAAAGTAATAGTTGCAACGAAGTTGAATAAACTAAGGGCAAATTGAGTGATAAATAATGATATTGATAGATATCATTAGAAAATAATATATAGAAAATTGAATAATATCTTTGCTATCTAAATATATCAGAGAAATACATAAGTTAATATAAGGCATGCCACTCTTATTGCTATTTCTTTTTAATTTTGGAAAATATAGTTATTTTTCATAAAATTATTTTTCTATGTTGTTAACATCTTATGGATTTATTACTGTTATTTTTAAATCAATTTATAAATATTTTAAATTTTTCTCAATTTTAATTCCAATATAGTAACTATCAATAGCTATCAGATAAACAGAAGCTCGTTCATTTCAGTTCAGTTCAGTCACTCAGTCGTGTCCAACTCTTTGTGACCCTATGAATTGCAGCACACCAGGCCTCCCTGTCCATCACCATCTCCCGAAGTTCACTCAAACTCACATCCATTGAGTTGGTGATGCCATCCAGCCATCTCATCCTCTGTCGTCCCCTTTTCCTCCTGCCCCCAATCCCTCCCAGCATCAGAGTCTTTTCCAATGAGTCAACTCTTCCCATGAGGTGGCCAAAGTACTGAGTTTCAGCTTTAGCATCATTCCTTCCAAAGAATACCCAGGGCTGATCTCCTTCAGAATGGACTGGTTGGATTGAGTTGGTGATGCCATCCAGCCATCTCATCCTCTGTCGTCCCCTTTTCCTCCTGCCCCCAATCCCTCCCAGCATCAGAGTCTTTTCCAATGAGTCAACTCTTCGCATGAAATGGCCAAAGTACTGGAGTTTCAGCTTTAGCATCATTCCTTCCAAAGAATACCCAGGGCTGATCTCCTTTAGAATGGACTGGTTGGATCTCCTTGCAGTCCAAGGGACTCTCAAGAGTCTTCTCCAACACCAAAGTTCAAAAGCATCAATTCTTCAGCGCTCAGCTTTCTTCACAGTCCACCTCTCACATCCATACATGACCACTGGAAAAGCCATAGCCTTGACTAGACAGACCTTTGTTGGCAAAGTAATGTCTCTGCTCTTAAATATGCTATCTAGGTTGGTCATAACTTTTCTTCCAAGAAGTAAGCGTCTTTTAATTTCATGGCTGCAGTCACCATCTGCAGTGATTTGGGGTCCCCTGTAATTTTTAGGAGCATAAAGGGATCTGGAACCAGTAAGTTTGAGAACCACTGACCTAAGCCTTTTAACCAGCACAGTAGACAATGGTTACTAGTATTGGGAAAGATGCCTTTGAGGTACCAAGTGCTGTTATCAGCAATTTTTCTTTTAATAGAGAAGTAAAGTAGATTTAAGAATTTTCAAAATTGTTAATACTTTGAGTTTATACAGTTCTCACATTAATTTCAGTATAGATTATTGGCTAATCAGTATTTGTCTGGACAAGAACCTTCTTGTCAGAATCTATTTTTCACTTGTAAAAGAGAAATAAAATTTGCTTCCTAATGAAACTTTCACTTCTTTACTCTCACAAAAACAAAGGCACATCAGGTCTCAAAATATTTATACCACAATTTAATTATTTGCTTCCATCCCTCACGTATTTCTTGTCTCCTGCTGCTGCTAAGTCACTTCAGTCGTGTCCGACTCTGTGCGACCCCATAGACGGCGGCCTACCAGGCTCCCCCGTCCCTGGGACTCTCCAGGCAAGAACACTGGAGTGGTTTGCATTTCCTTCTCCAATGCATAAAAGTGAAAAGTGAAAGTGAAGTCGCTCAGTCGTGTCCGACCCTCAGCGACCCCTAGTATTGGTAATTATCTCATTTAGGCAAATAAAAATGTGTGATTTTTATTCTGAATTGCTCCAACATATTAGAAGGAGTCATTGTTAAGTGGTGCCCAAGTGCCAGGAAGATGAGAAGTGCTATGTAATTATCACCGTGGGAAAATAACTTTCCATGTGCTTGGCTGAACTCACTACTTGGACTTGTGGAGTTAAATCTGAAGCCTTAGGACTTTTGGGATGAACATGGTGACATAGGTTTAGCAACTGGCTAAACCTCCTTTTTTCCTCCTTTGAGTCACACAGGAGCATCAGGGATGACCAAATCAATGAACTTGACATTCAGCAAAATTGGGAGCAGATCCACAGCCTCCAAAATATGAATCAGGGCTGCTAGGAGTAGCTAAAATCAGACAGAAGCCAGAAAGGAGGAGGTGGTAGACTTGGGTGAGCAGGGCTAGAGTCAGCAGTCCCCCTGGAATCTGATTAATTTCAAAGTAGCAGAAGAAGGGGTCTACACAAATGAAGCAGAGGAGCCATGTAGTCTGCTAAGGCTGCTGTAACATAGAACCACAAATCAAGGGGCTTACACAACAGAAACAGATTGTCTCATGGTTCTAGTGGCCAGAAGTCTGAAACTGAAGTGTCTGCAGGGCTGGTTTCTTCTGAGGGCTGTGAGGTAGAATTTGTCCCATGCCTTTTGCCTTGTTGCTGGTGACTGCTAGCAATCTTTCAAACATAGAGCAGAGGGCTTCTCAGGGGACACAGTTTCCAATAGAATCCAGAGCAGGCAGACCTGAAGAGAGGCCCACCAGCCCTTCCTAGAGACTGAGTTTCTACCAATGCAGCAAAACTGAACAAAAAATTCACACCAAGGTGATAGCTACTTAAGCATCCCAACCTCCTTAATTGGCATTCCTTAAAAGGGAGCCAGGCAGAGTGTCACTTAACTCCTTTGGAATTAAGCTTCATGGTAAAATTTTAGCACAATTTTTAGATGAATCTTCCTCTCTGGAAAGGCATCATCAGGGGTTGTAGTTCAATCACTCAGTTGTGTCCAGCTCTTTGTGACCCCATGGACTGCAGCACATCAGGTTTCGCTTTCCATCACCATCTCCCAGAGCTTGCTCAAACTCATGTCCATCGAGTCAGTGATGCCATCCAACCATCTTGTCCTCTGTCATCACCTTCTCCTCCCACCTTCAATCTTTCCCAGAAACAGGGTCTTTTCAAATGAGTCAGCTCTTCGCATCAGGTGGCCAAATTATCAGAGCTTCAGCCTCAGCATCAGTCCTTCCAATGAATATTCAGGATTGATTTCCTTTAGGATTGACTGGTTTGATCTTCTTGCAGTATAAGGGACTCTCAAGAGTCTTCTCCAACACTGCAGTTCAGAAGCATCAATCATCAAAGGAAGTGCTTGAAAAGCTAGCATTACTTTGTTTCCTCATATCACATAGTTGTTTGGAGAAATGGAAAGTGGTGAGAGGCCTCACTGAGCATGATGGAGAGTTGGCCCTGGTAAGCCCGCTGGTAGGCATTTGCCAAGGGGCCAGCCAGTCATGATGGGACGATGCAGTGAAGAGCCCAAGGAAATCTGCATGAATGTGAGGGTGGCTTGCCTGTCACGCTGGTGCCCTTCTTCTTAAGGTGCTTCACCAAGCCTATCACCAGGCTTCCTACCCTCTGTGAGTGTCAGTGACTGCCAGCAAGAGAGAGGATGAGGACGGATGTGGGCAATGATCAACCACCCTTCCAGACTGGCCCAGACCACTGGAATCTTCTCCTCTGGGCTCCCCCGTCTTGACTACAGTGGCCACGGCTGCACAATTCCAAAGGGCTCCACTCATGTGCATACCCAGTCTGGTTTTGTCCAGTATCTGTGTATAAGTTTGTCTTACCCCTCAGCTAGACAGCTCCGGGCAGGCCAGGACAGACTTGTAAATATATGCCAAACCACCTAGCGTTAAGCCCAGCCTGATAAACATTTCTGATGGATGGGCAATCCAGCAACAGGGTCATCGACCCTGAATTACAGATAAATGGACTGTTCAGTCTTGTAAGAGCATCTATTTTGAAGCTCTGCAAACCTGATTCTGCACAGCTTTGGGATCTGGTATGAATATGAGTCATCCAAAACTGTGACCTTTCATGACACAGGGTGTCTCTGAGCAGGAGTGTGGCTTGACCCACAGCAGCTTTCTGCTCCCGCTAAGGTCAGTTTCCACTTCCCTAAAAGGGTTCAGTTCTAAGCAGAGATTTCACAAGCCGCAAGGAGAGCTGACGCACTCTACAAAGCCCTGTGTGGGGTTCGGATTAGTCATGGTCATAACCACCGTTTATGTAGCCTCAGAGCAGGCCCAGGCTCACATTTCTCCCAGAGGCCCACGGTATTTTTCCCTGTGATTTTTTTTTTTTTTTTGAAGCATGAGACCTCAAAACCATACTAGAATACTTCTCCTGTAATGTAAGAGTTTGAGCAGCTAAATGATTCCTTATTGGGCCCTCTCAAGCCTGCATGCCTTCCATCTGGCAACTAATATGCAGTAAAAAAATGCTTTCAGACACTTTCACAGCATTGTCTGTGTGCTGGACTGCCCTGCTGGAATCAATTGCAAGTGGATGAAAAAAAACAGGGAAAAAAACCCGCAAAGATGCCAAATTGAGAATGAGAGGAGTGGTGTTTTGGTCAGTAACTTGTAGCTGCTTCTTCAGTCCCTCACTTGTATTTGTACCTGATTCAGTACTTGATCTTGGGACTCTTTGCACGTTTTATTCACCTGATGTTATGTATAATGGTAGATTAAATTCGGATTCTAAATATATCTTACTGAGAATGGAATGTTTGGCCACTTTCACCACTCAATTTAACAGCTATTCTTGAACATCTACAATGAAGACGAGTAGCCAAGCATAGCCAAGCATGTGGGCTTCCCTGGTGGCTCAGGGGTAAAGGATCTACCTGCCAATGCAGGAGACTCGAGTTCTATTACTGGGTCTGGAAGATCCCCTGAGACAGAAACAGCGTTCCTCTCCAGTATTCTTGCCTGGAGAATCCCATGGACAGAAGAAACTGGTGGGCTACAGTCCCTGGGGTCACAAAGAGTCAGACAAAACTGAAGCAACTTTAGCATGGACACATTCACCAGCATTCTTGCCTGGGAAATCCCATGGACAGAGCAGTCTGGCGGGCTACAGTCAATGGAGTCTCAAAGAGTCAGACTTAGTGACTAAACAGCAACCACAAGCCAAGCATGTGAGTCTCCAGGGAACACAAGGATCCTGGGTCTGTGAGCTAAAACAATCCTGCAAATTAGAAGAATCTATGAAATCTATGGAGTTTCCTCATAGATCAGTTGGTAAAGAATCTGCCTGCAATGCAGGAGACCCAGGTTAGATTCCTGGGTCGGGAAGATCCCCTGGAGAAGGAAAAGGCAATCCACTCCAGTATTCTTGCCTGGAAAATCCCATGGACAGAGGTGCCTGGCGGGCTATATAGTCCATGGGAGTCCAATTTGCAAGAGTTGGACACGACTTAGCGACTAAACCACCACCACCAATGAATCAGGGACTGGAAAGGGGTCTTGGGCAAATGAAACTGAAGAACGCAGAGTCCATTGCCTTTTTATTTTCAAGATCTGAGCTTATAAGCATCTCCCTCTTCATTCGATTAAATATAAACTTGCCAAATACCTATACTGTAATTTTAAAGAGTAACCAACAATGCAGATTCCATTAATGTTTGTCCCTGTTGGGTGAGCAGGACAGGTCAACTTTTTTTGTACAGTTTATGAAATGGAGAATATTGTCCTCTAAAATCCAAGAGAAACACGGTGAAGCCAGCAGATCCTTCTGTTATAAAATGAGGGGCTAGGAGTGAGCTGGGATAAGGAGTGAGGGGTCCCTGCACCAATAGCGAATGTCAGTGAAAATTACATAGAAGACAAGCTAAGTTTCCCAGCATCTTCTGCTCTCAGACAATCCCAGGCCATAGGAGCATGGCCTTCCTGAGCTACAGTGAGCAGAAGACTTTGAAAAGCTCCTGGGCTTCTCTGGTGTGGGTCTTCCCTGGTGGCTCAGATGGTAAAGAATGTGCATGCAGTGCAAGAGACCCTGAAGATAGAAATGGCAACCCACTCCAATATTCTTGCCTGAAGAATTCCATCGACAGCAGGGCCTGGTGGGCTACAGTCCATGGGGTTGCAAAGAGTCAGACAAGACTGAACGACTAACACTTTCCTCCCCAGTGTGCCACCTCGAAGGTGAGCCTGCTGCTCCTCCTCCTTCATTCGGAGCATCTGTTTGCTTCTTCTTCTGGCTGTGCTGACATGCAGGAGGGACCAGCTGCTTCACAAGAGGAGCTTCTAGGTGCTCAGCTGGCACCCAGCCTCACCCCTGGGGCAGCTGCTAGGGGCCTGTCTGGGCCAGGCAGGAGGGCACCCACACTGGCTGCCAAGCCTGAGGCATGCCTTGGCCGCTCAGCTGGCCTCTTCTTGTAGCCTGCACTGGGGCTCTGACTCATGGTCTCCTCCCACATCTTGCAGTCAGGCAAGGAGAACTTAGCTTGGAGTAAGGAGGGGCTGCAGCCCCTCAGGCATCCTTTCTGCCCTCCCAGCTGGCAATGAGCTCCTGCTCTGGAGATTCTGCAGCTGGTCTCAGCTTTGCCGGCTTGACAGCTCACAGTGACCACAGCTGGTGCATCTGGAGAGCTGAAGGTTCAGCGTGATGTGGCTCACCCAGACTTTTAGGTCTCTTCGGAAATGAGCAGGGTGTGGGTTGAGGGCTTATTCACAGTATAAACATGGAACTCACCGGGCATGATCATTTGGAAATACCTGAACATGTTTTCCCTTTTGCCTTTCTGAGTATGTAACATTTTCTAGCCTCCCTGAGGCATTCATTTACATGAGGGAGAAGAAGTTCTAGAAGGAAAACGGAAAGGAAGGAAACATTACTATTTACCTTTTGACCCTCCAGATTTTTATAGCTTTGTTAAAATATAATTGAAATACAATAGCTATACATATTGTACATATTCAAAGTATACAGTTTGATGGTTTTGGCCTTTGTATACATCTGTGAAACAATCATCACAATCAGGACAGTGAACTTGGAATTTCCCTGGTGGTCCAGTGGCTAAGACTGACCTCCCAATGCAGGTGTCCCTGAATTCGATCCCTGGTCAGGGAACTCGGTCCTACATGCCATGACGAAGACCCAGTGTTGCTGGAGGAAAAAGAAAAAGACATCAAACTTACTCATAACTTCCAGAAGTTTCCTTACTTCCCCTCCAGGTCCCAGGCAACCAACAATTTCTTTCTGTCAGTATAGACTAATTGGCATTTTCTAGAAATTTATATTCGGAGAAGGCAGTGGCACCCCACTCCAGTACTCTTGGCCTGGAAAATCCCATGGACGAAGGAGCCTGGTAAGCTGCAGTCCATAGCGTCGCTAAGAGTCGGACACGACTGAGCGACTTCACTTTCACTTTTCACTTGCATGCATTGGAGAAGGAAATGGCAACCCACTCCAGTGTTCTTGCCTGGAGAATCCCAGGGACGGCGGAGCCTGGTGGGCTGCCATCTATGGGGTTGCACAGAGTTGGACACGACTGAAGCGACTTAGCAGTAACAGAAATGTATATACATGGGGTAATAGTACTTACACATGTTTTGTCTGTTTTCTTTCACTCTTCATAATTTTGAGGGGACTCATCCCTGTTGTATAAATCAGTAAGTCATTCTTTTTTATTGCTCAGTAATATCCATTGTATGGATATCTCACAATATGTTTATTTACCCACTGATGAACATTTGATTGTTTCCAGTGTATAGCTATTACAAATAGAGCTCCTGCGAACATTTGTGTATAAGTCCTTGTGTAGATATATTCTTGCTTATCTCTAGGAATGGAATAGCTGAGTCATATCATCAGTGTATTTTCATCCTTTTAAGAAACTACTAAACTATTTTACCAAGCAGTTGTAAGTTTTTTCTGTTCTTATCGACAGGGTATGAGGGGTCCAATGCTTCATATTCTCACCAACACTTACTCTGGTCAATCTTTAAATTTTAACCATCTAGTCCATTCTAGTCGGTATAAGGGAATATTTAATTACACTTGAAATTTGCACTTCCCTAGTGACTAAAGACATTCAAAGTAAGATTTTTAGTGAGATATTATTCCAGCTAGCCCGGCTATTGCTTGGGGAAGATTTTCTAAATTCCGTTATACTGAAACAAAATACCACAGTGGTTAAAACATGGATGTGGCATGTGCATAATGTCATACATACAAGGATATTCTTTGCAGCATTCTTTGTAATAGCAGAACAATGAAAAAGCTAAGTGTGCAGTAATAGTTATACATTAATAGAGGCCTATAGTGTCATATTAGTCAGGTCTTCCAGAGAAGCAGAACCATAGGATATGGATATATATATATAAAGAGATTTAAATTTTAAGGAATTGGCTCATATGATTGTGGAGGTTTGATGAGTCCAGAATTTGATGAAGAAGGCTGGAATGCCTGAAAAAGTTTGCTGCAACTGGAAAGTTGCAGCTCAAGTTCAAAGGCGGTCAGGCTGCAGACCCAGGAAGGAGCTGATGTTGCAGTTCAAGTTCCAAAACAGTCTGCTGGTAGATTCTCTCTTGCTCAAGAGAGGTCAGTTTTTTGTTCTATTCAGTCCTTCAACTGATTGCACGAGGCCCACCCACATTCTGGAAGGCAATCTGCTTTCTCAAAGTATACCAATTTAAATATAAATCCCTTCCAAAACCACCCTCAGAGAAACATCCTGAATAATGTTTGACCAAATATGAGGTCGCCCCATCAGTTCAGTTCAGTCACTCAGTCGTTTCCGACTCTTTGCGACCCCATGAATCGCAGCACGCCAGGCCACCCTGTCCATCACCAACTCCCAGAGTTCACTCAGACTCATGCCCATCAAGTCAGCGATGCCATCCAGCCATCTCATCCTCTGTTGTCCCCTTCTCCTCCTGCCCCCAATCCCTCCCAGCATAAGAGCCTTTTCCAATGAGTCATCTCTTCGCATGAGGTGGCCAAAGTACTGGAGTTTCAGCAGATGCCATGATCTTCGTTTTCTGAATGTTGAGCTTTAAGCCAACTTTTTCACTCTCCTCTTTCACTTTCATCAAGAGGCTTTTGAGTTCCTCTTCACTTTCTGCCATAAGGGTGGTGTCATCTGCATATCTGAGGTTATTGATATTCCTCCCAGCAATCTTGATTCCAGCTTGTGTTTCTTCCAATCCAGTGTTTCTCATGATGTACTCTGCATATAAGTTAAATAAGCAGGGTGACAATATATAGCCTTGACGTACTCCTTTTCCTATTTGGAACCAGTCTGTTGTTCCATGTCCAGTCCTAACTGTTGCTTCCTGACCTGCATACAGATTTCTCAAGAGGCAGGTCAGGTGGTCTGGTATTCCCATCTCTCTCAGAATTTTCCAGTTTATTGTGACGGTTGACCCATAGGCCACCCAAATTGACACATAAAATTAACCATCAGAGGTATGAATGGAATACTATGAAGCCATTAAAAGAAAACACAGGTCTATATGTACTAAAATCAGTATATCTCCAAGATACATTACTAAGTGGGAAAAATAAAAACAGCTACAGACAGTAAAATATGCTACTATTATAAAACAATTTTAAAATAATGTATGTGGTTATAACTGTAGATATGTAATATATATCTTAAAGGACACACAAGACATTATTATGGGGGAGAAGGCAGTTGGCTCCAAAGAGAAGAACTGAGTGGTTATGGAGTAGGAAAGAAATAGACCAGTTTTTAAATTTAACTCTACATATTTCATATTTTAAAATTTTATGGTGTGTACAGAGCCTTTGCTTTAATCCATGGAGTCTAGCTCCATGGATTAGACATGTGTCCCAGCCTTCTCTCCTGCAGGCACAGAGACAGACACTTTAAAGCAAAAGTGAGGACAAGGTGGGGATTGGTGGGGATGGAGACCAGAGTATGTTCCAGAGTAGCGTGGCCAGGATCCAACAAGGCTGCTCACCCATTGGCTGCTGTAAGGTGGACAGCCCAGGCCAGGGACTGGGGGAGATGGGGCTGGGCTTGGAGCAGAAAGGGGCATGGCACTGCGAGAGCCAAGATAAGGCTCTCCAACCAGGGATTGAACCCTGGGCCTCCTGCAGTGAAAGCACGTCTTAACCACTAGACCACCAGGGAATTCCTCGCCCTGATATTTTGGGTTTACAAATTAGTGTAAAGAAACTCTCCCTCCTGACAGGGGCCCTGCAGAGGAAATCCCGGTTCAGGGAAGACTGATAAACACCCCTCTGTTTTGCCAGCGCTTTGAAGTTTGGACTCCACAATAATAGGGCTTCGCTGGGGAAAAAAATAAAAGCCAGCCTCCATCCTGTGCTGCAAGCTGATGGTCTGCATATGGTAGTGATTAATGCGTGCTATCATGTGCTGTGAGATTCTAGACTCCTCCAACCCTCTTCCGACTTTCCCATGCTCCTCCCTCCCTATTCCCTTCTCCCAAGTCCTCTATTTCCCCCCAAACCCTTGGCTGACTTAATTCCCTACTTCCCCATCTCGCTCTGACGACCCCAAGCCCAACTCTGTGGGATGTTCTCCAAGCAATGACCAGAATCCCAGCCCCACAGCCATGGACACATTTTAAAACAGAACTTTGGTTTTTCTGTTGTTTTGTTTTGTTTAATTTTCTTCAGGGAGGAGGGAGGAAAGGAATTCTTTAATAGATTTTTTTGTTTCCTTCTTTTCCTTTCCCTTCTTTTCAAAAAAGCATGTCAATGGCTCAGGACTCAGTAAAGAACCAACGGCTAAGTCCTGTTAAAATCAGAAAGAAAAAATTTCAAAATAAATTTTCCCACTGTCCTGTCTTTTAAAATGAAAGTTTCTTTTTTGTTGTTGTAATGTGTAATTAAAATCTTGTTTATTTCCTGAACTCTTTGAAGAGATCTGAGTGCATTTGGTGTGTTTCTGAGAAAAGTACAGCTTGTATCTTCACTATCTTGCATCATGTGTCCAGCACACATTCCGGAAGACAAATATAACCGAGGCCTCTTAGCGCTTCCAAGCTAGAAAATTGCCGGTGGCAGCTCACTCCTTGGCTATAACCGCCTCCTTCATGTGACAGAGCCGTCCCTTGGATGGGCTTCCCAGTTTCTACCCCCCTTCCAGAACTTTCCCACTTGTGGCAGAAATACGGGACCTGCTCTCCACTCTTGTCTGGTGTGTGGTCATGTGCCCCTAGTCTCCAAATCGGAAGTGATTGACAACAAATGCTCAAACCAAAAGGACTACTTAAGCTGTGATCCTTAAGTCCTTCTGTCCCCTCAGCTTCCATCTCCAGTAGTATGTATCGTTGGTCCTATCATCAAAATAATGTTTTATAAGGGTCCCTTACAAGGGTCTCCAACTGCACTGCCATCAGTCTAACCCAAGCTACCATCTTCTGTGATCTGGAACATGTAATAACTTCCTAACTTTCTCTGTTTTCACACTTGGCAGAAAATTTTACCGATAAGGTCTCTATGTTTCCCTTCTTTGCTTCACTCCCCTGCCTGGCATATCATTTTTCAAGCTGGTAGATAGCATTTATAATCCCACGGTCCTGGAATTAAAGGAAAGCTGTAAAGCAGCCTGACAATGTCTGTATTTGTGGGAGCCTGAATCATAGATGCGTCTTTGCTGGAGGCTCTGGAGGCTACAGAGTATGTCTGGATCCAGTAGCAGAGCCAGAGATGAGGTTTTTCCAGACTGGGAAGTAAAAGACAGTTTCGTGGCAGCTGAGAGCAGTGAGCAGCCCAGACAAGGCTCCAGGGAAGGTAAGGGGGGGTCACCAGATCAGATAACTTGGGGGCCTGAGGTGCCCAGGGGGACTTTCTTCGGGGCAGAGTCTTCGAAGGGGCTGTCCTTGTCTTGAACGATCACATGCTGTAACCAGGCCACCTGGAGGCCCTCAGCGGGGTTTCTGAGTGCCTAATAAGGATTCCCTCATGGTCCTGAGAAGGAAATGGCAACCCACTCCAGTGTTCTTGCCTGGAGAATCCCAGGGATGGGGAAGCCGGGTGGGCTGCTGTCTATGGGGTTGCACAGAGTCGGACACGACTGAAGTGACTTAGCATGTCCTGAAAAGGGAAGAAGTTCCCTGGTGGCTCAGAGGTTAAAGCGTCTGCCTCCAATACGGGAGACCTGGGTTCGATCCCTGGGTCGGGAAGATTCCCCTGGAGAAGGAAGTGGCAACCCCCTCCAGTATTCTTGCCTGGAGAATCCCATGGACAGAGGAGCCTGGTGGGCTACAATCCACGGTGTCGCAAAGAGTCGCACATGACTGAGCGACTTCACTTTCACTTTCACTCAATAATGACCTGTTAGGAAGGAAGGGCCTTAAGGCAGAATCAGGCTGGGCAACTAGAAGCAACAATTCTTGAAGATCTGAATGTGAACCCAGATTGACATCTACTGTATACTTCAACATGACCAGTCTTCCCAGTTCTCTGTCCTAACAGAGTTCCTAGTCTGAAAAGTCAGCCTAGGATGAGTTGTTCACTCTGTTCAAAACTCCTTCTACAGAATGGTAAACTTTTTAAAGATCAGGTTATGTTATGTCTCTTGTTCAAATCCAGGTTCCTCACCATGCCCTCTGAGCATTCTGTGAGCAGGAACTACCTCCCTCCCAAGTCATCTTGTCATCTCCCCGCGCTCCTAGACTGCTCCTGGCCTCACTCCTTCTCATCAGCCAGCCTGCCTCTGTTCTGTCTTCAACAGCCCAAGCTTATTTTTTTTTCTCAACTTGTGACCTATTGTTCCTACTTCCTGGACCATCTTCACCTCTTCCTCCTGAACTTACAAAGGCTACCTTCTCCTCTCCTGCATATCTCAGCCCAGAGAAACTGCTTCCCGCCATCCCCTTTCAAGAAGCTTCCCCGCCCTGGCCCCAGTCCCTCTCACTAAATCACTCTCTTCAATCGACTCATATGGGCTTCCCAGGTGATGCTAGTGGTAAAGAATCCACCTGCAAATGCAGGAGACGCAAGAGATGCAGGTTTGGTCCCTGGGTGGGAAGATCTTCAGAAGGAGGAAATGGCAACCCACCCCAATATTCTTGCAGGCTCTGTCCATGGGAGCCTGAAAGAATCAAACACAGCCCAGAGAAACTGCTTCCCGCCATCCCCTTTCAAGAAGCTTCCCCGCCCTGGCCCCAGTCCATCTCACTAAATCACTCTCTTCAATCTACTCATATGGGCTTCCCAGGTGATGCTAGTGGTAAAGAATCCACCTGCAAATGCAGGAGACGCAAGAGATGCGGGTTTGGTCCCTGGGTGGGAAGATCTTCAGAAGGAGGAAATGGCAACCCACCCCAATATTCTTGCAGGCTCTGTCCATGGGAGCCTGAAAGAATCAAACACAACTGAGCATGCACACCTTCTCGAATCTGCTCATGGTGCTGATCACATGTGGAAACAAGTGAGTCTGCACCCTTATCTATTATCTCTCTCCCCCTCAGTACCAAAGCTCCCAAACTCTGGCTCAGAGCATTATACATAGCCAGGGCTCAATGGATAGGTATTGCCTGGCTGACTGCAATTTTTTGCAATTTTGATTTTTTTCTCTTTTTATTATTTTATTAAAGAAGAGCAGTAAATAAGCAGATTCAGTTTGTTGCAGCTAACATTTATTTTGGTGGATCAGATGAAAACCAGTCATGCATCCTGCTTAGTGTTGAGGTTTATTAGAATAACTATTGTTTTCCCCTGCAAACACTGTAAGCTATTTTCAGTTACTTCAATACTCCTTTGGGATTTTCCTTCTATTCTCTATAATGTATATAAAAAAGCCATCAAAAGTAACACAGTTGAGTTCAGTTCAGTTGCTCAGTCATGTCCAACTGTTTGTGACCCCGCATGGACTGCAGCATGCCAGGCTTCCCTGTCCATCACCAACTCCCGGAGCTTACTTAAACTGATGTCCACTGAGTTGGTGATGCCATCTAACAATCTCATCCTCTGTTGTCCCCTTCTTCTCCTGCCTTCAATCTTTCCCAGCATCAGGGTCTTTTCCAATGAGTCAGTTCTTTGCATCAGGTGGCAAAGTATTAGAGTTTCAGCTTTAGCATCAGTCCTTCCAATGAATATTCAGGACTGATCTCCTTCAGAATGGACGGGTTGGATCTCCTTGCAGTCCAAGGGATTCTCAAGAGTCTTCTCCAACACCACAGTTCAAAAGCATCAATTCTTCAATGCTCAGCTTTCTTTATAGTCCAACTCTCACATCCATACATGACTACTGGAAAATCCATAGCCTCGACTAGTTGGGCTTTGCTGGCAAAGTAATGTCTCTGCTTTTCAATATGCTGTCTAGGTTGGTCATAATTTTTCTTCCAAGGAGCAAGCATCTTTTAATTTCATGGCTGCAGTCATCATCTGCAGTGATCCTGGAGCCCCCCAAAATAAAGTCAGTCACTGTTTCCCCATCTATTTGCCATGAAGTGATAGGATTGGATGCCATGATCTTAGTTTTCTGAATGTTGAGCTTTAAGCCAACTTTCTCACTCCCCTCTTTCACTTTCATCAAGAGGCTCTTTAGTTCTTCTTCACTTTCTCCCATAAGGGTGGTGTCATCTGCATGTCTGAGATTATTTATATTTCTCCCGGCAATCTTGATTTCAACTTGTGCTTCATCCAGTCCAGCATTTCTCATGATATACTCTGCTGCTGCTGCTGCTGCTAAGTCACGTCAGTCGTGTCCGACTCTGTGAGACCCCATAGATGGCAGCCCTCCAGGCTCCTCTGTCCCAGGGATTCTCCAGGCAAGAACACTGGAGTAGGTTGCCATTTCCTTCTCCAATGCATGAAAGTGAAAAGTGAAAGTGAAGTCGCTCAGTCGTGTCCAACTCTGCATATAAGTTAAATAAGCAGGGTGACAATATAAGGCCTTGACGTACTCCTTTCCCAATTTGAAACCAGTCTGTTGTTCCATGTCCATTTCTAACTGTTGCTTCTTGACCTGCATAGGTAACACAGGAATGGGAAAAAAATCAGAACAATGAGTCAGAGAACTCGAAGTAAGATGGTTAAAAAATGCAAATGTATCAAAAGCACAATAAATTAATATTCTTAATTTTCCATTTAAAAGATTGTGATTATCTACTTGGATAAAAAAATTTAGCTCTATGCTCTTTACATGGGATATATCTGAGGAAAACGGTATGAAAAAGTTCAAAATCAAAGAATGGGAAAAGAAAGTTCCAGCAAATTGTTACTGAAAGAAAGCGGACATCAGAGAAAAAAGAATTTTTAAACCAAAAATATTATTAGGGATAAAGAAGATCACAACATAGTGGCAAAATGTCCAATTCATCAGGAGGATAAACCTGTATACCCCAACACTATTTGTATATCATCTATTTAATTAGCCTCAAAATTTATAAAGAAAAAAATGAGAGGATTACAGGGAGAAATGAACAAACTCATCATTGATGGTGAGGGGTTTTGACATACCTCTGTCAAGTATTGATATGTCAGGCACAAAAAAACTTAGAAATTTTAAAAAGCAATTAACAAATGTGATTTAATATACATACAGGTGGTGGTTCAGATGCTAAAGAATCTGCCTGCAGGGCAAGAGATCTGGGTTTGATCCCTAGGTCAGGAAGATCCCTTGGAGAAGGGAATGACAACCCACTCCAATATTCTTGCCTGGAGAGTTCCATGGACAGAAGAGCCTGGATTACTGCAGTCCATGGGGTCGCAAAGAGTTGGACACAACTGAGCAACTAACACACACACACTAGCATCAGGTGAGAATTCTTCATTAATCTCTCAGGCTTCTACAAGCCTTGTGGGTGCAGATTTTGTCCTGCACATCTGTTCAAGGATGCTTATGTAATGAAGAGCCTTGGAATACAGTGTCTCCCTCCAGAGTAGTTCACTGTCTAGTACAATAAAGATAAACGTCTCCCTCAAGACAAGATTTGAGTGAGTTTGCTGGCAGCCCATAATAAAAAATTAGAGCTTCCTAAACTTGTGGGTCCTCAACTACGCATGCCCAGCATCCATAGGATCCCCTCCATATCACCTCGTGGGATTTGAGGGGTCAGAAGAATTGGTATAAGCCCAAAACTTAGGTTGCTTCTGTGCTGTGAGAAATAATGTCTTTGTCTCTAATCCAAAAGTCTCATATCTCCTGTCAGCATCCATGAAACTGTAGCAGGCTAAGTTACGAGACTGCAAGTGGATAAAATATGAGCCCCTTCACAATTCTTGGTATGTGGATCCTTGCACCTAACCGTGGACAACACACCACCTTCCTCAAGCAATACACATGGAACGTGCACAGACCACTTAGCACAGTGCCTGCCGCAGGAAAGACCATGAATGTCGTCAGTGAATGTTAGTTCTCACTGGCCTCCAGCACTCCTGTTCCTCTTACTTTGGAGAGCAGTCAACAGACAAACGGAAGGAATGGATCAGGTGAACAGAGACCATAAAAAAGAATTCAAACCATCAGAGATGGAGGCAAGTGGGGGCACAGGGGCTATGATGTAGAACAACCCCTTCTGCATTGGCCCTACACTGTGACTTCATTATTGATTGGTGGTAAGACCATTCCCAGGACAGCAAACACTGTATATTTATATTCACACACCAAGACACTATCCCAAGGGCCTATGGAAATGAAATCTATATTAACCATTTTCTTATAACTCGGATCAGCAATAACCTGGCTTATTAAACCATGATGAACTCATGTTTTTAAAGGCCTTCTGAGAATGTGAATTTCATCATCCTCCCTTCTCTCAGAGTTACAAAAACTTACTTCATCTTGGATGAGCTCTATTTTTTCTTTCTAAAACTGGCTTTTCTTTCCTGTAGGAAATTTTGTCGCCCATACACTCAGATACAGAGAAATTGCAAGTGTTAGGACTCAATACTTAGAAGCTCAGTCTTCACTGACTGGCTGGAATCTTCCATGGACATGAGTCTAAATGTCTGCAAGAAGACTCAAGCTCTGACCCCCTACTCGATGCCTGTGCTTCAGGGAGCGAGGAGGTCAAATGGGCTTTGAATCCATGGGGATGAGGGCTGTTATGCTCCTCTGTTACATGCCTGCCAAATCAGTCCTTTCTAAATCAGTCCAGCCCAGCCCCTGTGTACCCAGTGTGACCAGAGCTTTGGGGACAGTCTCATGTTCATCTCGTTTCCCTTGTGGCCAGTCTCAGCTCATCTCTGGAGCCCCTTAAATGGCATATCCACCACCAAGACACTGGTGCCCAGAGTAAGTCTAACTGAGACTTTCAAAGTGAAGAGATGTTATCCTGCACTCACTCAGAAATGCCTGCTATAAATCTATTCCTCCCTAAGCTCTTCTCCCCAGAGCAGTTCCTCTTCCTTCTCTCTGCCTCCCAAATCTCCTCCTTTGCCTCTCCAACCAATCAGCTCCAGAGAGCTCTCTCCCCAATTCCTCCCTCTTCTAAACTGGGGGCTGTCTCTGTAC
Source organism: Aepyceros melampus (assembly GCA_006408695.1). NCBI lineage: Eukaryota > Metazoa > Chordata > Mammalia > Artiodactyla > Bovidae > Aepyceros > Aepyceros melampus. The sequence continues at coordinate 448,573 of SJXQ01009032.1, forward strand.
TTTACTTGGCAAATCCAAAGCCCAACCAAACAGTCCATCTCTCACTTTGCCAAACATATTCCTGGGTGCGGAGAGGGGGGCACCATCCCTTCTAACTGTGCAGCTTCTGTGGGATTTGCAACCCTAGGACTCACCTGAGGACTCCTGTTCTTACCATACTTCCTGTGGGGCCATGCTCTCTGCATCCATTCTTGCATCAGTTCTTATTGCAGATGAAGAGACTGAGAGGCAAGAGCTTAACTCAGTTGCTGAGGGTTGCCCAGCGATAAGCAGTGGAGCCTGGATTTCAACCAACACCCCTTCACTTGAGGCCAGGTGTTTCTTTCGCTTACAAATCTCAGCAAAGGGCACTCCTGTGATGTGGGCTGCTTTTCCAACCACTGAAAATCCTAGGGGCGGGGGGTGGGGGGGAGTTCCCTGGTGGTCCAGTGGTTAGAACTCCACACTTTCACTGTAGGAGGCATGGGTTCCACCCCTGGTCAGGGGACTGAGATCTCTCAAGCCTCCTGGCATGGCTAAAAATAGAAAGAAAGAAAGAAAGAAAGAAAGAAAGAAAGAAAGAAAGAAAGAAAGAAAGAAAGAAAGAAAGGAAAGAAAGAAAGAAAGAAAAGAAAGGAGGAAAGAAAGAAAGAAAGTAAAGTTCTACAGTGTTTCTGGTTCCCACTGGTCTTCAGGAAAGGCAATGAAACGGTCTGGATGGATGTCTTTGCCTTGATCCTGAACAAACTAAATCTGGGGCATGTTTTGTAACACACACTCAGTGGACATCCAGAAAATGTGGACTTGCCTGATCCAAGTGCTGATTGAGAGGATGGGGATCAGCAGGTAAGTCAGTGACTAACACAGTGTGATCTGTCCCCAGACACCATGGGGTCACAATCTATAATTGATTCTGCCAAGGAAGGGAGACCTCACAGAGAAAATGGCCTTTGAGAATGGAGCCGAGTCTAGAACAATTCAGTCGGGTGGAAAGTGAGCCAGCTCTCAGCTTCCAGTTTGCAGTAGCGCAAGGTTTAGAGTTTCCTTGGTAGTTTACCCCAGCCTCTGCTGCATGTGACACAGATTAAGCCACCCGTGCTCTGCTGGTCATGTTTTTGAAATGATGGTGATGATGATGACGGTCAAGGTGGTGCCATAACTTCCCAGGGTCCTGGGATACATCTGGTGGTCTTATCGCTTGGAAAGATTATGATGATTTTGCCAAAACATCTAGTGACTAGAAAGGTCTTAGAATTAGAGGGACGGTGACCACTGTGTGCAGACAGGCCCAGGCAGAAAGAGCAGCTTCCAAAATGTCTCAGATTATCAGACACCAGAGTTCCAGAGGGAAGGGAAATCTGAGAAATGCAATAGATAGCATCAACTCTGCCCAACAGCTAAGACCCAGCCTTTAGCCCAGGGCTTTTCCTGAACCATTGTGGAGGCCCTGAGGTGTCCAGTGTGTTAGGAGGGCAGTGAGGCCTCTCTGAGTCTGCCTTCCTGGCTGGAATTCACAAGTTTAACAGAAAAGAATTGAAGGACTGACTGGTCAGCGGTGTGGATGGAATCAAGGGAGCCAAAGGGATGTCAAAGCACCTAGAGCCATACAAACTACTATATTTAAAACAGATAAGCAACAGAACCTCCTGGATAGCACAGGGAACTCGGCTCGATATTCTATAATAACCTAAATGGGAAAAGAATCTGAAAAAGAATAGATACTTTATACGTATAACTGAATCATTTCATTGTACACCTGAAACTAACATAGCATTGTAAATCAACCATATTCTAATGAAAAAAAAAAATCTTTAAGCCCATAGAACTAGCATCAGAGGAAGTATGAGTAGTTCTAGGCTGAAGGGATCGGAGAGGGAGCTGTGTCACCTGCAGAAGAGGGTGTGTGTGGATCTGTGTGTAAAGATGGCGGTGAATACCTAGTCCTTTCTCTCCTCCTGCCCTGCTATCTTCTGTGAGCGCTGCCCCAAAGCAAGTAGAAGCCAGGGAGCAGGGACACTTGAGTGGTGCAGTCAGTATCTGTCAGCCCCCTGGGGGCAGATCAGGGTAGAGAAGGGGTGGCAATGGAATATGCAAAAAAAATTAATAAACAGACATTTCAATTAACAGAGTTTGGAGACCAGAAGGGAGAGCTCTCTGGCCCTGCAAAGCTCTGACCACGCAGAGCTGAACAAGAAGAAAGACTGCTCTTTTTTCCTAGTGAGGACTCAGCCCATGAAAAGCCATGGACTCCTTGCTTACTAGAGCCCTCCCACCTGCCTTTTCCTTCTAGAAAAACGCTCTCCTTCCCTTGACATGTGGGGACTTGCACATGACTCGTCTGGTTGCAGACCTCCAATTATAGTTCTCTGCCAGCAGTCTGTTTATTTCATGTCAACAAATAAAACCAGCACCCCCTGATGCAAAAGAAGTGAATAAGAGAGACCCCAAATTTCAGGGGAAAGAAAGACTGCATGATTCCCAGCGGCCTTCCCAAAACAAGCCTAGGAGGCTGTGGGAGGGACCTCGCCATCCTATGAGACACGAAACATGTCACTCGAAAGTCCCACCAGACACCTGAATGAGTCCAGGATGACACACTCCAGGGAAAGGGTTGGATGTGGGGACTGTTTCAGCCATCGTCACTGGGACCCCCTCCAGCAGGGCTACAACCACACACAGCTGCCCTCAAAGCTATGGCCACCTGAAGGCCCACGCTGAGCACAGGTCCTCAGGGCCCTGACGTGTGCCGCAGAAAGACAACTGGTTGCTAAAACAACCAAACAAAGAGAACTCAGAATATTTCTCTGTCATGGCTCAAGCCCACTTAACAACAGATGTGAAAGTATGCTGCCCTGGACGCCAGCCTTGGAAGTGTCCTCAAAACACCCTTGGTTCCCTCGGAGGCCTATATGAATCCAGAATTCTTTTTTTTTTTTTTGGCTCAGCATCTATCTTTATTATATTAATGTTACCATAACTTATAGATTGTATTAACAATAAATTGATGCCATTGTAAATTGGATATGACTATTACAGTATTAATAACAAGGGGAGTCAAGGCAATGGTCAGGCTGCTCAACTCTAGAGGAACCACCAAGATGGAGTGGTGGGTGGCCCCTCCAGCTTGAAGACACCCTCAAACTTCACTCTCTCCAATGCCCGTGATTCTTGACTTTATTGAAACACTTTCTCCATTTGCCACAAGATCTGAGTTGATCCACAGCACAATTCAGCTTTTTAAATCACACAAAGGATAGATCCAATCTTCCCCAAAAGCTACCATCTGCGGAATATTAATAGAAAGAAAAGCAAAACACTTTTCATCCATTCCAGAAACTTCCTCTGACGCATTAGTTTAAGTTGTTCCTCTAGATGATGTCACCTGGGCAGCTTATCTGGGATACGGACGGGGATGTGTCTCTGGCTGGTGACCATGTGGCAGAAGGATGGACCCTCTTATCTTCAAGGTATTTCTGATCCTTCCTGGTTTACACTGGTTTGCCAGTGTCCTGGCCTGACCTGGCTTCAGACATTGAATTCAGTGAGATGTGGGCATGGGGAACCCCGGAGGTCTGAGGCCAGGAGGGGTCTGGCCTTGTGTGGCCAGGTGTTGCTGACTATGTTTATTTTGTCAAGCCCAGAGGGGGTCTGTGCTGGGTGGCCAGTGATGGAGCCCACACCCAGCCTGACGTCAAACCTGGAGTCAGCTGGCCCAGCATCAAACCAGGAGTCAGCTGGCCCAACAGTAGAACCAGGGGCTTCAGAAGCCCACAGTCACCTGGGAGGAGGGGTGTCTGAGCTGTATCTCTGGGCTCCCTGAATGGGTGCTCCTTCACCTCTACCCTTTTTTATAACCCAGCTTTAAACTCCTGGGCTTCTGGCCCGGGGCATCCTAGAACTGGTGAGTGGTCTGTGACCAGGGGAAACCAGCCACAATCGGGAGGGTTCTGCCAAGTTGCAGCCCTGGAGGAGCAGGAAGTGTCAGAGGGCTGCGGGCAGGCCTAACTGCTGTCTGGCAGAAGGTCTCCTACCCCAGAAATTCCCTGTCCCAGCCCCATCTCCCAGCACTGGGTTGTGTAATACATAAATAAAACTTACATTTAATGAATCAGCCAAGCTGGCTCACACCCACACAAAAGATATGGGCAGGGGATACTGACAGCTGGAAAAGATCATCCAAAGGGTGGTGCTAACTCTCTCATTCTTCACCCTTAGGGTTCAGGGCTGATAAAGGTCTGGATCTGGCCCCTCTCCCTCCCAGAGTCTTAACTCAGGGAAAGAACACTCTTGCTGATTCTGCAGTCTTTGTCAAGGGTGAACGCAGCGCAACATCCGCCACTCCTTTGATGTTTCCGAGCCCTGCCCTCTGTGGGGCCCTGGGCAGATACAATTTCTAGCCTCGAGGATTCATAGTCTCACAGGGGGAGACAGGCATATATGATGAAACATTTACAAATAAATCCTATTTTTTAAATACCTTCAATGTGCCAAAATTTTTACATACATATTCTTCCCCAGTGACTTTGGGGCTGAGAATATCTCCAAGTTACTGATGGGGAGATAAACTCAGAGCAGTTAAGGCTACCCAGCCAGGAGGTGGGCAGAGCTGAGATTCACATCTAGGGATTCAGGGATGCTCCACTGTCCGGAGCTGCCTCTAGCCATGATGCTTCGGGCATCAAGAGGGTCTCCTCCCAGACATCCAGGCCTGTGGAGGAGGCTGAGTCTGTTCAGCTGTCCTTCTCAGGCACAGACTGAATGAGTCTGGCCCCATGCAGGTAACCCAGCATTTGACTGACATGAGGCTCCCTTGGGGCCTCCAGGCATCATGTATTGCCAGAAGCGGCAGCAGCAGGAGGTAGTGTGTGCTGACTGACCTGGGCTGGGGGCAAAGCCTCGCTGTCTGTAAGGGGCAGGGCCTGCTGCTGCTGCAATGCCCAGAACCTCAGGAAGGCCGGTGGATATGTGTACGGGTCAGTGTGCGTACATGTACGCCTGCCTGCTCAGTCTCTAAGTAGTGTCCGACTCTTTGTGACCCCATGGACAGTAGCCCACCAGACACCTCTCTCCATGGGATTCTCTAGGCAAGAATATCTAGTGGTATTTCCCACATAGTGGAATGGGTTGCCAGGCCCTTCTCCAGGAGATCTTCCCCACCTAGGCATTGAACCTGGGTCTCTCACATTGCAGGCAGATTCTTTACCATCTGAGCCACCAGGGGAAGAGAACAAAATGACAAATTTATCAAGTGAGAGAAGGAACAGTAGCAAAGATAACAAATCATTTGTAAGGACTCTCAGTTTCGTTTCAATGGAGAAAACTAGCCTAAAGGACTGTCTTGAGCTGTTTTGAAGAATTTCAATCCCCACTTGGTCTCAACCACCCTATCGACAGCAACCTAAAGGATGGTGATGTCAGCATTTTATGACCCTCAGGACTTCAATCAACTAAAGCTTGGACTCTTCCTACTGCCCAAGCTCCTTCATGAATATACATGCACCTTTAGCTTAAAACTTCCCCAATCTTACTGTTCAGGAAACCATTGCTTTGGGAAAGATCTCCATGTTCTCCTTGCTTGCTGCAAGTAATAATAAATCTTTCCTTCTCCTGATCTTTGACTTGGTTGTCTTTTGGCTCGACGCCCACCAAGAGGCAAACGGCAGTTTCCAGGTAATAGTTATTTCTCTAAAGTTCAAATCTAACAGGGAATCATGTTTTGCTTTGTTTTCCTGGCAATACAAAGTTAAGGACATCCGAAGACTAGCTGAAGCAGGCAACTGGACCTGGAGGGCAATAGGAGGGATAGTAGGAGGGAAACCTCAGGAACCTGATGGAGCTGGAGGTCCCCAGGGGCAGACGAACGTGACCAGCTCAGCGCCAGAGCTCAGCAAGGCAGAAAGGAATGGGCAGAAGGAGTGATGAGAGGAGGAGTAATTAAACACATGGCTATCCCCCTCCTCTAGGACCTCACTGGCTCCCACTGCCTAGAGCACCAAGTTCAGTTGCTTTAGCATTTAAGGAGTCTCTCCTCTAAGCTCCTGAGACATACCCACTGCTCTGAGCTGGCAGGACTCCTGGGTGAGCCATCAATTCATTGAGGCTCAATCCAGTCTCAGGGCCTCTGCTTATGCTGTCCTTTGGGCAGTCTTGAAATTTTAAAATTTTTATTGAAGTATAGGCTTCCCTGGTGGCTCAGACAGTGAAAAATCTGCTTGCCTTGTAGGGGACCCAAGTTTGAGCATTGGGTTGGGAAGATCCCCTGAAGAAGGGAATGGCTATGCACTTCAGTATTCTTGCCTGGTGAATTCCATGGACAGAGGAGCCTGGTGAGCTACAGTCCTTGGGGTCACAAAGAAACACAGCTGAGCAACTAACACACACATAGTTGATCTACAATGTTGTATTAGTTCCAGGTGCACACCAAAGTGAATCAGTTATACATATATCCACTTTTTTTTGCTTCTTTTCCCATATAGGCCGTTAGAGTACTGAGTAAAGTTCCCTGTGCTATACATAGGCCCTTACTAGTTATCTATTTTATATATAGCAGTGTGTATATGTCAGTCCCAACCTCCCAATTTATCCTTCCCCTGACTTAAGTTTACCCCAGCCATAAGTTCGTTTTCTATACCTGTGGCTATTTCTGTTTTGTAAATAAATTCCTTTGTACCATTTTTTTGATTCCACATGTAAGTGATTCTATATGATATTTATCCTTCTCTGACTTACTTCACTCAGTATGATCATCTCTAGGTCCAACCATGTTGCTGCAAGTAGCATTATTTTGTCCATTTTCATGGCTGGGTAATATTCTGCTGTCTATGGGGTCGCACAAGTCGCACACGACTGAAGCGACTTAGCAGCAGCAGCAGCAGCATATATGTGTCGTATCTTCTTTATCCATGCTTCTGTTGATCAGTCTTAGAGTTTAGAGCTGGAATGGCCCTCAGAGGGCCTGTTCTCACCCCTTTATGTGTCAGACAAGAAGCCTCAGGCTTGGCACAGAGAAAGGACATACTTAAAGCCATGTCTTTTCCAGCCCACAAACCCTCCTTGGCCATTAAGGTCCTATCGTGGCCTCTCCCAGGAAGCCATCAAGGGTTGCCAGGTCTGCACACTTGGACATGTAGCAACAGCTCTCTCCTTTTCGTCACAGACTGCTCTGTCCTCCGCGCTGCCTGTCTCTGTGTCCCTTTTCCATGACCAGAATATGGTTGTTTTTTCTTCCTCCTCCTAAGCCTTCCCTTCAGCACAGTTCTGAGAATGTGAATGCAATGATTTTGTTTTCAAATTATACCCCTTGATTATAGTTCAACAATTTAATTATAGTTATTAAACAACTAAAAGATCTGCCTAATTTGGTACTTGTGGTAAACTGAAAAAATATAAAAGCAGGCTTTGGAATCAGATAACCTGGGTTTGTTTACTTTTTTTTTTTTCAATAAATCTTTGCTGATTTACTCTAGTGAAAAAAAATTCTGATTGCAGCTGGCAGTGTCACACAACACAGAATTGGGGATCCAGTCTCTTGTCCTTTCTTTTTTTTAAAATGTCATTTCTTTCTTTTTTAATATTTATTCATCTGGCTGCATTGGGTCTTAGTTATGGCACATGGGCTCTAGAGACAGCGGGCTCCACAAAGTCGAGTAGAGCCCCATGGCATGTGGGATCTTAGCTTCCTGACCAGGGATCAAACTTGAGCCCCCTGCACTGGAAGGAGGATTCTTAACACTGGGCCACCAGGCCAGTCCTGAGAACTTTTCTGGTGGATGTTTAAACTCCTGCTTTCTTCACCACTTCTCCTAGGATGTGATAGCAGTTGAAAAAGATTAACTTTTCAACATAACCAAGTTTAATTTTTAATTAAAACCAAAATTACCAAACATTATTTTCATTTTTTTTTCATATAATGACTTGTTGATGGAATGATTTATGATGCTGTTTTCCATGGAAGAAAGCCTTTTCTCCGGCTTTTGTTTTTCTTAACGTGGGGTCCCTGGATGAGTTTCAAGAAGTCTATGAATTCTTTTAAATTTTTAAATAGTGTAGCGAATGTTGTGCTCAGAGCAGCCCCCTCAGCCTCTTCTGTCCCCTCCTCCTGCCTTCCCCTCCCCCAAGAGCCCTCTCCACGAGGGGTGGCCAGCTGTCACCACACAAACGCAGAGCACCAGCCTGGGCAGGAGTCAGTGGACACAGTGTATTGAACATATCAACTTACACATATCAACTATTCATTTATAATTAATTTATGCTTGCTGATAGAACAGCTTGTATAATATTTGGATTTTTTCAGAATCAGTCTTGTAGCTCAAAGCAAAGTTGTGCAATTATCTGTTAGCAAGAGTGTGGGTTTGTATGTATATTGAATTTTCTCCTTCCTGAAGAAAAAGCTTAAAAAAAAATCACAGAAGTTCTGGTGCAATATTTCCTGTTTCAGCAATCACACTTTTCCTCAAGAACAAGCGACAGTTAAGGTACAGTGTTGTCATCTATGCTACAAGCTTCCAGGCTTTTCTCTTCTCCTTCTGGGCCCATTCCCCGCCCCTCCATACACACACACATACACATATCACCAGAACTTTGGTGATACAGTTCAGCACATCCATACATAGTCCTTTGCTAGTTAATAACTTTACCGTTTTCTCCAAGAACAATAGTCATATTATATTTGTGGGGTTCAAAGGCCCCTTCTGGAGATGAAGGAAAGAAAGAGAAGAGAGAGAAAGGAGGGAGGGAGGAAGGGAAGCAAGGAAGAAAGGAATGAGAGGGAAGGAAGGACCCCTAAAGGTGAGTAGAAGCTGTCACCACTGGTGTCAGAAGCCGCTTGCAGCCACGCCCCCACCATGGAAGGATTAATGTTCTTGGGGACCAGCCTCAGTACAATCTTGTCCACAGGTGGGATGAGCAGCTGTGTGACCTTTGCATGCAGATGAGGCTGGCAGTGTTGAACCTCTGCTCAGGGCTCCCTCTGCCTGTCCCCAGGGTACCTCTCCACTGCTCAGGCTGAAATATCCTCCTTCTGCCATTTCCACTTCTTGAGAACCTCAGAGTCCTTCAAACCCTCTTCCTTGTGTAATATTTTTCCTTCCTCTATTGTGGTCACTTTCTGACATTAGCTAGGACCTTTAAGATAATGACAGGGCCATTTAAAAAGTCTTGAGCCAGTCTTCCTTGTGGCAGAAAGTGAAGAACTAAAGAGCCTCTTGATGAAAGTGAAAGAGGAGAGTGAAAAAGTTGGCTTAAAGCTCAACATTCAGAAAACTAAGATCATGCCATCTGGTCCTATCACTTCATGGCAAATAGATGGAGAAACAGTGGATACAGTGGCTAACTTTAATTTTTTGGGCTCCAGAATCACTGCAGATGGTGATTGCAGCCATGAAATTAAAAGACACTTACTCCTTGGAAGAAAAGTTATGNATAGTTCATCAGGCATTCTATCTATCAGATCTAGTCCCTTAAATCTATTTCTCACTTCCACTGTATAATCATAAGGAATCTGATTTAGGTCATATCTGAATGGTCTAGTGGTTTTAGCTGTGATTTTTTTCCATTTTACAGAGTCTGTTAACTGAGGCCCAAACCAATAAAGTGTGAGGACCTGGAATTTAAATGCATACAGACCACTCTTCTGTGTTTTTCCCATTATGCTCCCTGATGAAAGAATTTGCATGTTCCAGAAACTGGACCTCAGCTTTTTTCATAATATTTCCTAACAACATGCAGCAATGAGTCTTCCTCTAGTGGCAAAGACATCTTGAAGCAGGAGAATATGTAAAGGGGCTCAGGAGGGCTGTTAAGACTTGACAAGCAATGGAAAGGTGTCAAAATGACAGATATTGTCTTGTCCCAACAGCAGAATCTCCCTTTGGGGAGCAATTGAATGTAATACCACTTCCACCTTTGGGGGCAGGGGCAGGGCTGCTAACCTCTCCCTGTGGAGATCCCTGTGGGCTTGTCTTCAGGCACTCAGGCACTCAGCTCAAGGCCTCACTCTTTTTCCCAGCTGCCTTTTCACCAGTTCCCACCAGAGCTCCCAGTGATCACAATGAAATGATATGCCTGAACTGTGGATGTTTGGTGAGGGAAAAAAGAGAAATGCTTTTCTCAAGCGTGTGTATTGATGGGGAGAGAAGGGAGAGGTACAGAGGCTCCTGGTACTTTTCCATCATCTACTGCCTTCAATAATCCTAAGCAAACGGTTATGTCCTTTTGATTCTCTGACTTAAAGTCTTTGGTTATCCATCCTGCTCCTTGGAATGCCCACTACCGAGAAATCCACTTTCATTTTACCTCTAGGATTCATGGAGTGGGAAGAAGGAATAGTGAGTGAGAAAATGAGTATATTCAAAGTCAGACTCATCACAGGTCAACCCTCCCTTCCACCCCCACAAGTCTGCCCACCACTCTCTCTAAAAGGCTTTTTGCATGAGCGATCCATAAAATTCAATTTGGGACTCACAATAGAATGGCCACATAGAACCAATGGGTAGGCCGGGTTAAAAATTAAATATATGGATCATCTTCAGGAGGGGAACTTTGGCTGACAACATTACTCTCTTAGCCAAGGGTTGATGGTCAGGACTAAAGGTTGCCCCATATATTTCAGAGATGTTCTGCTCAGACCTGAAAACAGTAGGTACATTCTGGAAGAACTAAGTAAACTCATCAGTAGCCCAGAGGCAGGGATAAAGTGGTGACACTAGACCAACTAGATTTGGAGATGTGTTACCTAAAGAGGACAGAACAATGAGAAAACATACCTTAATGGACCCTACTCATAAATTTCCATTCAAAAATATATCCTGATCTGTGTTAGGCTAAGGCTTCCAGTTTAGTCAATCTCCTGCCATAGGAGTTTGCTACATATTGAGGGGTTTTTGCATGACCTTTTTGTCCTCACAGTACCCAGAACTTCCTCGTCCCTCTGCCTGACACTCCCCCCAGAAAATGACATAGTTGCTTGTTTCTCTTCTTGCTGGTCTCAACCCAAACCACCTCTTCAGAAAGGCCTTAATTCTCCGACCACCTCGCATACATGAACTAGCATCCCTAGTACCTTCTGCCCATTATTCAGTTTTATTTCTCTTCATAATTTTCATGTAAGTCTTTGTCTGCCCAGCATTCTATGCGGGCTAGATAAGACTATTTAAGCATTAGGGATGACTTTGAGAGGAAGAAATTTCCATCAAAACAGAAACTTTCAACTTGATATGTTTATGGGGTGTGTGTGTGTGTGTGTGTGTGTGTGTATACAAGTGTGTAAGGAGGAATAACCCTTCCCCACTGCCTTTGGTGTTCGTGCTGGTTTATGGAGCAACACTCAAGAAGATGCTTTTGTTCGTTTTATTTAACCCCTGTGGAGTAGTTCACAATGTGCAAAGCAATCGCTTGCTGTCATGTGAGCTTTCCACTTCCCACTGTAGGTAGGCCAGCATTGTCTGTTTTGAAGATGAGGGAACTGGTTTAGACAGACTAGCAGACTTATGAAATGTTTTGAGGTTAGTAAAGAGGAGAGAAGGGCCCAAGGTAACCACTCAGGTACATCAGACACTGGGGGTAGCTTTACTGTAAGGAAGTTGTATCATAAGCTGATCACTGAAGACAACAAGGCAACTGGCCCAATCCACTTCTCAGTGTCCCCCAGGGAACAGGGGAAATGGAGACAGGGTGGGGGCTATGTGGCCCTGGGCTTGTCGCTTTGTCCCTGTGAGTCTCAGTCTACTGAGGGGGTTGTAATAGCTCTCTTTTAGGAGTTGTGATGATCAGAATTAACAAATGTCAAGTGCCTATGCCTGTCCTGAGCTCAAGAGAAAGTCACAAACCCAGAATCTGGTGCTAACCAACCTACTAAAAAGCCAGGTAAAATCTTGTTGAGTGAGTTTTCAGATAAGAAGAATTTTAAATTCATAGTTATAGTGTTAATAGATTCTAACACTGGAGGAGAGATCCACTGCTTTGTCAGCATCCTCTGCCTTGTTTGTCTTTGCGTCAGAGTTTAGCACAGAGTGTGGCTGCACTTTTCACCGGGTCCATTGCTGTTGCCTCCCACCTCTGCAGAGGCTCCTCCCACCTCTGCAGAGGCTCCTCCCACCTCTTCAGAGGCTCCTCCCTCCCAGTGCTTGGCTCCCCTTTCCAAGGCACCTTGTGTCCCTCCTGGGCCCATTCCTTTCCTCATCTACCCTGACAGCTCCTGAACTTAAAGCATCCCTTCTTGTAAGACGTTTTACTTTAGAGACAAGAAAATGTCTTTCCTCGAAAGCCTCCATTGCCTCTTGCTTCTCCTCCAAGCCATCGCCTGAGCTCGTCCTTTTCTGTCAATCACGCTGAGTGTCTGGCTTTATGGCTGTGGCCTGGGTAACTCCTCCGTGTCCTTTCCAGTCTCTCCTCCCAGGCTTTACCTCGGTGGCCCCACACAACTGCCTCTTCTGCCTTTGTATACTTTGAGTCTTTCCTCCTGGCATATCCCTCCACCTTCCTTCATTTGTGAATGCCTACTCACCCTTTGAGGCTAGTTTGGTATTGTCTCCTTTTATCACCTTGGAGAAGTTAGTCCCGTTCTGTTCTGCCCTTGCAGGGGTATATGAGCATGCTCCTTGTAGATTTCTGTATAGACATCCCTCTTCCCATCTGGGGAGAACATACTTGAGAATGGGAACTGTGAGTGCCACAACTCTATTTCCTTCCAGGGATAGACTGGTCAGGCTGTTTGGCTAGTTGAGATATCCTGACCCCCTTCTTGCTGCCACACCCCACCTTCTGTGACAGTCTATACGATGGCCATAGGCACTTAATAAGTATATATCAAATTAAGGAAGAGAGGAGGGGAGCAGACATGTTTTTATCCCTCCTCTTCCCAGTTCTCCCCCTGGAAAAAAATGGATGGAGAAAAATTCCTGAATATGTCCATCCTTCTCTATTAACCTCTTTCCTCCCCTCTGATGCTGACTTCATGACTCTGGACCAAGTTCATGTGTTCTCTGTACTTTGGTAGCTTCTTTCTCACAAGGATCCTCAGTTCCTCCCGCAAATAGTCCCATTGGAGCTCTTCACCCGCCCTGACAAAAGCCTCAATGTGTCCAAACTGCAGGGCAAGCAGAGCTGGCCTCTAGCTGTGACCCCCCACACACACACCATGGGCACAGTACAGATGTTCCTCATTGCAGGCCCTCCCTGTTCCAGCATCCACTTGCAGACTAGCGGTCCAATCTTCCCCACAAAGGAAAGCATATCCCTAAGTCAGAGGTAGTGCTCACTTCCTATAGCTTGGGGTAGAAACTCATGTATACATGTTTATCTAATGTTGTTGAGAACATTGAAATCATCATCATGGGATTTAACAGTTTGATATACAGTCAGTTCCTTTGCAACATGACATCTGTGTTTCTAAAATTTACCACACCATGCAGATCCACACAATGAAAACAATAGGTTGTTAATTGTTTAAAAATATATAGAAATACCACAATAAATATGGTGCATTACCTTGAAAGGGACTTGAAATATGCTCTCAGGAGTGGGTGTCAGAGGGGTTGCAACTTGTGGCAAGTGGTAGAAGGAGATATATCTGAAGCTGGATGGAAAGCTGTAGTATTAGATGCGGGTGTGTGTGTGTTCTGTAACTCACATAGTAAACCCAGGTGGCTGGTAGATGTTTGAGGTATTTGCATGTGTGTGATTATGGATTCCTACACAGCTCATTTCAGGTAGATGCAGATTTCTACCTTTCCTCATGCTTCTTGTGATCAGAACCACACACACTCAGCTCAAGTTGTTCACTAGTATTTCAGTTGCATTGGAATAATTTTGCATTTTCAAAACAAGTGCTGTAATAGAATTGGCTGTACACGCCAACAGACTGTGAGCCAGGTGCTTGTCCACATCTCTTTATACAATGACGTTTACCCCCAAAAAATGTGTACTGTCAGGGAATAAAATTTGGGAAGGTATTTTTAAAATAGAAAGCATCTAAAAGTGTTATTATTTTTTACCAGGACTTTTTAAATCACCCCAGTGTCCTTTCAGAGGATAGGAGAAAGAACAGTTCTCTCATAGCCTATCTCTTTGAGACCAGTACTTTGTTTCCCATTATACTCTTTGCTTCATTTTCTCTTGACTAACCATGCTTTCATTCGGGTTCTTGCTTTGTTTATGCCATCTTGCCTCACCTTGTGTGGGAAAGAGCTAGCTATGGGCTTGAAAAATAAAAGACAAATTCCATATAATCTGGAAGTTGGCAGTTTCTTTTCAGTAGTTATCACCTGCATCCCAGTTAAAATAAGGTGCCCCCTCTAGGTGGGCACAATGTTGTGGCAGGTGCACTGTGGATGCATTTCAACTTCCTCCAGGTGGCCCCTGGGTGAGGTGCCCTTATGCAGAAGATATAGCCTGGCCAAGCTTACCTGACTGCCTGACCACCTTAGGCTCAGCAGGTCATGAGTGTATTGGTGTTGAACCTAGAGACTTAGCATGGTGAGAGAGGAGGAGGAGGAATGAGAGCCTGGCGTGAGACCCTGAACAGATGCAAGCAGAAAGTCCCCTGCAGCAATTGACCCAGAGTCACCTAGACAGGGCTGAGTCATGCTCCAAGCAAGGGAGCTGGGGTCCTGTGCCAGGGCTGGCTGCCAGGCTGAGGGAGGAGGGCTGACACGCCCAGAGGTCAGGGCCAGGCAACCACATCACCAGGCAGCGTGTGGCTGCTATGTCCTCCATCCTTTGGCTCATAGGCCTGGGAGAGCATCCATCCTCAGCCTCTCTGGGCAGAGACCTGGGACTGTGGTGGGCTTTCAGGCTTGGTGAGAATGTCTTAGAGCCTGAGAAGTGGACTCCATTCTATACCCACTGACTCAGAATCTCCAAGAGATGAACCTGAGAATCTGTATTTTTAACCAGCCCCACCCCAGAAGATTTTTATGATCAGGCCAGCTTGGCAAACCCTGACCTAGACCAGTGATTTGCAGAATTCCTTTTAGCAGCAAAATTATTCTGCAAAGGAAATGTTTGCAAAAGCCAAGGTTGCCCCCAGGTGAAGCAGGGAGGAGCCCACAACCCCACCCACTCATGTTCTTTCTAATCTCCCTCCTTGAGGTAGAGACTCTTTGGGTCAACAGAAGAGAATTTGAAAATTGCTGATTTAGTCCAATAATCCATTTTACAGAAAAGAAAGTTGAGGCCCCCAAAAGTTAATGTGTCTTTGCCAGTGGTCACAGGGTAGAAAGTGACAGGACCACTTTATGAGCTGGAACACTCAAGTCTGCTCTCCATCTAAAGCCAGGAGTACTTTTACAAACCAGAAAACCAGGCAGGGGAGCAGGGAAGGGCTGGCTCTGGAGAGGCCCCAGTAAGTAAACCCAACCAGCTTTTTAGCAAAGCAGCTACACACATGTGGGAGAGCGGAGTCGATGTCAGAACCAAATCTACATGAGGCTTAAAATGCTAGGCCCTTTCCCTGAGTGAGAAAAGCATCAATTCTGTGTTAGAACAGTGAGTGAAAGTGCAGGGCCACTGCCAAACTTAGAATTGAAACTATTCAGTTTCAGCCTGTTGAGAAGGAGAATATGGGGAGGATTTCTTCCATTCTCTGGGCCTATTCACTCTCAAGGAGAAGTCCCTGGGAGCTCAGTGTGCTTGTGAGGACTTGAAACCCAGGGGGCTCTATCTGGGTGCCAGACCTCTTCAAGCCTCTTCACAAGTGGAGCCATTGATACAGGTGGATCAAGGTTAAGTACCTGAGGATTACTCTGTGTTTTCTTTCTGCTGCAAAAGGTGCCCAATTGAATGGAGGCTGGGTTAAGGAGCAGGGAGTATAGAGTGGGAGGGTCTCAGAGGAACCTGGATCACGTTCTTCTCCCTTCCACCAAAGTTTTTTTTTTTTCTTTTCTTTACAAGGAGAGACATCACATAACAAAATAAGAGAGAATGAGAGACAGAGGAGAGAGAGAGATTGAGAATAATTGGGTGTGGAGAAGGAAGCAAGAAAGAGAGAAACCAAAGTAGAAATGTCTTTTTCCAAGCATAAAGAAAGACAAAAGAATATGAATTGAATCATAGGTATTTGTTTACCTGAAGGGTGTTTATCCCTTTAGTTTCAGGGATAACAAAGATACATTTAAAATGGCAACCCCATTGACCCTTAGCCACCAATCCTCAGCCTGCCCTCCCCTCCTGACCATGGTCCATAATCAATCCTCAAGCAGACCAAGAGCATCTGGAGGTCTTGGATGGCTGTGCACAAATCAGGATTGCCCAGAAATGGCTGCAGCCTATGAGTCTAGTTCACTTCTTGGAGCAAAGCTTAGGACTTCCCAAGGGAGGAGTGGAACAGGGTTCCAATCAGAAGCTGACTCTGCCATCTCTGGCTTGAGCATTCAGCTGTGTAGTCAACCCTCGCAGGTTGATTCTGTGGCTCATCTACTGTGGAAATCCCTCTCAGAAAAGGGATTCAAGAGGAGTGAAGAGGGCTAGAAAGAATCTGGGGAATGAAACAGCCTCTGGTTAGCAGTCTGCTATAGTCTTTCCCAGCTTCCCAGGAAAACACCTACAGAAACTGGGAAAGACAGAAAATACTCTGCAACCTAACAGTCAAGAGAGACAGATGGCATTCGCTTCAGAATGTTTCAGCAGAACCAAGAAAAATTCACCCAGATATAAAATGGAGCCTGTTCAAAAAAGAAAAAAGACACATCATGTCTTCTCCCAATGTCTCTTCCTAAACTCAGAAAAGCCAAATTTAGTTGCAAAGAAGTTCCACCCCTTCTCCCCTTCTTCCATGGATCTCTTAGGCCACCAGGGTCCCATTTTCCTCCTGGCCCCGCCTTCCTTCCCACTGCATTTCTACAGATACAGCAGCCTGGGCTGTTCAGTGAAGGTGGAAAGAATGGAAAGTGATCTTCCCTCAGTGAAGACCTTGTTTGATACCTCTCTTGTGATCCCCAGCAGTGTTTCCTAAACTGCCTCCTTTTTAAATGTGGAAAACTTCCCATCTGAAATGACTAAGTGAGCCTGTGTGAACATCAGGAGCAAATGCATGATTTCTATAATGGCTTTCCACAGTGGATCCCATACAACTTTCAGAAATTATTTGAGGAAAAAGATCTGCAAATATGGAATCCAGGGCAGCAGGAATAAGTCTAGAGATAAAGCCTCCACCACTTGACCCCTTAATTCTTGCTGTGTTCACCTCCTGTCAACTATTATAGGCTAACAAAGTCTGCCATTTTTTTCCCCTATGTTTATTAGCGGGGCTTCACAGACATTAACTCTTATCCTTACTTTAAAACAAACCAAAAAGCAAATATTCTCACTCCTTTATAGGCATGGAGACTGAGGAAGATGGTGCCCACTCCTCCACCCCATCCCTCTCGAGAATCCACTCTGCCATCTCTCAGTGGGCAGTTCCCAATTCTCTTCACCCCTGAATCCCCTGTTTCTTTGTACATTCTGTTTTCTCCTTTCTGTCTGGAGTCCTGCTCCCCTTTGTCAGCCAAACATCACTCTTTCTTCAGCATTTGGTTCCACATGTTCTCTGGAAACTTCCTGGACCTCTTCTCCCTGCCGCCACCCCTTCATCCCATCATTTCCTTCTCTACTTACTTTTAGACCTTGGCTGGAATGATTTATATGTTTTATCTTCTCCTTCTCCACAGCATGTTCATATCTGCACACAAGATTTTCTCAGTTGTGGGTCAATGATAACTCATTTGAAGTGGCCTCAAACAAAACAAAAGCTGAGGAGGCATGTTCCTTTAAGCCACTGAGTTTGCAGTAACTTGTGACACAGTAGATAACCCAGAACAATGCCCCCCTCATGTGTAAAAGGTTAGACCCAGTAACAGCTAAATTAACATGGTTAACCAATTAGTAACTACTCAACCTTTCCAACATTGCTGTTTTCTTGGTCATTTCTAACCTGAGAAGGGGTGATCTTCTGTGTTTTTAGAGGTGTGCCATTCAGAATGTAGGTCACTAATCAATCAAATTAAAACAGACGAGTTTCCTGCCACTGCCAACCTCCCTTTGGAAACTTGACAACAAACCTCTTAATGTATGTTATTTGGAATCAGATGAAAGCGCTCACAATGCAATCTATGTGGGTAATGCCAGAAAAAACTGAGTTTTGATGAAGAGTCATCATCACTTGGCCATTCCTGTCTTTAAAAAAAAAGTATAAATGGAAGATGCAGGGCCAAAACTTAACAAAAAGGACTATCAACACCATCACATTTTAAAAATGTGTTTGAGATCAAATACTTTATGTTCGT
Source organism: Aepyceros melampus (assembly GCA_006408695.1). Classification (NCBI taxonomy): domain Eukaryota; kingdom Metazoa; phylum Chordata; class Mammalia; order Artiodactyla; family Bovidae; genus Aepyceros; species Aepyceros melampus. The sequence continues at coordinate 466,812 of SJXQ01009032.1, forward strand.
CTTATTAGTTGTTTCCACACCATCCAATCCTCCAGCACAGTAACAATTCTAGTCTGTGCAAGTGACAGAATAATACAGCAGAGACAATGTGATCCAAGACACAATCCATTGGTCAACCAAAGACAAGCTGTGATTCTCTACCTCATTAGTCAAATTGCTTCCCCTCTCTCTACTCTTAATTAGAAATTAGATGTGGTTTTTTAAGACATTTACACAAATTTTAGAAATGATTAAGTCTTGGCTGTATTTTCAGGTGTGTACACATAAACTTATACACACAATGAATAGTCCTTAAATGGAAACAATTCAATTTAATTTAACACATTTATTGAATACTCAAATACCTGCTAAATGTTGTAATAACACAGTGACACAACATTGCCCATGAAGTTGTCCCAGTTTTTCAATAAATTAAATTGAAAATCTGTTTAAAATTCAAAGAAACAATTTATGCTAGGTTTCAATGCTTATGTAATTTGCGAGAAGGCATTATGAGGACTTTTAAATTTTAAAATATGTTAAAATATTTCAATAAATACATGTGAAATGAATAATTGAATGTTGCAGTTCACGTTCATTAGTTGACTAAGGTTGATCACAGCATAGTTTGTGTTCCTATTGACACATCCTTAGGCAGTTATACCACAGTTTAACTCATGATTGTCACCTGATTTGTGGTTAGTCAGTACTTCAAAATTGTGTTTGCTGATAAAACTTTTTCTGGGACTCACTGATGGATTCTTTTTAACACCCTTTCATTTTGCTAAGAGCCCTGAATGAAGCAGCTGAGCAACTCAATGGTGAGTTTGAGAGCAGAAATGTCCACACTTCTGCAAACTGTTAGCTTCTTGGTCATGACGGACACAGTGTCTCGGTCAATTTGGTCACTCTATAAGTAGACTCCGTTGTAAATAGAAATATACATGTGATGCAAAGCTGACACGTAATATAAAGATCATCTAAACCAGTTGCTAAAAAGCAATATAATAGGCTTTTTAAAACATGAGTGAGAGATGTGCCTGGAGATCCTGAACTTCAAGGCTTTCTGTTCTGTGCTGACAACTGAGGGGAGCTTGGAGCCTCCTTCGCCCTGGAAGCTGCTGTGTGACCCACCTGCCGCTCATGCAGGAGGTGGTTTTCACACACCCCCTTCCATGTCATCACACAAACCCATGCTTCTTGGCCCAGCAGAACACTGTAGGAATGAAGTTAGCCTGTGTCCCCTTTCCTTCCTTCCACTATTTGAAAGTGAAGATTAATAAAAACCTGTTGAAGAAGAATGCTGCCTCTCCTTTTATATAGTGACGTTACCTTTCATGCAATTTCTTGAGGATCTCTCACTTTAGGTGAAGGGGTCAGAGCAGCTACACCTCTCTGACAATGTGGGTACTGACTATGGCTTTCTGAATCTGAATCTGCCTTCCCCTTCTCCTGCCTATCAGGATCCTTCCAGACTGCCTCAGGCTTCTCAGCCCCTTGGTGGTCTATTTTGACATCTGCTTACCCTTATCTTGAATCATTTTAGCTGATAGGCCTTTCCTTGGAAAAGTTGTCTAACAGATTTTCTTTAGCTCCCCTAACAAGTACTTAAGGAATTATCTTAGTGGCCTGTGAGAGTGACAGTCCCAAGACCTCCAAAAAGAGGCTCGCTAGGTATGCACGTTCCCACGCTTGACCGTCTCCTAAATGGAATAGTACGTGGTCTTTAAAACTTTTCTTTCAGCCATGAAGAATACAGATTCTGTCCGAGATACCTCTGTTTGAACCCATTTCTGGCCCTTACTAATAACTCAGTTTTGAAAAGTCACTACTTTCTCATCCGTGGAATGAAGGTAAAACCATGAGTGTCAACAGGGCTGACGAGGGAGAGAAAGTCCAGGATTGTGCCCTCCCCAGCCCCTGGTGTGGAGTTGGTGGAGCAGTTCCTTCTCCCAGCTCCCTTCTCCTGGGAATAGGAGGTGAGTGAGAGCGTCAGAAAGGACCCAGTGCCCTCAATCACGCACCCGTCAGTGCTGCTCAGTGGCTCTGTCTCTAGCGGACCCTTTCCCCAGTGGTTTCCTTTCATCTTCCTCCATTCCTCCTCCTGCCACACAGCACACAACTCAGACCTCTATCATGGACATCCATCCAAGGAACCCTATGAAAGGAGAAACCCAAATCAGCCAATCAAAACCTGCCTCAACACAGTCCAGCAAAGAGCAAAGTAAAAGCCTAAGCCTCTACCACAGAGGAAAAAATTCAGTCTATGCTCAAAGATATTAATCTACATCAAGAAATAACCTAGCATAGGTTGTTGATACAATGGATAAGAATCTTCCTGCAAATGCAGGGGACACAGGTTTGATACCTGGTCTGGGAAAATTCCACATGCCTTGGAGCAGCTAAGCCTGTGTGCCACGGCCGCCCTCCAGAGCCCATGAGCCACAACTACTGAAGCCCGAGCGACCTAGAGTCTGCACCGCACAACTACCCAGCCCACATGCTATAGCTACTGAAGCCCATGTGCCTAGAGCCGTGCTCTGCAACAAGAGAAGCCGTTGCAATGAGAAGCCCGTGTACCACAGCCAAGAGTAGCCCTCACTCACCGCAACCAGAGAGAGCCCACCCGCAGCAACAAAGAACCAGCACAACAAAAATAAATAAATAAATAGTCCTTTAAAAAACAAAGAAACTGTAAAAAAAGAAGAAATAAACCAAGCATAAAAAGGTCAAGAGGATCTTTCCATTCAGATAACACTTCAGAATTCTGGGAAAGTGGTTTTCTTTTTAACCAAGTATCAGAAACAGGAGATACTGCTCATCCTGTTACACTCACCCATAGAAAAATGAAATAGATTAGATAAAAATAAATCAAAATAAAGCTGATTACAAACTTTTTTCTTTCTTTCATCTTGATACATGTTTTTAAAATTCACCACTTGAAACTGAGGAAGACCAATTCCAGAGACTATGATAACATAACTGATGACCTCTTAAAGAAGTAGAAGCTCAGGCTTAATAATACTAGCTAATGTTTGGTGATTGCTCACAGTGTTAGAATGTGAATGACTTTGTTCCATGTTTATTAGACATTATTTAATTCACACTCACAATAACCCTGTGAGGATGGTTAGTGTTAACTCAATCTTACAGATGAAGAAACGAAGGCATGGAGAGGCTTATTAACTTGTTCAAGGTCACATGAGTCGTAAATAATGGAGCTGGGATTTGAAGTGAGGAGTTGGATTCCAGAACCCATGGTCTGCCCCAGGCTGCCATGCACAGCAACTCAAGGTGCAAATGGCATGACTGAGGGAGAAAGAAGAAAACTTGAGGGTGATGTTAGGAAGTCTATGTGCCTGTTGACTAGAAAAAAAGATGGTTCCTGGAAAGTGTCTCTGGAAAACAAGATATGAGAAGTGAGGCTGAAAGCCAGGTCCTGCAGAGGGAGGCTGGATTTAGGTGAGGACTTCCTCTCGAAGGGGTTAGGTTTGAGGCAGAGACTCTAGGGTAATAGCTTGCAAATGTTCTTTGCCACTAGAACATCATTTGAAAATATTTTTCATTTTCAAATGAAAAATATTGAGGTCACAATGGCAGACAGCCTTAAAAGTGGCCACCCAACCTCTGCCCTCTAGTGTTCACATCTGTATAATCCCCTCCCCATCAGTGTGGGTGGGACCTGTGGCTTGCTTCTAACCAACAGAATATGGCAAATGTGATGGATATCACTCCGATGACTGTGCTATATTGTAAAAGATTATCTTGCTAGTGAAGTTCACTGCTAGAGATTCTTCTTACCATCATAATGAAGTTGGTATCCATGTGGAGAAATTGTAGGCAGCTTCCTCCTGCCAACCAATGAGAAGCCATGCCCCTCAGTTCCAGAGCTGTAAGGAGATGAATTCTGCCAGAACCAGAATGAGCTCAGAAATGGATTCTTCCTTAGTCATGTCTTCAGATGGAACACAACCCAGTCAATTCCTTGACTGTAGGCATCTGAGACCCCAAGGAGAAGACCCAACTAAGCCACGCCTAGACTCCTGACCAGTGAAAATTCTGAAATAATGTGTTTTAAGCCACTGAGTTTGTGGTAATTTGTTACAATAGCAATAGGAAGCTAATACAGTCACAGTATGGGAAGCACCCAGAGTAAAAGTACAACTACTGTTAGGGGTTTTGAGGACTAGGAGGAAAGCAAGTTAATAAAGGAAATTTGTCAAGGAGGCTACTGCTATGTGGTAGAGGAAGACTGGCTCTAATCACCACTCAGTTCTGGGCCTGCAAGGGACCACACACACTTTCCAGCCACTCTTCCTCTGGGGTACTTTGGAGCTTCTCACCAAATGAAAGATCATCTTATACTCTCCCAGAAAATCATGAAGGTTGGGGAGGGGCTCCACATGCTGTCATCTGCCTGTGGAGTGGAGGGCATGCCTCTCAGGGGAAGTGCGACCCCACTGCAGAACGAAAGCTAGGCACTGGGATGGCAAACACTGCTCTGCCCACAGTAGGCCCCTACTTGTGTCTTTTCTGCTTAGTAGACACAAGCTGTTGATCTTCTCTGCCAAAGCTGGGTAGTTCATTGTCTGCTAGGAAACAAAACCCTTCTGTTCTTCCCTTTCCCTCTCCTCCCTTATACTCAGAACCAATACTAGTTTCCACTAAGTTATAATTCAGTGCTATTTTAGGTAAAATGTTAAGGGGAACCTAGCCATGTTTATATCCCAGAAATACACACACAGACAGAGAATGCTGATGTCCATTACAAAGTAATTGGATCCTATTTGTAAGTTATGTGAAAGATAATCATTACTTTGCTTAAAACCTTAACTTGGTTTCTTGTTATTATGTGAAAGCACAGCAATGAACTCTATTTTTGCTAAGAAATGCGTAAATGTAAAATGCGTTAAGTCCAAATCTTGGTTACTGAGAGTTACTGACCACCTTCATGAAATCAAAAGAGCTCTGTCCTAACTCATTCTTAGGTTGAATAAGAGTGAAAACTCCTGTTTACTGAGTTTATAACATGGCAGGCCCTGTGCTCAGCACTCAGTATGCTTTATCTCCTGAAATCCACGAAATCCACACAGTAATGACATGAAAAAGAGAACATAATCATCTGCAACTTAGAGAAGGAGAAACTAGGTTTGAGGAGGTCAGAGTGAGTGCTCAGTTGGACAGTCCCAAACCTAAGGCCCCACATTAGGCATTAGGTATTCTGTGTCTATTCACCACACAGAAAGAAAGAAGGGTCAACAGGACTCCATCTATGTTCATTATTCTTTTCCCCAAATTAGATTAAAAGTCCTGAAGACAGAGTCCAAAACTCCATGGCCACAGGAAAATTTTGCTTGGTTTTTAAAAGCTCAGAAACCCAGAAGAAAGCACTGCACACCCTGGCAGACTAGCCTACCTACAGAAAACCAGCTACACCTGCAACCCAACACCTTCAAGAACGTCTCCACCATCATAGCTCCTCCCAAACAGGGCCCCCTCCAGCTGTGGCCTTGTAGAGGTAGAAGATGATCAGTCTTGTCCACCATGCCAAACTCAGCACTAAGCACAGAGGAGACCCTCAGCCAAACAAAACCACGTTTGTTAAATAAGTGAATGAGTAAATGGATGGATACATAGATAGATGGATGGATTAACAAATGGGTAGACAGCAGGAAAGACAGATTAATGGATGGATGGTCGGATGGATATGACAAAGCTCAATTCAAGAGAGGGAGAGAAACAAGCTCAGCTCCTTTCAAATCAGCTTTTCATTTTTGGTCATGGACTCCTGGGAACCTCACAATGATGCGATGTAAAATATCAATAAGGAATACACAGTTTGTTTCTTTATTTGAGCCACATGTTTCTAAGATTTATTTTTAAAGTGTTGGTAGACAAAGCACATTTATTTTATTAAGCATCAGTCAAAGAGCTTTCTAAAAATCAGCAAATTGAAAGACAAGCATTCCTGCCATGTTGAATTCTTCAGTATGGGGTCTTGAATACTTAACCCCCGAGTGGACAAGTAGGGAACTTGACAAGAGGCACATTTCAAGAGGTAAGCACAGAATCTTATCATGGCCCTGCCTGAATACTAACAAATTAGGAAATTAGGCCAAGCTAGATCAACAAAATGCCCAGCCGGCCACCAGAGTCACTGGTAAGGCTGGTTCCCAACAGTGGATCTCTTGACACTGACATGGCAAATGAGGTGATACCTCACGTTTGCTCCATGGGTAAAGCGTGCATAGCTCCACACATGAAGGAAGGCACAGTTTCCCTGTCCTTTTGCAAGGAGCCATGACCTCATCCTGCCACATCTCCTGTCTCCAAAATGCATCCCTCAGAGGCCAAAGAAGCTGGCAAACAGGGAAGCAGGAGACGTCATACCAGTGAGAAAGGCTGCTTTGTTGTGAAGTCCCCTTGAGTGGGGACATCTGCCAGACTGGCCACGTGAAGCTGAAGACATGGCTATGATGATCCAGAAGGAAACAAACAATGATATACGAACTTTTCCACTAGCCTTGCTCCTTAAGAGAAAGCTGTTTCCAGATGAGGCCTTTCATCAGCTTCCTACCAAGAGACCTCAAGGCGCCTAAACCTGTTCTGTGCCATATGGGTCATCTAGTAAAAACAGCATCGAATGACACTTATCCTCGGTCCAGGAGCTGTTAACTTAGGGTACGGGTTAGCCAGAACTTCAGCTTCCTCTTGCACTCCAGGGCTGGCTTGGCTTGCGCGGCACTCCAGCTCCTTCCCAGAGGAGGCCTAAGCAAGGCTCAGCCTGGCTGCTTTCCTGCTAGCATTTGTAGCATTCTAAAAAGCCAATGTCAGAACAGACCTTACCCATCAACCTATTTCAATTTTTTCATTTTATAGATAAGGAAAATGAGGTGCAGATCGGGGAACTTAGTAGCTGAACTGAACCTCAAATTTGAGTCCTAGGATTTTAGTCTGGTATTATTCCCATCATGTTTAATTCCAGTTCAAAATGTGACTGGCTTACTTTACTCTATAAAACAGACTCTGGGTTCGTCCACCTAACTAAAACTGACTCAATTTCATTCCCTTTTATGGCTAAGTAATATTCCATTGTATGTATGTATTACATTTACTTTATCCATTCCTGTTGATGGGCATCTAGGTTGCTTCCATGACCTAGAGGGGTGGGACGGAAAAGGGGTGGGAGTCCAAAGATAGAGGGGAGTTATGTAGTTATGACTGATTCATGTTATTGTATGCAGAAACCAACACAACATTGTAAAGCAATTATCCTCCAATTAAAAGATAAAAAAAATAATTGGGTGAGGAAAGGCTGATACCAAGTTTGGTAACTGGCAAGTTTGGAGACTCATATTTTCTTTATTAATCTATTCTTCACTCAACAGCTCCCCATTTCCTATATATCAAGCCTAAAGATGTTGGCCTGGGATTGGAGTAGAAAATAGGTTTCATCTTGAAGGCCAAGCTTATAATTTATCAGTTGCTGGAGCTGTACAGAGAAGGAAAGAGTGCCATGAGTGATTAATGATGCTTTCTTGGACAAAAAAGTGGAGAAGTGCCAGTGGCCCCTGACTTGGACAGGAAGACCCTCTATAATCTGGCCTCATCTTACTCATTTTTCCGTTCTCTCAAATAAGGGCCCTCTGCTGGGGTTAGAACCTGATACAAACTTTCCACTGAACCACATCAGTGTCTCTCTTAGTTCTGCTTCAGAACTTTCTTCTTTTGTATTTTCCTGCCCAGGACACTCTCCATGACTCTCTCACAAGCCCTATGTCTTCATGGAGCCTTCCTGACCACCACAGCCCACGCAGACATCAACTGAGCTGTAAAGGACGATGCAGCTTAGCACTTAGGTTGCATGGCTCTGTGCCTGAGTTTTTCTTTTTTGCTAATCCTTTCTCCAGGGGAGCCTGGTGGGCTGCCGTCTATGGGGTCGCACAGAGTCGGACACGACCGAAGCGACTTAGCAGCAGCAGCAGTTTTTTTCTCCTCCACTAGGAAAGGTTTCTTGTTACTCCCAAGAATTGTAGAGTGCAGTAAGCTTCAGCAATCGACATTAGAACTCAATGTGGATAGCTAATGTAATTTTAATTTGTGTGTATGCTATAAGATAGGTCCTTGTTGCTTATCCATTTAAAATATAGCAGTCAATCCCCAATTCCCTAACAGTCCCTCTCACATCACTCTCCCCCAATCCTTACCATAAGTTTGTTCTCTAAGTCTGTGAGTCTATTTCTGTTTTGTAAGTAAGTTCATTTGTATCATTTTTTTAAGAATCTCTGTATAAGCAATATCATGTTTCTCTTCCTCTGTCTGACTTACTTGACACAACATGGCAATCTCTAGACCCATCCATGCACATGGCATATTTGATTCTTTTTATGGCTGAGTAATATGCTGTTGTATATATACACCACATCTTCTGTATCTGTTCCTCTGTTGATGGACTTGGTCTAGGCTATTGTAAGCAGTGCTGCAATGAACATTAGGGTGCATGTATCCTTCTGGACCATGTTTTAAACATATGCATGGATATTTTATGACAGAAGGAAGTGACACTTGAGGATGCCCTCTGCTTTACCTCTTCCCTTCTCATTCACTCAGCCATGACTTCCTATTAAACTCAATCATGTTGAGGTTCTAACAAAAGCAGCATTTTCTATAAACCAAACCCAAGTGCATGCCTAAGCAATCTCATTTGGTATAAATTCTTGGCACTTCGGTAAGTCAAGGAGAGATATTGTCAAGCCTTCCAAGTACACTTTTAACTCAAGCTAAGCAGATGTTGATTGTCATTTATTCTAGGATTTGTTTTTCAGAACTTAGCAAGGAAGTCAGATATAAATAATATCCCTAAAGATTTTGGCTTTAGCTCTTCATCCAAAATGTTTGTAATCTCTTCCCCTTAGCAAAAACCTACAAATTTTTCTTACCAAGAAATAAAACACAAACAATTATCACTAATATTATTTTGTATAAAAATATTAGTAAATTAATGTATTATTTATACAGTGGCCATCTCTAAAAAAAACTCATAAATTTGTGTTAGATGGTGGGTGCAGGAAGAATTAAAATTTCAGGCTCTTTTACTATAAGGACTCTTGTCTTTCTCCAGTTTCTTTTTGGGTAGGACTGGTAGTTTGTAGATAACTCCTCTCCATCACCCACCCCCTTCCTCAGCAACATTCCTTCACTCCCCACGTTGAGCAGGAGTGCCGTTAGAACCTTTGAGTGACTTCCATGGCCGCCTTTGCTCTCCTAGATGAGTAAGAAGGTCTCTCATACGGATCATGGTAAGTCACCAGCTTCCGCACTGTCCTAGGTGTGGAAAAGCTTGTCTCATGTACACTCAGCTTTTTAGGGTTTGAAACCTCATTTTTAAGTGATGGGCCAGTTAAACCTCCCCACACCACAAACAATCAGAGAGAGGAAAGCAGGTCCTCTCTGCCTGGGCCAGAACTGAGCACACCCACTACCTATAGCCCAGTGATGCGTGAAGGACACAGGCTGCCCCCCAGGCGAGGGGGCAGGGCATTTGAAGAGGAGGCCTGGAAGGCAGGATTCTGAGCTCCCCTGCCCCAGAGTCAGAGCTACTCTGCTTTAGTCCACACCACGGTCCGTACACACTGAGGTTCTTTCTGAATGATCTGATTACATAAGAGCTCTTCTTTTAAAAATGGGAAAACTATCAACTTAATGAATGTCTCACTACCTTAGGATTCCTTTTACCTTGGGAGCAAAAAATTATGGAGAGTGTAGGAAGTAGGAACAAAGTTTATTTAAGCCATTGTTATTCCCTACCCGCCACAAGTAAAAAGGAATCTATGAGGGTAAAATTTTTAAAACATTTGCACAGAAGTCTCATTAAAAAGACAGTTTCATAGATTTTTAAAGGGAATTTTTACCACCAAAAACACGAGAAGGACATTATATCAGAAGAGAGGACCATCCTTTAAATGACAGAAGTTTAGTTTTCTAAAAAATGCAATGCACAGTCTTACTTCTCTCTTCTGATGTGGACAGGTGGACATTCCACCAGGTCCTGCTCCTTGGAACCTTCCAACCTTGGGGATGGTGGGAGTTTACAGTGGAGGCAGAGGACTTGGGTCAGACAGGCCCACGTGTATTTCCCAGGCCCTTCCTTCTCTCCTGTGACTGGCTGGAGGGCCTCTGAGTGTCTGAATGTCTGGAGACTCGATTACTAGTTCCGTCAAGTCTGGCCAGAGTCTGGGAGCCAGCGTGGCAGTGTTTGTGGAGCCAAAGTGGAGATTAAGTCATGTTTTAGAAGTGACCTCTGTCCACCCTTTCTGCAGGCATCCTCTCCCCTCTGGGCCTCACTCCCCAGCAACTCGCCACCTACATGCTTTTGTTCTGAGTGAGCCCCTCCCTGCCAACACAAGACTCAACACCGTCACCTCCCGACCCCCACCCACCCCCACGTTGCCTTCTCTTAAAATGGACCTAGTCTTTGTTGTTCTAATTAGATTATCTCTGCCTTAGGGACCTAAGGGACAGTCCCCAGCAGCCCTGGCTGGAAAGGAAGGTCGCATAATCCCTGTTATCAAGAGGCTTGTCATTTAGCATGTAGATCAATAATTCTTTCAATATCAGGGGAGCAATTGTGCATCTTAATATTGATTTTTTGGAGATACAATCGCCTGCATTCCTGAGTCAGACTCACTTACTGAAGCTAAAAGGTTCCACTTACTGTATTACGAAATCACCCCCGCCCCCAGCACACACTCCATCCCAATTTAATGTTACAAAGCTGGACAAATCTGAAGGGCTTTGTGTTTTTCCACTTGGTCCAATTTCAGAATGAGCATCCAGCAGAGGAGAAAAAGGAAAAACATTTCTGGTTATTTTAAGACTGCATGTATATTTGTTTTTGGAGTGGGGGTGGGGGCATATTTTGCCATTTCCCACCATCCACCTGGTCTGCCCACACTTCCTCTACTCCCCAAACTTTGCCATACAGTGATTTCAGGCTCTTAATATAAGAAGGCCAGCTTATTGGATTTCTATATTTCAGGATGAATTAGAAGACTGGGCTTTCAAATTAAACTGGGGGCATTTTCTTATCAAACACCCTTCCAAGTCAGTGGGAAGCAAAGAAAGAAAAATTTGAGCTACAGCAGTAAACACTACTACTACTAATAAAAACAATCTTATCAAAGGTTCAAAAATGCACTGCGGTTTCAGACAGGCAGAGGTGCTGATTCTAGGTTATGAAAAGATATGAGACAAAGGCAAATAGCAGCCAAGGGGCAAATGTACAATTTGTTCTACTCATAAAGTTCAGTGGCCCTAAATGTGAGAGTGCTACACAGCGTCATCCCCCGGAATATCAGTCATGAATCTTTCCACTACTTACTGAGCATCAGCCGTAGTATTGGCAAGTGTGTCCTAAGTCTTTGACAACATTGTTCCATTTCATTCTCATAGCAAGCCTTTGAGTCATGGTCTACTTATTATTCCTATCTTATAGTTGAAACTACTAAGGCCAAGAAAGATTGTGTGATTTGCTCAAGTTCCTAGAACCAATAATTAGCTGAGACAGATTCCAACCCAAGGCTGCCTGTCCAACCCCTGAACATGTAGTCTCAACTAGAAAATGCTCTTCACATTTTGCTGGTTGATAAGGGGATGCATTCATCTATTCCATCATCTGCCCATTTATTCCAAGATGATTGCTCATCTTCCAGGCCCTCAGTGCCAAGGATAGAAAAGAATGCACACCACAAGATGGGAGACAGGCAAAAATAAATAAATACTGTAGCATCAAATAAGGTGATGCTTGCTCCCATAGAGATGTGTGAATTCAGGAGGAACACTAAAGAGGTCTCTCAGAGGTTTCACAGGATTTTAGTGTTTGTTTTGTTTTGAAAAAGTCCTTAAAATAATTAATTGCCTAAGAGAGAATGGGGAAATGACTGCTTTTCACTAGACATCTGTTCTGTACATGAGCTAATATAATCATGGTATTTACCTTTGTATTTACCGAAATCTTCTATCTACTGAGTTCTGGACGTGTATTGACATTTTACTGTTTCAAAGTGAAACTAACAGTCTTTAAACAGAAAAGCAGATATAACTGACTTCAAAACACTTGGTGATCTCCTATGCATTGGGAATAAGATACTAATACATAACTTTTTGGTAGTTACTTAGGGAGAAGTTATATTCACATTTTGTTATGTAATTATAATGCAGTGTGTGGTTAAGCAGACTTGTAAATTTTCTGTCCTAGAATCTCAAACTCTTACTGCATTGTTTTGCTTACCTATCTGTCTTATGCTATTAGACTGCAAAACCTTTGTGGAACATAACATGAGATCCTAGATCAGTGTCTGACACATAGTAGGTGCTCAGGAAATATTGGTTAAAACAGAAAGGTGAATGCATGACTGAATTGACTGATGCCTACAAAATTTCTTCCTGAAGCAAATGCTATACTCATTTTACCATGTGTTTGTACCATGACCACGTCATGCTGCTGCTGCTGCTGCTTCAGTCGTGTCCGACTGTGTGACCCCAGAGACGGCAGCCCACCAGGCTCCTCTGTCCCTGGGATTCTCCAGGCAAGAACACTGGAGTGGGTTGCCATTTCCTTCTCCAATGCATGAAAGTGAAAAGTAAAGTGAAGTCCCTCAGTCATGTCTGACTCTTAGCGACCCCATGGACTGCAGCCTACCAGGCTCCTCCATACATGGGATTTTCCAGGCAAGAGTACTGCAGTGGGGTGCCATATGGAATAGTCCTGGCTTGATATATTCTGTTCTCTTGTTCCCATCAACCATCAAAACGTTTCTTTTACTATTTGAGCAGCATCTGTTAACTTACTCCTTGTGCCCAAACACAATTACCAAGATTCTTGGTAGGATCCATGTGTCCCAGTTTTCCTATTGGAAAACAAAGTTACCACAGCAACAGATAAACTGTGTTCTTGAATGAGATCGACACCATTAGAGGGTGTGAAAATGAGGAGCTAGAATTATAATCCAACATTTTAAATTCTGATGGCTTTGGTGTTCTAAGGAAAAAGACCACTTTATTTGACAACACTTATTTACTTATTAATAAGCACTTGTGAAGTATTCTGAGAATACTGAACATGTATTGATTGTGGAAAGTATTGTTTAATGCTCTAGTGAAAATCTGATTGAAAATATTTGACTTGGTTTTTATTTCTCATCATCGCATTTTTATCTATGCGACATGACTTTTCGGATCATTTTAGAGGCTTAGATGTTAAACAAAGCACAGTATAGTTAGTAAATAACTCAAGGTCTATAGTGGACATTTGTCATATTTTTGCCTGCCTATCAACTTTTAAATGACCCCCTTTATTAACTGAAATACCTATGTCTCCTAGAGTATAAATTATTTGCCTCCTTTGCCACTAGAACACAGCATATGACCCAGATGTCCAGCAATCAGGGATACCTGGGCAAGATTTCCATACAGAAGATCCTGTTGCAGAAATCACTTCAAAACAGGTGAAATAAGCTAGTGCAGTGAAGGTAAATCCCTGGTACTCCATGCCTGCCCGCAGCAGAGACCATGATTTCCTCATCAGGCCATTTTTCTCTCAAGTGTTTGAGCATTGGTGCAAGGCTTCCAGCCCCTTTCTCTAGGGCATCCCTTCAAGTCTGAAGTCTTCATATCCTTCAATAAGTCTTCTTCCTACTTTTTAACTGGTTAGAGATGATTCTGGTTGTTTTGCAACTAGAAATGTGGACTGTTAAAAAAAATGACATCCAGTCGTAAAAATAATCTTGACACCCATACAGAGTCTATTATCTGTGAAGTCCAGGGTGAACTCTGAGTATGTCTTCAGGTACCTATACAGAGTCTATTATCTGTGAAGTCCAGGGTGAACTCTGAGTATGTCTTCAGGTACCTATACAGAGTCTATTATCTGTGAAGTCCAGGGTGAACTCTGAGTATGTCTTCAGGTACCTATACAGAGTCTATTATCTGTGAAGTCCAGGGTGAACTCTGAGTATGTCTTCAGGTACCTATACAGAGTCTATTATCTGTGAAGTCCAGGGTGAACTCTGAGTATGTCTTCAGGTACCTATACAGAGTCTATTATCTGTGAAGTCCAGGGTGAACTCTGAGTATGTCTTCAGGTACCTATACAGAGTCTATTATCTGTGAAGTCCAGGGTGAACTCTGAGTATGTCTTCAGGTACCTATACAGAGTCTATTATCTGTGAAGTCCAGGGTGAACTCTGAGTATGTCTTCAGGTACCTATACAGAGTCTATTATCTGTGAAGTCCAGGGTGAACTCTGAGTATGTCTTCAGGTACCTATACAGAGTCTATTATCTGTGAAGTCCAGGGTGAACTCTGAGTATGTCTTCAGGTACCTATACAGAGTCTATTATCTGTGAAGTCCAGGGTGAACTCTGAGTATGTCTTCAGGTACCTATACAGAGTCTATTATCTGTGAAGTCCAGGGTGAACTCTGAGTATGTCTGCAACTGCCAGAACACAGGCTGAAAAATCAAACTGGAAATCATACAGCGATCCTAGTAATCTTTGTGGTAATATGGTTAGAGGATTTTTTTGTTGGACATAATACTATATTTAATCAAACTTCTTGGAAGGTGGTTCTGAGCTTCCTGAACCCTAATCTCCAAGTACGGGCTTTCCTCATAGCTCAGTCGGTAAAGATCTGTCTGCAATGCAGGAGACCTGGGTTCAGTTCCTGGGTCAGGAAGATCCCTTGGAGAAGGAAACAGCAATCCATTCCAGTATTCTTGCCTAGAAAATCCCATGGACAGAGGAATCTGGCAGGCTACAGTTCATAAGGTCACAAGAGTCAGACATGAATTAGCAACTAAACCAAACCCACCAATCTCCAAGTATAGTCACATTCTGAGGCAGTAAGGATCAGGATCTCAAGTTATGAATTTGGTGGGGGGAGGGAGTGAGACACAATTCATCCCATAACACTTGTGTTCATCTAAATTGTCTCAGTCAAGGCTGTTTTAGGGAAGTGAATTCTAAAAGTTATCATGACTTCTATTAAGTTTGAAATAAACCTTTATAATGAAATTATCTGTTGATTATTATCTAAAAACTCTATTTTGGAAAACAAGGTGAAACTTCTGCTCCTCCAAACCCCCCAGGGTCCATTCTTACTAACGTTGGAAGGAGATTGTATTGCTTGTATTATTTAATTAATAATACAAGCAGATAGCCTGTATTGCTAGTATTATTTAAAAAAAAAATACTTAACAAAACCAGGGTTTTCAAATGAAAACAACCAGAGCTAAAATAAATAAATAAATAAACAATAACTATACCTCTCTGTCTCCCACCTGCAGCTCTTGTGCTATTGTTCAGAACATGGTAAGAATCAGTTCAGGCCTCTGCTTATGGGAAGTGCCCTGCCCTCCTTTGGGTGGGCAGGCTTGTAGGAAACAGCACACAGAAGGAGAAAGACTGAGTGCTGAAGAACAGCATCTTCTCTACTCCCCTCCACACACAAAGCTTTGACTGATCCCAATGTATATAGGAAGAGTGAATATTGGAGAGGGCCTGACGATAGCTTGTATGTGGTGCCCATCTCTGTCCAGAGAGAGGACTGTCCCTCTTTGTCTGTCTGAGCACCTTTCATATTTTCTCAAGGGCCATCTGTTGGGTTGGCCAAAAAGTTTCTTTTCTTTCTTGTGGAAACCTATTTAGAGATTTGTCAAAATCTGAATTGGGCCATAGAAATGTGTCACACATGTGAATAATATCCATCATAGATACTGGAGAACAAAAAGTTAAAAATAACTGACCCAGACCAGTCTTTACCAAATACTAGTGTATCTGTTCAGAGAAGGCAATGGCACCCCACTCCAGTACTCTTGCCTGGAAGATCCCATGGATGGAGGAGCCTGGTGGGCTGCAGTCCATGGGGTCGCTGAGAGTTGGACACAACTTAGTGACTTCACTTTCACTTTTCACTTTCATGCACTGGAGAAGGAAATGGCAACCCACTCCAGTGTTCTTGCCTGGAGAATCCCGGGGACGGCGGAGCCTGGTGGGCTGCCGTCTATGGGGTCACACAGAGTTGGACACGACTGAAGCGACTTAGCAGCAGCAGCAGTGTATCTGTTAGGGTTTGATCAGAGAAAAACAATTTCTTTAAATGATATGAAATAAGGAATATATGAAAGGAATCATACCAGTACTGTTCAGTATAGCTTTCTGTGATGATAGAAATGTTTTGTATCTGCCCTGTTTGATAACACAGGCACTAGGTGCACATGTGAAGTGTGGCAAGCACAACTGAGGAACTGGAGTTGTAATTTTCTATAATTTTAATCAATTATCATGTTAATAGTCACACATGACTTGTGGCTACTATACTGGATAGTACAGAATTAGATCTTAACCTGTTGTAGGGTTGGTGAAGGAATCTCCAGATGGGGCTTGTCTTTGCATCTGAAGTGGGTGGGCCTGAAGTTGCTGTTGAGCCACAGGGCCAGCAGTAGGAGAGACAAACTAGAGTGAAGTAGAGGAGAGCAAGGACATACTGGAACCCACAAGGAAAAATGGGGACCATGTCTATCTTTTGCACCTGTTATTTTGGTGGACACAGGTGATCTGCAGAAGGCAGTACCCTTCCCCTCAGAACTGCACATACCTATGGGCCAGGACTCAGAGAAGCTGAAGGGAGAGATCGCATGGGAGCTGGAGGCTCTGTCTTGGCAGATGAGCTTCCTCTCTGCCTCGGTGAACTCAGAGGTCATCAGTAAGGGAGATACAAGCTGCCTTTGGAATGTAATGGCTGCAGCGTCACAGCCACAGATGTTTCTTGTGGCCCATCCTCACTCAGAACCCCACAGGGAAAGGACTTCTGAGGAATTCTATGTAACACACAAGCATCCCAGCTGGTCCAAGAAGAGATGATATGAACTTTTCCTCCTGCCCTCTTTGGGTCCTTCCGCAATTACAGTGGATATAGCTTGGCCTTACTCTCTTGGTTCTCCTCCTGTCCCTCACTCTTAAAATACACAGAACGTAATTTAGAGTGTACCAGTGAGTAGTGCATTTAGGGTAGCTCTTCCAAAACTAAGCTATTGTGTTGAGAACATTGCACATTTTATCAAAAGATAGATGGGTCTTTTTATTTTTTTAGTGGGCATTTACTCACTTATTGTCTGACAATAAATGAGAAGTAGAATGAAGGAATCAGAATTTCTATTCTAACAAATCCCTCTGATTCTACTTTGATTCTTTATGGCTCCATTTCTTTCACAGTTTGTGGGAGAAAAATGCCATGACACAGAAGTGGCAGCTTGTACTTGGATAAGAATTTCAATATACTTACAATTTACTCCTTAGAAGCTGTCAAAAAAGTTTGGCACTAAATACAACCCAATAGTCACAGTAAAGAAGAGCAATTATTTATAATCTTATTTTCATATCTATTTTAAAGGTTAACCATGTGTTTTATCCAAGACAGTCTGCTTTTATTAATGCCATGACTGTGGTGTGAAATTGCTCAGTCGTGTCCAACTCTTTGCAACGCGATGGACTGTAGCCTACCAGGCTCCTCCCTCCATGGGAGTCTCCAGGCAAGAGTACTGGAGTGGGTTGCCATTGCCTTCTCCAGGGGATCTTCCCGACCCAGGGATCGAACCTGGGTCTCACACATTCCAGGCAGATGCTTTAACCTCTGAGCCACCAGGGAAGTCAATGCCATGACTAGACATATGTAAATGATATATGAGTTTATTTCAAAGAAGGCTCAGATTTAACATTCCCATTATATGATAGAGAGATTCTAACAAAGACTGGATAAACTCAGTGTTTTCCTAAAACAATATTATTATTCACAAAATCTACACTTGAGACTGTATATTGTCTTCCACATTAAGCAGTGTTTCACTTTTATCCCTGATATGTTAACACTACTGATGAATATTTTAATAAGTACAAGTTTATCAAGTTCTTTGAGAGTCTTGGAAGAAGAAGTAAAATAATTCAAGGATTCAGTCCAGACTAAATGGTGTGGCCTAATAGATCGAAAGCCTGAAGGAAACCAAGCTGTGGAAAAGTAATAATGTAAATAAAAATGTGATTTCAGTCCTTGCTTGGCGACTGTCCTCGCTCAGGCCACAAAGGCTTGGTGCCATCAGATGCATTAATGCTAAGATACTGGTCACTAGTGAGGAAGGGGGAGATGGTGAAAGCTTTTTGCCTGTGGATCCAGGGAACTGCTTATAAGCCTGAAATGCATTCAGCTGATGCATCAGACATCAGTTATTGAAGAAGCAGAGGCGATGAACTTACTTTAGCATTGACCTGACCCAAGGGGATAAACACATTGCAACGTGCTGAGTTACTTCAACAGTGAAGAGATGCCCAATGTCAAAATGCCACGGGGCTACACATTGTTCCAAGGCTGGGACTGGATTTCCTCGAGACTGTCTCAAAGTGGTGGGATTTCTGAAGTGTCTGCAGAGATGCAGCCCTTCCCCATCCCCACCCCTACCACTCATTGTAGGAAGAGCAGCGTAACTTGTCCTGGGAAACAACAATGGACAATCCCTAAGGAATCATGCAAATAAACAGTGCTGGTGTCCCTTGGCGGTCTGAGAACATAGCACGGTATGGGTAGTAGCTGAGAAGACATTTACAAGGATTTCCTGTTCTCTGCTGAGTCATTTTCAACCTGCTGAAGCCCTCAAAGGGTTTAAGACAGGCTGGAGAACAGCATAAGAATGAGCATCAAAAATCTAGGCTTCTGAGCCTTTTGCTCGATTTGGAAATCTTCCTAAACAGGGAACTTTAATAGCATAGGATTAAGAGCTAGGGCTTGAGAGTCAGACATTCTGGCTTCAGATTTTGATCTCACTAAATAGTTGTGCAAACTTGGAAAAGGTTATTAAATTCTCTGAATCATTTCCTCATCTACAAAGTGGACTCATCATAACATTTATCAGAATGAATTAGGATTAGGTTGATCTGTAAGTCCTGGGAAACCCAAGATAGCAGTGGTTTTATTGAGATAGAAGTCTATTTCTCTTTCATAACATAGCAATCCAGGTCAGGTATGGAGATTCCACATGACCACACCATTTTTAATGGTGACTTTAATATCTATGCCAAATGAATGCTGCAGCTCCAGTCCTCACTCACATATTCCATGAGGAAGCAGGCAAGAAGGGAATGGCCTTCCCCTTTATAGACCTGTCCCATAAATTACACAGCTCTCTTACTTTCTTTTGTCTCAGATTTAATCACACAGCCACACCAGGTTGCAAGAGAGTCTGGGAAATGTGGATGGCCATGTCCCCAGCTGCAGTTTGGAAAGTCTGTTACTGAGAGGAAAGAAGGATATTGTGAGATGCATAGCATTCTCCCTACCCAACCTATCAGAGTATGTGCGGATTCAGATAGTATTGGTAAAGTGCTTTGCACAGATGCCAGGCCAAAGGAAGTGCTCCAAGACTGTTCAGAATCGCTGCCATCCCTTACTCAAAGCACTTACCCAAACACCCGTGTTTGCTTGCTGTTTCCTGGGAGGGTGCTGCACCTGCTAGATAGGAGGTAGAGCAATGTATGTAAAGATGCTGCTTGTGGAACACGGAGAGTGCAGGGGGCTGTTGAGGGGCAGGGCTGGGGCTATGGTGAAATGAATGAGGCATTCACCTTTGGTGCAAAATTTAGGAAGGTGTGTGTTGCCAAAATTCTCAGTACTCAGGAATAATAATACTTTAATATTTTTAAAAACCAGAATTAGTGCAAAAAATCTACAGTGGACAGAAATAAAGATGGGATCAGCTCTGCACTTCAGCAACTCACTTTACCTGCTTTACCTAGTCCTAGACCTGTCAGATCCTATTCCTCCTGGCGGCCGTTTCTCAGGCCTGAAAGAATTAGTGCAGTGTTAAGGGAATTTGTCTAAAACCTGGGGGGATGTATCTGCCATAATTAAATGGGATCCGACAAAGTATAAACTGTCTAAGGTACATGGATGTCTTTATATGTTTAAAGAGAAACAATAGTCCTTTTAAAATTTATAAAATCCATCCTACCTAAATTACAAGAAAGAAAATGGAAAGTACGTAAAATTGTACCACTAAGAAAACCTTAATTAATATTTTAATGTCAATCTTTCCAAATATTTTAAGTGGGACACACACATATAAATGTCTATATATCTATATATACATTTAAAATGAAATCTTTCAGTATATAACACAATCTACCTTTTCATTTAACAGTATTTCTGTATTACTATATGTTCTTCTACAATATAATTTCTTTTTAAATTTTTTTATTGAAATATGGTTGATTTACAATGTTGTATTAATTTCTGCTGTACAGCAAAGTGCAGTAATACACTGCACTTTGTAAAGCACTTTGTACTGCACTCAGTAATATACTTTGCTGAATATATATGTATTCTTTTTCATATTTTTCCATTATGGTTTATCACAGGATATTAAATATAGTTTCCTGTGCTATATAGTAGAATCATGTTGTTTATCTACTCTGTATCTAATAGTTTATACCTGCTAATCCAAAACACCCAGTCCTTCCCTCTACCGCCCCTACTCTACTCTCCCTTGGCAACCAGAAGTCTCTTCTCTGTATCTCTGAGACTGTTTCTCTTTTGTAGACCTGTTCATTAGTGTTATATTTTAGATTTCACATACAAGTGATATCATGTGGTACTTGTCTTTCTCTTTCTGATTTACTATGACCATCTCTAGGTCCATCCATGTTGCTGCAAATGGCATTATTTCATTCTTTTTATGGCTGAGTAATACTCCTCCGTTGTGTGTGTATACCACATTTCTTTACCCACTTATCTGTTGATGGATGGTTAGGTTTCTTCCATCTCTTGGCTGTTGTAAATAGCTCTATGATGAACATAGGGGTGTGTGTATCTTTTCAAATTATAGATTTGTCTGGATAAATGCCAGGGGAGTGATTGCTAAATTGTATGGCAACTCAATTTGTTTTTGAAGAACCTCCATAGTGTTTTCCATAGTGGCTGCACCAATTTACAATCCTACTAACAGTGCAGGAAGGTTCCTTTTCTCCACACCCCTTCCAGCATTTGTTATTTGTAGACTTTTTAGTGATGGCCATTCTGACTAGTGTGAAGTGATACCTCACTATAGTTTTGATATGCATTTCTCTGATAATTAGTGATGATTAATTTCTTTTCATGCACCTTTTGGCCATCTGTATGTCTTCTTTGAAGAAACGTTTATTTAAGTCTTGTACCCATTTTTTCAGCATAATGGAATGCTCCATGAATTTGTTTGTCATTCTTGCACAGGGACCATGCTAATCTTTTCTGCATCATTCTAATTTTTTAGCATACGTGCTGCTGAAGCAAGCACTACAATTTCTTATGTTGTGTGTATGTACCAAATTTAGATTGTTTCCATTTTTTTGCCCTTGTAAATAGCTCTGAGGTATGTATCCTTATGGTTACATTCTTTTTGCAATTACCTGCGTATTTACTTTGTTATTGTTGTTATTCAGTCACCAATTCGTGTCTGACTCTTCGTGACCCCATGGACTACAGCACGCCAAGCTCTCCTGTCTCTCACCATCTCCAGGAGTTTGCCCAGATCCATGTCCATTGAATTGGTGATGCCATCCAACCTGTCTTCTCCTTCTGCCTTCAATCTTTTCCAGCATCAGGGTCTTTTCCAATGAGTCAGCTGTTCCCATCAGGTCACCAAAGTCTTGCAACTTCAGCTTCAGCAAAATCCTTCCAAAGAGTATTCAGGGTTGATTTCCTTTAAGACTGACGGGTTTGAGTCTGGGTTCGATGCATGAGGCAGGGTGCTCATGGCTGGTGATTGGGATGACCCTGAGGGATGGGATGGGGAGGGAGGTAGGAGGGAGGGTCAAAATGGGGAACACATGTACACCCATGGCTGATTCATGTGAATGTATGGCAAAAACCACCACAATATTGTAAAGTAATTAGCCTCCAATTAAAAAAAAAAAGATTGACTGGTTTGATCTCCCTGCTTTCCAAGACACTCTCAAGAGTCTTCTTGAGCACCACGGTTTGAAAACATCAGTTCTTTGGTGCTCTGCCTTCTTTATTGTCCAACTCTGACATCCATACATGACTACTACAAAGACTGTGAAAGTGGCTCAGTCATGTCTGACTCTTTCCGACCCCGTGGACTATCCAGTCCACGGAATTCTCAGGCCAGAATCCTGGAGTGGGCAGCCTTTCCCTTCTCCAGGGCATCTTCCCCGCCCAGGGGCTGAGCCCAGGTCTCCTGCACTGCACGCATGTCCTTTATCAGCTGAGCCACCAGCGAAGCCCAAGAAAGGCTATAGCCTTGACTATACAGACCTTTGTCAGCAAAATGATGCCTTTGCTTTTTAACACGGTCTAGGTTTGTCATCTTTCCTGTCCAAAAGCAATCATCTTCTAATTTCATGGCTACGGTCACCAGACACAGTGATTTTAGAGCCCAAGAAGAGGAAATCTATCACTACTTCCACCTTTTCACCTTCTCTTTGCCATGAAGTCTATCCATGGACTGGATGTTACAATCTTTATTTTTTTTAATATTGAGTTTTAAGCTGACTTTTTCACTCTTTTCCTTCACTCTCATCAAGAGGCTCTTTAGTTCCTCTTCACTTCCTGCCATTAGAGTGGTATTTTATTTGATATAAATTCCTAAAAGAGGAATTGTTAGTCAGCCCTCTTAAGACCACCAAATAGCCTTCCAAAATTTTTCTACCAATTTATACTCCTTTTAGAAGTGTATGAGAGTCTGTGTTTCCCATACCCTGACATCACTGAAAATAATCAATTTTTTAAATCTCTACTGATTTAACTAGTAACAAATAAAGATAAACTTTTATATTCACGTCTTTAAATGCTAATGGAGGTCAAGATTTGTGCATTTTTATTACTATTTGCATTTTTTAAAATAAATTGCATGAAGAGGTAAGAACTATAATGGCAGAGACTTATAGCTTTCTGTTCATTTGTGTCTTCCAAGCATCTACAACAGTGCCTGACAAAGAATAAGCACTCAATAAATATTTGTTAAATGAATGAAAGTGTTCAGCAATTTCTAAGAGTTCTTTCTCAAAGGCATTAATATTTAGGATAGGTTTCAAATATTTTTCTCCATTTATCATGTACCTGTCAGCTTTATTTATCATATTCTTTCTGCTACATACAAGTTTATAAAATTCAGTGTTTTTCTTCTTGTTTTCTCTCTTTGTGTCAGGATATTACATATACTGGGACTCCATTTGTGTGTGTATACATTTTTTTCTAAATTTTTTTAATGTTTGGAATCATGTGTACCTTATTTTACTCTATAGTGTACATGCTTTCAGTTTTTTCAGATAGCAAATGTCTTCTGCAAAAAAGTATCTTTTTCTCTTTGTCAATATTTTTACATCTTATTTCATTTTCTTAAAATTCTTTAAATTCCAGAAAAATATCTAAAAATAGTGATTACTGTTGGTATCGTTTTGTTGTTTTTTGACTTGCAGAGAAGTCCTCCTTATTTGGTGGCTATTTATTTCAAGATGGTAATTTCAGGTTTCTTAAATTTTTTTTCTATATTAGAGGTTTATTTTTAAAAATTTGGAATAGATTTTGAATTTTGCCACCTGTTTCTAACACCAGTATTTTTTATATTTTGACTTAATATTTTCCTTGTTCTACTAATGTGGTTAATTATATTTAAAAATTTCCTAAAATTATATCATTCTTATACTCACAGAATAAACTCACTTGGGCATAGTATATTTTTAAATGTAATTCTAGTTTTGATTTGCTAATATTTCATATGGTGTTATTAGATTTTTAGTTATACATTTAGTCTATAGTTGTCCCTTTTTAAGTCACTTTTTCAGTTAGTTCAGTCGTTCAGTCATGGCCAACTCTTTGCCACCCTATGGACTGCAGCACGCCAGGCTTCCTTGTCCATCACCAACTCCTGGAGCTTGCTCAAACTCATGTCCATAGACTCGGTGATGCCATCCAGCCATCTCATCCTTTGTCATCCCCTTCTCCTCCTGCCTTTCAATCTTTCCTAGCATTCAGGGTCTTTTCCAGTGAGTCAGTTCTTCACATCAGATGGCCAAAGTATTGGAGTGTCAGCTTCAGCATCAGTTCTTCCAATGAATATTCAGAACTGATTTCCTTTAGGATGGACTGGTTGGATCTCCTTGCAGTCCAAGGGACTCTCAAGAGTCTTCTCCAATACAACAGTTCAAAAGCATCAATTCTTCGGCACTCTGCTTTCTTTATAGTCCAACTCTCACATCCATACACGACTACTGAAAAAACTATAGCTTTGACTAGACAGTCCTTTGTTGGCAAAGTAATGTCTCTGCTTTTTAATATGCTGTCTAGGTTGGTCATAACTCTTCTTCCAAGGAGCAAGTGTCTTTTAATTTCATGGCTACAGTCATCATCTGCAGTGATTTTGGAGCCCCCAAAAATAAAGTCTCTCACTGTTTCCATTGTTTCCCCATCTATTGGACATGAAGTGATGAGACCAGATGGCATGATTTTAGTTTTCTGAATTTTAAACCAACTTTTGCACGGTCCTCTTTCAGTTTCATCAAGAGGCTCTTCAGTTCTTCTTCCCTTTCTGCCATAAGGGTGGTGTCATCTGCATATCTTAGGTTATTGATCCTTCTCCTGGCAATCTTGATTCCAGCTTGTGCTTCATCCAGCCTGGCATTTCTCATGATGTACTGTGCATATCAGTTAAATAAGCAGGGTGACAATATACATTCTTGACGTACTTCTTTCCCAATTTGGAATCAGTCTGTTGTTGCATGTCCAGTTCTAACTGTTGCTTCTTGACCTGCATGCAGATTTCTCAGGAGGCAAGTCAGGTGGTCTGGTATTCCCATCTTTTTCAGAATTTCCAGAGTTTGTTGTAGTCCACACAGTCAATGGCTTTAGCATAGTCAATAAAGCAGAAGGAGATGTTTTTCTGGAACTCTCTCGCTTTTTTGATAATCCAATGGACATTGGCAATTTGATCTCTGATTCCTCTGCCTTTTCTAAATCCAGTTTGAACATATGGAATTTCATGGTTCACATACTGTTGAAGCCTGGCTTGGAGAATTTTGAGCAATACTTTGTTAGCGTGTGAGGTGAATATAGTTGTGCAGCAGTTTGAACATTTTTGGCATCGCCTTTCTTTGGGATTGGAAAGAAAACTGACCTTTTCCAGTCCTGTGGCCACTGCTGAGTTTTCCAAATTTGCTAGCTTATTGAGTGCGGCACATTCACAGCATCATCTTTTAGGATTTGAAATAGCTCAACTGGAATTCCATCACCTCTACTAGCTTTGTTTGTAGTGATGCTTCCTAAGGCCCACTTGACTGCATTCCAGGATGTCAGACTCTAGGTGAGTGATCACACCATTGTGATTATCTGGGTCATAAAGAATTTTTTTGTATAGTTCTTCTGTGTATTCTTGCCACCTCTACTTAATATCTTCTGCTTCTGTTAGGTCCATTCCATTTCTGTCCTTTATTGAGCCCATCTTTGCATTAAATGTTCCCTTGGTATCTCTAATTATTTTGAAGAGTTCTCTAGTCTTTCCCATTCTATTGTTTTCTCAATTTCTTTGCATTGATCACTGAGGAAGTCTTTCTTTTCTCTCCTTGCTGTTCTTTAGAACTCTGCATTCAAATGGGTATATCTTTCCTTTTCTCCTTTGTCTGTTGTTTCTCTTCTTTTCTCAGCTGTTTTTAAGGCCTCCTCAGACAATCATTTTTGCCTCTTTGCATTTCTTTTTCTTGGGGATGGTCTTGATCACTGCCTCCTGTACAATGTTATGAACCTCCATCCACAGTTCTTTAGGCACTCTGTCTATCAGATATAACCCCTTGAATCTATTTGTCACTTCCACTGTATAATCAAAAGGGATTTGATTTGGTCATACTTGAATGGCCTAGTGGTTTTCCCTACTTTCTTCAATTTAAGTCTGAATTTGGCAATAAGGAGTTCATGATATAAGCCACAGTCAGCTCCCAGTCTTTTTTTTTTTTTTTTTTTTTGGCTGACTCTATAGAGCTTCTCCATCTTCGGCTGCAAAGAATATGGTTAATCTGATTTTGGCATTGACCATCTAGTGATGTCCATGTGTAGAGTCTTCTCTTATGTTGTTGGAAGAGAGTGTTTGCTAGGACCATGTGTTCTCTTGGAAAAACTCTGTTAGCCTTTGCCCTGCTTCATTTTGTCCTCCAAGGCCAAATTTGCCTATTACTCCAGGTATCTCTTGACTTCCTACTTTTGCATTCCAGTCCCCTATAATGAAAAGGACATCTCTTGGGGTGTCAGTTCCAGAAGGTCTTGTAGATCTTCATAGAACCATTCAACTTTAGCTTCTTCAGCATTACTCATTGAGGCATTGACTTGGATTACTGTGATATAGAATGGTTTGCCTTGGAAATGAACAGAGATCATTCTGTCATTTTTGAGATTGCATCCAAGTACTGCATTTCGGACTCTTTTGTTGGCCATGAGGGCTACTACGTTTCTTCTAAGGGATTCTTGCCCACTAGTAAATATAATGGTCGCCTGAGTTAAATTCGCCCATTCCAGTCCATTTTAGGCAAGATGGCGGAGTAGAAGGACGTGCACTCATCTTCTCCTGAGAGAACTTCAAAATTACAACTCACTGCTGAACAACTGTCAACAGGAGAATGTTGGAGTGTTTGGGTGTCTCCCGCAGGGATACTGGCATCAAGGTTATATTAGTTTTCTAAAATAAATTGTATAGCTTTTGTTTTCCTCTCTTTTAATAGATTTCATAGCAGAGGAACTATATGTTCCTCAAAGAGGTACACATACAAAAGAATTTGTTAATACATTTGTCTGGATCCAGTACTTTCATAGTAGGTTTCCATGCTTTTTGTCCTGTGTAGACTCTCAAAATTCTTTTATACAAACTGGACATTTGTATTTTCATTTTTAAAATTTCATTTAATCAGGATTTTAAAATGTATAAGTATAGAGATGTACATTATATTTTCTTAAAAGTTTTCACAATCTTTTTAATCTTGCCTAAATCTACTTCTTATTATTGATATTTTATATTGGATATTTTTATTTGGGGGGTTAGTTCTCTTTTCTCTCTTTTTGCATTTTTATTATGCTGTGTGGAGCTTGCCAATGTAATTAGCCCTGTTGAAAGAATGGATTTTGGATTTACCATCATTTCTCCACTTTTCTAATTAATTAAGTTTGCTTTAAACTTTCTGCATCCTTCCTGCTTCCCTTATATTTCTCTCTCTTTCTGGATCAAGTTAAATATTTATTCCCTATATAAGAATAAGCATAATGTTTGTTTGAATGCTTGTAACAGCTTTGAATAGGTTTAACAAATTCTATTTTGCCAAGATCCTTGGCTATTTGACCACATTAACAATATTAATCTTTAAAAAATTTTTCATATTAAAAATTTAATAGCTTTTTGAGGTATAATTGATTTTTGAAACTGTATGTATTTAATGTGTACAATTTGATGAGTTTGAACATACATACACAGCATACAGCTATGAAGCCTTCACCACATCAAGGCAATAAACTTTTCCATCACCTCCAAAAGTTTCTTTGTGCTCCTTTGTTTTGTGGTAATAACACTTAACATGAGATTTACCCTCCTAGCAAGTTTTTTAAGTGTGTTGTTACAAGGTGTGCACTTGTTCAAGGTGTGCAGAGTATTACAGTATTGTTAGTCTTCATGTGAAAAGTTACCATCATTGGTTTCTGTGCTCCTTGGAACAGCTTTGGGCAACTGAACTTTGGGCAGTTTGACTGCAGGAGGAAACAGCCTCTGTGTAGGTGGGCTCTAAGCTGGTTCCCAACCCATGATTGCCTATCTGCTCCTTGAGCTTGCCTCATAACCCAGTAAAATAAACTCCTCGATGTCTGGTACTTAGCCATGGTCTGAGCTTGTAGCAGAACCTACTCTGCACTTTCTCAGAAATCAGACATGGGACTGTTCTGACTGTTGCCCTTCTTTGGATTTGTACCACTTTCAGGTGGCTTTGCCCACGATGTTAGGAGAAAAGCAAATCCAGAGAGTGTTTTCTTTTTGTGAAAGCACAGAACAAAGACATCTAGCCCAGTCTAAAGGCTTGAGAAAGCTTCCTGATGGAGAAAATGTTGCCTGCTGGACTGATAGAGAAGGAACAGGTAAGTTTCAGAATAGGGAGGGTGGATAAGAAACTCCTTCAATTGTCTCATCAAATGTAGACTACAGTTCTTGATAACCAGAGCCGTGGCCCTGAACTCTCTTTGTATACTACTAAAGTATAATCCTTAAAAAGTTAAAAACATGACTACTGTGAAAATATGAAAGGAATATGTGTCAGAAATTTTATGTGACTCACTAATCAATTGAAGAACCTATTAGATATCTGAAAGGGCAATAAAATGTAATGTTTGTAGTTACCTTTTCTATATCCCCCAGGGGAAATGCATTTGCTTTGTTGTGGACAAGAATTGTTTGCATTATTACCAGGTTTTCTACAAGTTACTGCTACCACTATGGTTGGAAAATAGCCTAATCAATAGAAAGACAGTCAAAAGTGCACACCTGGGCATGCTAGACAATGCCCAGCAAGCCACCGAGAGGACACTCAATGGCATCTTTTGCCCATTTTCAAGTTTTAGACAGTTTTTACTGATAACTCCTTTTTTTTATTAATTTTTATTTTTTAGTTTGTTTTGCTTTACAATACTGTATTCATTTTGCTATACATTGACATGAATCAGCCATGATTAAATCGTGAAAAATAATAATTCTGGTTTCCAGCAAATTCATTACTGAGTAGATAAAATATATGTGAGCACTCTGCATCTCTGCCTCCCTGCCTGGATTCAGATCTTGTCTACATTCTAATAATCTCTACTGTGTGTCCTGGGAAGGTCATTCGGGTTTACTCTTGATATCGAGGGTAACACATTCAGCAAATTCTTCAGCTCTTGTCATCCCCCAGCAGCCTTTTGTAGTCCCTTTAACAGCCTGCCGGGCTGAGCAGGAAGAGACAGGTTGCTCTGGGCAGTGTTCAACAGCACAGCTCTTTGTCCCTTGTTGTCAGCCGGCTCTGTCACTACATTGTTCTTCAGGCGGCATGCCTTTGATGGACTATCTGCCCCTCATGTCTCAACACTCGGGGCAGCATTTGGAGAAACAGCAGTCCTACACTGTTCCTTCTGGCATAGAATAATCCTATTAGAATACCGTGTGCTATCAACTCAATTCCATAGATTTGTTGAAAGCACTGTGAGGGAGTCCCAAAAATGTAAAGGCATGCTCCTTGTTCTCAAGGATTTGTACACCTGCTAGAGAAACAAGCCATACACAAGAAAAAATTACAAAGGCTAAACAAGAGCATAGAAGGAAGACAGGACCCAAATCCCTACTCCCCTATTTATATGATCTTGGACACATTTTTTTTTTTAACCTCATTGCTGAGGTATAATTTGTATACCATAAAGTCTACTCATTATAAGTATGCATTTCAACAAAATTACTTTTAGTAATTTTACAGAGCTGTGCAAATATCACTTCAATCTAATTTTAGAATTTTTTCATCATTCCAAAAAGTTCCCTTATGACCAGTCAAACCTTATTCTCATCCCAGCTCTAGACAACCATTGACTTCCTTTCCATTTCCATAGTTTGTCTTTTCTAGAAATTTCATGTAAACAGAATCATACAATATATACTCACTTGTATATGCCTGCTTTTCTTTAACAAAACATTTTTGAACTTCAACCATGTTGTTGCATGTATTAGCATACATTCATTCCTTTTGATTTCTGAGTTATATTTCATTTTATGGATATACCACATTTCATTTATCCCTTCACAGCAGATGGATATTGGGACTATCTCAGTTTTAGCCTATTATGAATAATGCTTCTGTGATCATTCAGTTGTTAATCTTTGTGTAAATGTATGTTTTCATTTCTCTTGGGTAGATACCTGGGAGTGGATCTGTTGGATTGTTGATAAGTATCTGTTTAACTTTTCAAGAAACTGTCACATTCTTTTCCAGAGTGGTCCTACCATTTTACATTCCCATCTGCAAAGCATGAGGGTTCTAGTTTCTCCACATCCTCATCAATACTTGTTATTATCTGTTCTTTCAGCTATAGCCATCCTGCTGCTGCTGCTGCTGCTAAGTCGCTTCACTTGTGTCCAACTCTGTGCACCATCCTAGTGGGTGGTATATACCAATGAAGGATGTTTTATTGTGGCTTGATTTACATTCTCCTAACAGTTATTGATGTTATACATATTTTAATGTGATGATTAGCCATTCATCTACCTTCTTGGGAAAAATGTCTATTCATATCTGACCTATTGTGTTGCTTATCTTCTTATTCTTGAGCTTTAAGTGTTGTTTATACTTTCTGGATACAAATTCCATACCAGATATATTATGTACAAGTATTTTCTCCTGGTCTGTGGCTTGTCTTTTCATTTTCTTAATGGACAAATTATTTAAGCTACTGGAGTCTAACTTCAGTTTCTGCATAGACATTGTGGGAAAATTAATAATACCTATTTTCAGAACTGTTGAAAGAGTTAAAAGAGGCAATAAATGTGAAAAATACTTTGCACAGAGTTTGGAAATATTAGGAGGCTCCCGAATGCTTAATGAATAGTCTGAATATAAGAAAACATGTGGGGAAATGCCAAATTGTAGGTACTCAATGAGTGTTTCACTTGTTCAGGGAGGAAGAAATCAAGCAAGAGCTACAGATTCCATAGCACATAGTGGGAGTAATACCTTGAGACAAGTATTGAAGGATGAAAAATACTGGATGTAGGAAGGTAGTCCAGGATAGGGGAATAGCCAGCAGGGGCACAGAGGCCAAAGGAAGCAAAGTGTGGGAGGACGGCAGGAAGGAAACCAATTCACTACAGACTGTGTTCTTCATACAGAGCCAAATATTGTGAAAGCCTGATATGTTTCTATTAGTAAGTAAAATAGGCAATTTGTCCAGTTTTCTAACACTCAAGTTTTTTCTACTGTGATGGCAGGTGTTGCTTTTGCTTTCGAAAACACTTGAGTGTTTTCTGTTTGGAAATGGGAAAAATCAAAGAAATGGGAAAAATCAAAGAAATAGCAAAAATATTCTAGGCAATGTAAAGCTATGTCATCAATACTGGAAAAAAAGAAAACTGCAAATGTATTAGTTGCTGTGGAAACACTGTGGTACCTGACAAGGCTGGTCAGAGGATAGGGCCCAGGCCAGCTGTCCCAGCTGTATACTTGCTAGGGTCATGAGTCATCACGCAGTCTTCCAACCTGAGCCAATTTAAAACTGAGACCATTTTGTCAAGGTCTCAGCAGCAGCCAAGGACAGATTTAACAACCACACTCACTAAATCAGGAAACCTAGGCTGTTATGAAAAGAGGGAACCCCAAAAGTCAGGAAGTATTAACAGCTGATGTCTGTTTGAGCTTACTACATACCTGGGACAGGGTCAAGTTTTTACATGAGTGATCTCATTTAATCTTTGCTCTTTCACGTGAAAAAAGGTCCTGTTATCATCCCCATTTTACAAATGAGGAAATCAACACTCACTGAAGTTAAGATACATGGTAGAGCTGGGGGTTGAACTTAAAGCATCTGACCCAAGCCCTTACCTTTAAGCACGGTCTCTCCTGACCATGTCCCAGGCTGGGCTCACATCAATGGCAAGAATCATTGCCTGTTTCTCTTGGTATCCTCATCAGTCAGCATGGGACCTGGCATAAAGGCAGGTACCTTAGAGTTTTATACAGGATAGAGACTGGCAGGGACCAAAGCAAAAGCAACACCTGCCATCACAGTAGAAAGGAAGCTGAGCAATGCATACCCTGCTGCTGCTGCTAAGTCACTTCAGTCGTGTCCAACTCTGTGTGACCCCATAGACGGCAGCCCACCAGGCTCCCCCGTCCCTGGGATTCTCCAGGCAAGAACACTGGAGTGGGTTGCCATTTCCTTCTCCAATGCATGAAAGTGAAAGAAGTCGCTCAGTCGTGTCCAACTCTTAGCGACCCATGGACTGCAGCCCACCAGGCTCCTCCATCCATGGGATTTTCCAGGCAAGAGTACTGGAGTGGGCGCAGGTAAACACCATAATCAGCTGTGAGGTGGAATACAGGACATCTGGCTAGTAGGAGTAAGAATTCCAAAGTGTAATCCATCTACCTCTTAAACATTTGAGCAGTTCCAGGTTTTGCCCTCTATAGTAGTAACTCCACTTCACCCCACTTTATTTCACAGGGCTCTGTGGAGCCAGTCCCATAATTGTCCCACCTGGGCTTGTATGGGACACAGGGTCCACTACAGGAATAGAGGTCAATAAGAGAGCATCACACTTGCAGCTGCTGCTTCTCCAATCTGCATTATCCTGCACAGCATGATGGTTCAGGGTCAGCCACATCCACCTTTTGCAGCTGCCTGATGGCCAAGGAGTTTAACCTCTCTGGACTCAATTTCATCTTCTCTAAAACATAAATAATAAAAATTCCTACCCAAAAGTAAGCCAGAGAGTATACAGGAAAGTTTAAAACATTGCCTTTAAAATCATGAGCACAGGGCATGGCATTTGGGAAGACTCAAAAACTGTTGGTATTATCTATCATTCTACATGCTCAGATGCTAGTTCCAAAACCCCTGTCAAGTGGGGAGCATCCATTCCCCAAACACATCTCTTCCTTCCTGTGCAATCCCAGGGTCGGTAACTAGCACACCATTGGGGCTGACTTGCCAGTCTTATCCTTTGTAGAGGAATGGATGAACTCTATGAAGATAAGGCATCCATAACACCCTCCCTGGGGGTCCCAGGTGGCACAGTGGTAAAGAATCCGCCTGCAATGCAGGAGACTCAGAAGACACGGGTTTGATCCCTGGGTAGAGAGATTTCCCTGGAGAAGGAAATGGCAGCCCACTGCAATATTCTTGCCTGAGAAGTCCTATGGACAGAGGAGCCTGGCCGGCTACAGTCCATGGGCCAACAAAGAGTCAGACACGACTTGGGAGACTAAACAACAGCAACAAGGCCCTTCCTTCCTTTTAATTCTCCACTTTCTTTTTTTCCCTTTCAGCCTAGTAGACAAAGAATGAGTCTCCTGGCATCTCGCCAGATGTAGCAGGAAGTTATGAATGAGGATTGCACAGGACAGTTGACTCTCTACAGAGATAGGCCCTAAATTAATCCTGAAGGCTGGGCAGCAACCACAGGAAGCTTGGAGCCATGAGGCCACCACTTAACACTTACATATCTCTGTCTATCCTAGAGCAGTAGGCAAACAATAGCCTAATCCACTAAAGGCCTGGGGGAAGTATTATTAGTCATGGACTATCTGAGATCAACCTTTAGAAACATACACTCAGGGCCAGAATCTGGAATCGGGTCACTGGTGGGACTAGGATCCTTATATGAGTCTATGAGGAATGTCAGAAAATTTCCAGCAACTGGTTAATGTCCACCAGTGCTTAGCAAATTAGGCCTGTGTTGAAGTGTCAGTGCCCAAAGGACTGATTTATTGAGCTGCCCTAATTAGGATCTTGTAACACATCAAGGGGCCATTAAAGAAAAAATTGCTGGCTTCAGAGACCGAGGAGTATACATAAACATGGGTTGTCTCTTTGCCAGGCCCCCAGATGCCATTCTGACACTGTGGTGAGCTCTGGTGGGACAGCAGCCATCAATTAAATTAAAACATTGACCCATCTGCTGGAGAATCATGATGTAACATTATCCCCCATGTCCATTTTCTCCTTTTCTAGCCTTCCTCCCCCTTTAGAAGTCTGAAGCTAGCTCAGAGTCAAATCTGGGAAAACTCCTGGATCAAAAAACCATCCAGAACAATCTGCCATTGAGGATTCAGAAATAAGCTGAGACAGTTCATCAGCTTCTGGATTATGGTCCCCTTCCCTCTGTCACTACCGTGTCTTTCATACACATCCTCCTTTTGAGATCTCCTTCACCACAAATGAAAACATCTTTCCCTAGATTCACATCTTGCCGACCCATCCAGTCTTGCTGCTAAGAGTATAATGTCATAATTATTTCTGCCCAAGCTTCAGCCCTAAACTGCCAGCTCATTCTCTATAAACTTGAGCAAGGTACTCAATCTGTCTGTCTTGGTTTCTTCATCTGTAAAGAGAATTAATAAAGAATTAACCTACTTTATAAGGTGGTTGAGAGGATAAGAAATGTATGTCAAGTGCCTGGTACATTAGTTAGAGTTTGATGAATGTAACGGTTGCTATTACATGAAGTGAAGTGAAGTGAAGTGAAGTCACTCAGTTGTGTCTGACTCTTTGCAATCCCATAGACTGTAGCCTACCAGGCTCCTCTGTCCATTCTCCAGGCAAGCATACTGGAATGGGTTGCCATTTCCTTCTCCAGGGGATCTTCCCGACCCAGGGATCAAACCTGGGTCTCCTGCATTGCAGGCAGATGCTTTACCGTCTGAGCTACCAGGGAAACCATATGTAATGCTATTACATACTGTTATATTAAAGGGCTTCCCTGGTGTCAGACCATAAAGAATCTGCCTGCAATGCAGGAGACCCAGGTTTGATCCCTGGGTCAGGAAGGTTCCCCAGACAAGGGAATAGCAACCCACTCCAGTACTCTTGCTTGGAGAATTCCACGGACAGAGGAGCCTAGCAGGCTACAGTCTATGGGGTCACAAAGAGTTGGACACAACTGACCAACAAACACAGAGACACACATTATGATAAAAGGAGACCAGGATGACCATGAGAACCTAATAAACATTAGCAAACAGGGCTTTATAGAAGGCTGTCCTTGTGGCCAAGACAGAGAATGAGTGAGTGAGTGAAGTCGCTAAGTCGTGTCCGACTCTTTGCGACCCCATGGACTGTAACCCATCAGGCTTCTCTGTCCATAGGATTTTCCAGGCAATAGCTCTGGAGTGGATTGCCATTTCCTTCTCCAAAGACAGAGAATACCTCTCAGAATATCAAGATGCCTATGTCAAAGTATCCTAGATTGCCCCAGATGCAAAACATTCTACAAACCCGATAAGCTTCTTTGCTTAGCTAATTGCCTAAGCTTCCATTTTTGCCAACATTGAAGAACATAAGAGAAAGTATCAATAACTCACTACAAGTAACAGGGTTCCTTGACTAATTCCAGGTCTGCTGTGGATAAGTCTGGAGCTCCTTGTCATAAAAGACAGCAAGGAAACTGTCGCATTCCACTGGGGTCAAGGCAAAAGGATCAAGAGCTGTCTAAAAGAGTTCCCACCAACCAGAGATGGGGTATTCAGAGAATCAATTAGAATAATAACTGCTACAATGGATGAAATGGATGTGTTATAGGGAATCAATTCATTATTTTTAAATAGAAATAATGGCAAATAAAATAACCTCTCCAATGTGAACTGTAATTCAGGATAACCAAATTGTTGACGAAGGGAGGTTTTTCTTTATAGCATTTCCAGCTAATAAATGCAGAAGGGATGATAGACTCTTATCATTTTGCAGTACTAATGAATTAATTTATTTATGCAGTAATAATCATAATATCATAAAAAGAGAGACAATCAAACATTTTATTCCTCCCAATAAAAAGTACATATCACCATCTATAAAGTGGTCTTGTCAAAAATATCACATTTTAGTATGATCAAACTCTAGATCTAAGTACTGATTTGAAAGCAATTCAGAAATAGGAAAACATGCTAAACAACACCATGAGGATACAACCAGCAGACTCTAGACTGTGAGAAAATCTATGGGACAAATGATTGGTTTCTTCAATAAACAAAGAGAAAGCTGAAAAGAGAGAGCCTTTAAATTAAAAAGTAACCCATGCTAAAAGCACCAAGTGCTGGTGAGGATGTGAAGCAACAGGAAAACTCATTCATTGCTGGTGGAAACACAAAATGGAAGACAAAATTAAACAGTCTCTTACCATATAATCTAGCGATTACACTCCTTGGCATTTACCCAAATACGTTGAAAACTTAAATGCACACAAAAGTTGTTGTTGTTTAGTCGCTAAATTGGGTCAGACTTGCTACCCCAAAGACTATAACCTGCCAGGCTCCTCTGTCCATAGGATTCTCCAGGCAAGAATCCTAGAGTGGGTGGCCATTTCCTTTTCGGGGGGTGGGGGGGATCTTTCCAACCCAGGGCTCAAACCTGCGTCTCCTGCATTAGCAAGTGGATTCTTTACTACTGAGCCACCAGGGAAGCCCATTCACACAAACCCAGCAAGTAAATGTTTAGTGCAACTTTATTCACAACTGCCAGAACTTGAAAGCAATCAAGATGCCCTTCAGCAACTGAATTCATAAACAAATTGTGGAACATCCAGAGAATGAAGCATTATTCAGTACTAAAAAGAAATGAGCTTTCAAACCATGAAAAGACATGAAGGAAACTTAAATGAATATCACCAAATGAATTAAAGCAATCTGAAAGGCTATGTATTTTATGATTCCAACTATATATGACATTGTGGAAGAAACAAAACTATGGATGCAGCAAAAAGATCAGTGGTTGCCTGGGATTTGTGGGGAGGAAAGGATGAATAGACAGAGCACAGATTTTTAGGGCAGTAAAACTATATCTGTATGTTGCTATAATGTACACATGACTATGATATTATAATGACAGATATATGTCATTATATTTTGTCAAAACCTATAGAAGACACAATACCAACAGTGACCCCTAATATAAACTGTGGACTTTGAGTGGTAATAATACATCACTATAGGTTTATCCATTGTTACAAGTGGACCACTCTGGTGCAGAATGTTGACAGAAGGGAGATGTGGGGATGTGAAGACAGGGGCATGTGGAAGCTCTCTACTTTCCATTCAGTTTTGTTTTTTCTCCCCACTCAATTTTGTTGCAAATATAAAACTTCTCTGAAAAATTATTTAAAAATTCTGAAAAGCTTCTCTGAAAAAGTGTAGTTTTAAAGAAAAACAACCCATATGAGAAACCAACTGATTACAATGTATGAGACTTATCTGGAT
The DNA here is from genome assembly GCA_006408695.1 of Aepyceros melampus. Classification (NCBI taxonomy): domain Eukaryota; kingdom Metazoa; phylum Chordata; class Mammalia; order Artiodactyla; family Bovidae; genus Aepyceros; species Aepyceros melampus. The sequence goes on from SJXQ01009032.1 coordinate 503,826, forward strand.
CCTGATATGAACAAACTATAGGAGGTGGGGTAGGAGAAAGGGAGGAGAAATGCCTAGATATTGAATGATATTAAGGAATTATTGTAATAATTTTAGAGGTGACAAAGTACTGTGGTTATGTTTGAAAAATAGTTCTGTCCAAATACTGAATTCTGAAATGTGTATGTAATACTATGAAGTCTGAGATTTGCTTTAAAAAATTTTCTGGTAGGAGAGCAGGTGACTAAAAAAATGCATAAAATAAGATTGGCTGGATGATGGATGCATAAGTTTCATTATGCTTCTTGCAGGTGATCAGGGGTCCCCAAGGCCAGGTCAAAGGCAGAAACTGCATCAAATTTGTTTCTCCTTTGTGCCTAAAGCCTGACTCTCTTGCATGAAAAGCATAGACTGTCAGATGGAAAAGAGTTAAATAACTGTGATGAGGAAAGAGATTCTGAAAGATGAGGTGACTTGTCAAAGGTCACAGAGTTTGGTAATGGCAAGACTAGAAATAAGGTCTGGATCCCAGCTAAAAGTCTAGCACACAGCCTCTCCTTCTCATTCACTCACCTGTTTTTTCCAGCTGTTTTTCTCTCTATATATGCCTCAGTCATACATTTATTGCACCTGAAATCCCCAAGATGGAGTTCACTGAGCAGCCTCTCTGACAAGGCCAGGTCTCCTCCTCTCACTGATGCCCTGAGATGACTGCCACCAGCAGCTGTCAGGATGCATTGCTTTGGGGGCCTGCGTGTCACTCTGACTTATACTGGGGCCCCAGGACCCCAGATCAGAAAGCAGTCTGTCATTCTAGTTGAGTGATGGCCAATTCCCTTGACTGTTCATGAGATGTACATCTGTTCAATGACTATCTCAGAAAGAAGCACAATTGGAAAGGGTGTAGAGTGGGGACGGAGAGAGGATCCTATTTTATCCATGACTCACTGGAAAAGACCCTGATACTGGGAAAGATTGAAGACAAAGTGAGAAGAGGGTGGCAGAGGAAGAGATGGTTAGATAGCATCATGGACTAAATTGTTATGAATATGAGCAAACTCCAGGAGATAGTAAAGGACAAGGAAGCTTGGTGTCCTGCAGTCCATGGGGTGGCAAAAAGTCAGACACAACTTAGCAACTGAACACACACATGGCACATACTGCTCTCAAGAACCTGGGAAGAACTCTGAGACTTGCTGCCCATGAACCCAGCTCTAATGTTACTGAAGGCCGTGAGGAATTCCTAGACATCCAGGGACCTGCCCACCAAATCAGATAAATATCCTTGCCCCTTCCCTCTCTTCCTCCTGGCTTCCTTCTTTTCTTCCTTCTTTCTCTATGCATGTAGGTGCTAGGTTTGGGAGTGGGGACTAAAACCATGTCTTTGAGCTTTGAAAAGCTTTGAAAAGCTCAAAGACAGACATGAAACAACAGCAACTTATAAGATATAAATCCCATATTTGTCACTGAATCTTTACCCCAGACCTTTAAGAAAGGTGTGCCACACACACTGACATTTAGGAAACTGCTTAGAGATGATAGGAAATTCACCCAAGGTCAAAGAACCAGTAACTGGCAGGACAAGAATTTGAACCCACCTGTGAATGCAGAACTCAAGCTCCTCACTACTAAGATTGAGAAGATACTAGAGCCTCCCTTGCTTCTTCTCTAGTCTTTTGCCTCCCCAGCCCCACCCTATATAGACAGAAGATTCATGAGGAATTTACTTCCAAGAGTTTCTCTCTAGCTAGTAGAACCTGCAGAACATTTGGAAGATTTAGCAGAGCAGCCATTGGCTATCAGCCCCCTAGTGACTCTTCACAGCCCTCCTGGAGTCCGCAGGCCTTTTGTGAAGGAGAAGGAGCTTTTCCCCGGCACTCAACCCTGGCTCTCTTCCCACCTTCACGACTTGATTAGGCAATAGGAGCAAACAAAGTCAGAACGGATTTTAACAACAGTACTGAAATCTTCTAGTCCTACCTTACAGCTTCAGAGTGTCACCATCATGGCCATGGAGTAGGTGCTCAATATATTAACATTTCACAGCCCTAAACTAATGTTTCAGGGACTTCCTACCACTGCCCAAACCCCACAGTCCAGAATTGCTCCCCATCTCTCTCTGAGGCTAGAGCTGGGCTGGATGGGCATCAGAGGGCCAGAGGATGAGGCCTGGCCAGTTACTATAGACAGGGCCCCCCAACTAACACAACATGTCCTTTGTCCCTTATAATTTCCTGGGAAGCAAGCAAAAAGATACTGCTCATCTCATTTTACAGACAAGGAAATTGAGGCACAGAAGGATAATATTATTTGTCCAAGGTCCTAAATCCCTCAGCTAGTAACAGAGCTGAGACCTTCTCGTGGCTCTTCTGACACTTAGACCTTTGTTCTTTTCCACTATCCATTAAGGCAGTAGGTGCAAGTCCTTATTGAAACGTGTTGCTACTATTCTTTAGTCTTCTAAAAGAGATCCCTATTAAAACATTGCCAAGGAGTGGCAACAACAGGGTCAATCTCCCATAACAAGGTCATCTGCTAATAATTTCCCCTCTCTTGCCCCAAGTTCCTCTACTCTCTGGTCCCCTGGCCCTTTCCCACTTCCCATCCATTATCACCCCCTGCCTTGGGCTACTTCTCCATGGGACATGTCCCGTACCTCCCATTTCAGTGAGGGTCCCTAGGAGGGAGGCATCGTTGGGGAGTCTCACTTCTGATACAAATGTCAAATAAGAGAAATTGGGAAATAAAGAGGAAAGGGAACATGTGGGGACAGCAGCTATCTTATCTCTCCGATCCCTGGGAGAGAGATTTCCGGCTTCTACAAACAACCAAGCTCTGAAAGGAGGCTTCTTTTACATACACTTTGCAGGGATGACTTAAGTAAGTCTTGACGACTCTCTTTCCCTGGAGACTAGACTAAAAGTATTGTTTAGAAATCTAATATATGGTTTATTTACTCAATTTGTGCTGAGCTCCACAGTCCCTTCAGGCCAGCCTCACTCGCCCATTACTCTATTAATGCTCCATTACTGAAATTAGTGCTGCAATTGGAGGGGGAAGGGCCGAGGAAGGGGGCACTCCTTAAAGGCACAGGTCTCCTTTAATCACATCACGGGCAGAGGCATGGAACTGCTGTAGGGGCCACATGCATCTTTGGGCCAAAGCGAAGCCAGGTAGCAGGAACCTATAGCGCAGCATGAGTTGCACTGGCCAGTCAGCATGCGCACCTTGAGGCCCAGCCGCTGCTCCAGCTCCCTAGACGGTGATGCTTTTGCCCACACCTGACCCCTCACACCAGCAGTTCCAAACACACCACCAGAGCACCCCTGACCTCTCATTCTTAGCGCGTGATGGCAAGGCCATTTTTCTTAAGCTTCCTATGCATCCCTTCTCCTTTCATCAATATGCCTGTGTACTCTGGCTCTCTTCTCGCCTAAAATGAGCCCCTTAAGGACCACCTCTCATTCATACACCTCTGTACCTCCAGTCTGTGCCATGCTGACTTCCTCTAAGAACAATTCCAGAGTCTTCTCTTCCACATCCTGACTTACTTGTCTTTGGCAAAGTAGACTAGCCAGCTATCCCTTATCTGGATCATCACTCCCTCTCACAAATAAGTTTCTTTGGAAGAGCACCCACACTCCTTGGCTCTCAATCATTGCTTCCTACTTACTTCTCAACAACTTAAGATCTGAACTGTAACCTCTCCTATCTACCAAGCTAGCTTGTTTAACGGTCACCAGTTATCCAATCCAGAGACTATTTCTCAATTCTTTTCTTCCACAGGACATCTCTGTAGCATCTAAAATTGCCACATATCCTCTTCCTGGAGTGAATTTTCACTTTGGCACCTGTGAATAATTAGTGAATAATATTTTCACCAATTCTTCTTTCTGACAAAACATTCTCTTTTCAAGCCGTGATTCTTACCATATTTTTAAAGAGCCACAGGTTCTTTTAAAAATCTGATACACACACACACACACACACACACACACATGTATATGTGCATTCATGGCCCCGATGAAAGTCTGTAAATGCCACCTCTGCTCTTTACTTTCTTTTCTGGCAACCTTGACAGTTCCTGTTTTAAAAATCATAAGCGTTTAAACAATTTCCAAATCTAAACATTCAGCCTTGGTCGCTTTACCAGTTGAACACCTGCATTTTCAGCGGCCTGATGAACATCCCACAAGGACCTTAAACACGTCTTCACCTCACATCCTGCTTTACGCTTTTCCTTCTTGTTCGTGGCTTGGTGATATCTTTGTCGTTGTGCCTCCTGAAAACCTTGGAATCATTATTAACCCTCTAGTTTCCTAAACCTGCCCCCAGCACATCTATACTTTGTCATCCACAAGTGTTGTCTGTAGCTCTCCTCTGAGTTACAATATGGCTTCTCCAATTCCAAGTATCACATAATTAAACAACAGCATTCCAAGAAAGAAGAATGGATACAAAAACAAAGCTTTCATCCCTGTAATCCATTTTATTGGGGAGAAATATGCTTTTCAAGTGTTGTCCTGAAGGCTCTTGTTGAAGTCTTACTGGCAGAACTGAGTCAGATATCCATCCTAGCCCTGGTCACTAGAAAAGGGCATCTGAATTGCGATGACTGACTCAGTTTCGTCGTAACTGATCCACCATGGAAGAGCAGGTTAAACAGGAATAAAATGGACATTCCTTTAGCAAGAAAGACGGGAAAAGGCTATTCAGTAAGCATGTAGGCAACTATGTCTGTCAAGACACAGTATTATTATTTATCAATTTATTGGTCCAGACTGGGAGTTCCTTAAAGGAGCAAAGACTGTGTCTGTTTCACCTTGGAGTCGTCCATGTCTCACTATGTGCTCAGTCGCTCAGTCATGGCCAATTCTTTGTGACCTTATGGACTGCAGCTCGCCAGGCTCCCCTGTCCATGGGGATTCTCCAGGCAAGAATACTGCAGTGGGTTGCCGTTTTCTTCTCCAGGGGTCTCTCACTATACAGGTGTTTAAAAGATATTTGCAAAGGATAAATGAAGAACCCCACATCTCCTGATTTCTCAGGTGCTTAGCATCTTATCAGAGCAAAAAGTTGACTTGATGGCCTCTGTGCAGAAAAAGAGAAAGCTGAGGAGACTCACTGCCACTTCACCTTAAATGCAACTAACATCTAACATTCCCAAGAAGCCTAGGTTATTTTAAGTGTGTGCGGCTGAAATACTATTAGTATCTCACATCCCTCTATCGTTTATTGCTGCTACTGAATCCAGAGGCAGACGTGCTAAATATAGCTGAAATGCCTGGTCTCAGGGCATTTCTGGCCAAGTCAAAGTTAGAAGGATAAGAAACCCCACAAGGTTGTTCTTGTAATGCTTAAGGCTATGTCTTGGGAAAACTCAAGGTTTATGGAGAAGTGGCTGTCCTTCAGGGTGTCTGGGTCCGGGAGAGCTGCAGAGTCACACCTTCTCTGGGCACAGAGACATCGTCCACTGCCAGGGACAAGTCCCCTCTAATGATTTGCCAAACACAGCACTTCTAAGTGGTCTGTGTTGTTCTCTGGTGGGAGCACAGCTTGAAAGAAGATGGAGGGCAACTGTGGAGTGAATGAGATCACGTAGTAAAAGTGCTACCTTAGAAGAGATTTGAAAATAAGCCCCCAGCACAGTGCTGGCCCCGCAGGGGACGTTAATAAATGTCCACTGATTGCTATCCAATTCAGTCTTTCATATTCCAGCTCTGGGACTCAGGATAGGGAACAGACAGTCCACTATAAATAGTCCAAATGTTTGACCTTAATTAACATATTTACCAAGGTATAAAATGCAAGTTTTGGGCTTCCCAGGTGGTGCTAGTGGTAAAGAACTTGGCTGCTAATGTAGGAGACTTAAGTGACGCAGGTTAAATCCCTGGATTGGGAAGATCCCCTGAGGGAGGGCGTGGCAACCCACTCCACTATTCTTGCTTGGAGAATCCCATGGAAAGAGGACCCTAGGGGCTACAGTCCATAGGGTCACAAAGAGTCCGTCACAACTGAAGCAACTTAGCAAGCATGCATGAAGGTTTAGACCTTTCTAATACCCCGCTGTGATGGAAATGACTATCCAATTGATATCCAATAATCGAATTGATGTCCTGCAAAGTATAAGAACAAAATCTTGAATTTTGTGATTTTTCCCTGCAGTCAAGTCAATAAATCAAGAAAGTGTTAAAACAGAAAGTAGAACATTCTGATCCATCCCTTAATCAGTAGTTGACCTAATTGATTAGAATCTATCTGATTAAAATAATACAACATATGGGGTTTAGATATTATTTAATCCAATGCTCTCTTATAATATATGAAGAAACTAGGACCCCAAGAAATTAAAAGACAAAAGACTGACTCAAGGATGTCAGTCTTTAAAAGCGAAGGACTAGATTCCCACCATCTGCAGTGATTTTGGAGCCCAAAAAGATAAAGTCTAACACTGTTTCTACTGTTTCCCCATCTATTATTTCCCATGAAGTGATGGGGCCAGATGCCATGATCTTCGTTTTCTGAATGTTGAGCTTTAAGCCAACTTTTTCACTCTCCTCTTTCACTTTCAACAAGAGGCTTTTTAGCTCCTCTTCACTTTCTGCCATGAGGGTGGTGTCATCTGCATATCTGAGGTTATTGATATTTCTCCCAGCAATCTTGATTCCAGCTTGTGTTTCTTCCAGTCCAGCGTTTCTCATGATGTATTCTGCATAGAAGTTAAATAAGCAGGGTGACAATATACAGCCTTTTCCTCTTTGGAAACCATCTGTTGTTCCATGTTCAGTTCTAACTGTTGCTTCCTGACCTGCATACAAATTTTTCAAGAGGCAGCTATGGTGGTCTGGTATTCCCATCTCTTTCAGAATTTTCCACAGTTTATTGTGATCCACACAGTCAAAAGCTTTGGCATAGTCAATAAAGCAGAAATAGATGTTTTTCTGGAACTCTCTTGCTTTTTCCATGATCCAGCGGATGTTGGCAGTTTGATCTCTGGTTCCTCTGCCTTTTCTAAAACCAGCTTGAACATCAGGGAGTTCACGGTTCACGTATTGCTGAAGTCTGGCTTGGAGCATTTTGTGCATTTTTTGAGCATTACTTTACTAGCATGTGAGATGAGTGCAACTGTGCGGTAGTTTGAGCATTCTTTGGCATTGCCTTTCTTTGGAATTGGAATGAAAACTGACCTTTTTCAGTCCTGTGGCCACTGCTGAGTTTTCCAAATTTGCTGGCATATTGAGTGCAGCACTTTCACAGCATCATCTTTCAGGATTTGAAACAGCTCAACTGGAATTCCATCATCTCCAAAAGACGCTCTTGGAGAATTTTGAGCATTACTTTACTAGCATGTGAGATGAGTGCAATTGTGTGGTAGTTTGCACATTCTTTGGCATTGCCTTTCTTTGGGATTAGAATGAAAACTGAGCTTTTCCAGTCCTGTGGCCACTACTGAGTTTTCCAAATTTGCTGGTATATTGAGTGCAGCCCTTTCAGAGCATCATCTTTTATGATTTGAAATAGCTCGACTGGGATTCCGTTACCTCCAGTAGCTTTGTTCATAGTGATGCTTCCTAAGCCCCACTTGACTTCCCATTCCAGGATGTCTGGCTCTAGGTGAGTGACCACACCATCATGATTATCTAAATTGTGAAGATCTTTTTTGTACAGTTCTTCTGTGTATTCTTGCCACCTCTTCTTAGTATCTTCTGCTTCTGTTAGGTCTAGACCATCTCTGGCATTATACACTCTTTTTATTTTTCTGAGGAAATTCTGCATTGTTTTCACCAACAGTACATGAAAGTTCCCTTTTCTACATCCTCACAAACACTTGCTGTTTGTCTTTTTGATGAAAGCCATTCTGACAAGTGTGAGGTGATATTTTATTATGGTTTTAATTTGCATTGCCTGATGATTAGTGATGCCAAGTACCTTTTTATATATTTGACGTCTATTTTAATACTTACATAAATATATTATGTACTAATATATTATTAAAATATTCAAAATAAAATAAAACTTTTACATATATTTAATATTTTCCCTCAAACTATGATGGTCCTGAACACCATCCAGAACTTCCTGTATCCTATTCAGGACAGCTGGTCTAGGTGTCTTTTCTTTCCCTGCATTAAAGCCTTGAAGCAGAGAAAGAAGAAATTACACAAACTTATGTTTTCCTTCCCCTCACATTATGAGAAGCATATGAAATTCAGCAGTATTCTTGTGCTCAATATCTATGTTGAGAGAGTAAAGAAAGGAGCTAATTCTGATGATAAAATAGGTGATACCCGACCATGCACATAACAGACTGCCTGAACGACCCATGTCATAGCAGAGTAAATGCTGAGACATGTTCATCATATGTGCCGTACACTTCCTGAGCTCAGCATCATCCATAGAGTGATACTGATTTGGAATCTCTCCATCATGGCACCACTGTGTTACACTCAGCGCTATTTAAAACTTAAGATTGGCAAAAACACAGTGCTTTGCTGTATCTCTGCTCATAGTATCTCCAGTGTAGCCCCACTGACAAATATCACGGTAAACACTGCCAGAAGAGTCATAAGCAAGATTCACAAGCAGGATCCGCTTTGCCAAAAAAGGTATCTTCCAGGAAATTTTAAAATTCTGTGTTTTCAGCTTTACTCATTGCAATGCCTCATTTTCAAGACAGCTCCTATATTTGAGTTAGCAGAGTTTAAATAATTGGGGACTTTGAAAATAGAAAATACATGAATAAAATGTTGATATATACTACCTTTACAATCTTAATTCTCCTATTAATTTTGATGTTTTTCAGAAAATTTTACTGTAGTTATTGAGTTCATTTGTAAGTAATGTCCCATAAGTACTTGAACTATAAAAAAAAGTAATGTCCTATAAGTACCTACATAATAAGAAAATGCCTCCTTAATCTAAGATAAGGAAGTTTGATTAGATATTTGATGAGGTAAAACCAAGATCAATGTGTTTTTTTCAACTTCAATTCTTTTTCACAACTTTAATTCTAGTTCTCTCACTGTAGCCACTTCTTCCAGAGAGCCTTCTTTCCATTTTTATTTTTTCCCCTTTTTGATTGATATTTAAACATGTACTTAGGTATTTTAACAGAGGCTTTGAAAAGAGGTAGGGTAAGAGGTGATGATAAAAATAAAATCAAAGAAAGCTACTGTGTCCAAAAGCCACAGAGAACATTTAGTCAAAATCTTATATTTTGTAAATGTAACAATGAGGTTTGGAGAACATAATTTATATGTGTGTTAATGTGCAGGTATGTGTGTGTTTTTCCCCTGAGGTGAGATAATTAGTAATAGAACCAGAGCTAGAGCTAAATATTCAATATATTCAAGTAAATATGTATGTATTGATATATAGTAGAGAAAGTTATAAAGAGACATAGACACATTTATAAAGCCATATGTAATCTTAGAATAATCTCATACTGTAACTTATCTATTATTTATTTATCTATATCTTGTTTAAGTTATATTTTATATTATATCGTGTAGTGCTCAATTTTGTGGAACCAAGACTGCCTTTACTCAGAAACATTCCACATACATTGAATCTATGAAAATAGTCTTATTTGATATTTCTGAATTGTTAACTTAATTACCAAAATATTAATATTAGAGTACTTGAACGTTTACAACCTTTTCATATAATATTATTTAATTCTGACAGTAAAATGGTCCATTATATAATATTGTCCCCTGTTTTAAAGATGAGGAATCTAGAATTAGAAAGGCACGTTATAGGACTGAGGTCGGAGGCTAAATTCTAAAGAGGAGACCATGCTTACTCAGAAGACCAGAAAGTCAGTCCTTTTCTATTACAGCCCACTGGGGGGTATTGGAGGCAGGAGGAGAAGGGGACAAGCGGGGATGAGATGGCTGGATGGCATCACAGACTCAATGGACATGAGTCTGAGTGAACTCCGGGAGTTGGTGATGGACAGGGAGGCCTGGCGTGCTGCGATTCATGGGGTTGCAAAGAGTCGGACACGACTGAGCGACTGAACTAAACTGAACTTGTCAAGAAAACCAACCCAAACTAGAGATCTTTATTTTTTTTTTTTCTCTAGGTCCACTTAGTTTTCCTTCCTACTAAAGGAAACTAGTTTTTACTTTGTGTTTTACTTTTTATCTGAAAATTGAGCATTTGGGATGCTGATTTGTCAGCTAATATAAACATAATAATTGCAATTCTTCATTGAGTGAAAGGGACATCTCTTTTTCTAATGTTTCCACAGCTGAAGCCTCTACTCAGAATTACAAGAAAAATTGGCATGCCACATGTTTCCCAAGACATTTTAGAATAGACTTTCACAAGGGAGTCAACTTTATCACTTTATCGCCAGTAGGCTCATATGGAAGACTGTTGCTGGTGAACTAAGTGCTTGGGTTGTGGACTGCCATTGGTTTTAAGACAAAAAAAATCTCATCCACATGCTAGAAGGGAATTAGATGTCAAGACTAGCTGTTAAATCATGCTGAGCATTACAAATTTAGTAAAGCTGTTATTTGCCACACACTAAGACAGGTAATTAGGAACACGTCCATGAGTAATTTTGAAATGTGACAACTCACTTGATAATCATCATCAGTGTATCTTTAGTTGCTGAAAATGGCAAAGAATCCCCTTGAAATGCTCATTGTTACTCATTTCCATAGGCTGAGGACATAGTTTAATTATTCATGACTTAGAATTACACCATGCACAATCAAATTGAATACATGATATGTGCCCTGGAATTCAAGCTGCTCAGTGTTTCTGGTGATTGTTAGACCCTAACAACATCAGATTAATAAATGTGTAAGCATGTTTTGCCTTTTCAACTAGTTTACTATGTGTGCCACTTAGGCCTTATAATTTTCTTTCCTTTATTAGAAACCTTTATGAATAAATCAAGGCTGAAACCTGGAGAATGCTATAAAAGACCTTTCAAACTACTTTGCAGGTTCATTCACCGCCCATCCCTCAAAACTCTTTGAGATTTTATTTTCTGTGCCCCTTTCTCTTTTATCCTATTAGAAAACACATTCTTTTTGATATCTTCAAGACTCCACAACTTTCACTTTCTCTGTCAATCATGTCTGATCCTTTTTATCTCACTTTTGACAGTTCGGTCTGCCTTACCTAGTAGTTTGCGAGTTTTGACTGTAAGCTTCCAGAGCAGTGATGTTTTTCATAGAATTGGCAGGAGGTATTACAGTTTGTTGTTTCTCTGTTGATCCTTCCCAGTAGGATGTTAGGTCCCTTTGGTTTGCAGATGTCTTATTCATCTTTTTTCCAGTGTCTCATGAAGTGATAATGTATAGTAAATGTTCAATTAATGTGAACTTGAAGTAGTAGCAAAAGCAGTTCTCTCTTCCAGTGACCCTGCCCCTTAAGAATTATTCTTTCACTTGATTTCAGTTATTTCAAATGAATTGTGACTTGTTTTATGGTCAAAATTATAGTCTAATCTGTAGAAAGTTTTCTGTACACTAAGAATGTATATTCTACTGTCTACTGTTCTGGGATGGAATAGTCTACAGCTATCTGTTAAGACTACTTTGTTTATACACCCTATTATATATAAAATAGATAACCAAGAAGGACATACTATATAACACAGGGCACTATATTCAATATTTATAATAACCCATAATGGAAATGAATCTGAAAAGGAATATATATATATATATATATATAAAACTGAACCACTTTGCTATACACCTGAAACTAACATCGTAAATCAACTATACTTCAGTAAAAAAAGAGTAGTTCTTTTTATAATATTGTTCAGATTTCTATTTTCTTGCTTATCTTCTAATTGTTCTATTTTTATTGAAACTGAGGCACTGATGTTCAGTGATTGTTGCAGAATTGTCTGTTTCTCCAGTCAATTCTGGTAGTTTTTGCTTTCTGTATTATGCCATCTAACCACAATGGCATGAAATTATAAATCAATAACAGAAAAAATATATAGTGAAATATTAAAATATGTGGAAATCAAGCAACACATTCATAAATAATAAATGAGTAAGAAAAATCACAGGGAAATTAGCAAATAATTTGGGAAGGATGAAAATATAAACAGCATACTAAAAGTTATGGAACACACCAAAAGAAAATCAGACAGAAATGTGTTAAATTTTTTTGTTATTGATAGATCAGTTTCTCTGACATGAAAAACTGTGTGTGTATGTAAAATCAAGTGACATAATAGTATGTACAAGATGATTCCATTGTCATTTTTAAAGTTCCTGTTGTCATGAAATTTATCTTAGAGGGAGAAACTTAGCAAAATAAATGTGAAAATAATTTAAATAATTTTAAATTTTCCTATTTTAAGTGTAAGGAATCACAGTTTAGAGAGGTTAGGCCAATAGCCCAGGTTCACATAGGTAGGAAGTGATTTTCTTTGCAGTCCTGCAGTCCTGTGGTCAACATCTTCCTAAAGAAGACAATTGAGGGTACAGCAGAGATCCCAGAAGAATGGGGAGTTAGTGGCAGTTTTTCTAGGACTCAAAGATTTCAGAATGAATATGTGGGGAAAATCTGTTCTTTAGGCAGAGTTAATCTTAGAAGATAATCTATTTCAAGTTTTAGCATTTTTGCCATTTTGCAGTGGTATTTTTGTAGAACATAAAAATGTCTATTTCAGTGCCATGTGAGCATAACTTTATATAGAATGTGAAAGTATGGGGCGAAGGGAGGAAGTGCTGGCTGCTATATAGCACCGCAGAGGCGAAAAGCTCTGAACATGATGCCCGTCCTCAGAGATTAAAGGTGAAACCAAGCTCTGTGCTGTGAGGAGACCACACGGTTGGTCCTCTGTTCAGGCGCACCTGTCCACACAGATATTGTACCCACCACCTGTGGTGACATTTACACCTACACCCACTCAGCGTTTCCTGTTGATAGCTCACAGGAGCCATTATTCCTCTCTTATCTCGGTCCATCATACCCAGCACAGTTAAGAGAGATTTAACCCTGACAAGATGTTAATTAAAGGAGACACGGAAGCAAATAACACAGGACAAATATTTCTATTCTTCATGCCTGGTGGGAGTTCAGCTCCTGGCTATGTGTGTACTTCCAACGCAGCTCTAAATCCCGGTATCTCACTATTGATCGTGGTCGTGTTACATATTCTGAGTCACAGCCTCAGTGTTTATTCAGTCAAACGGGAGAATAATGTGTTACTGCTGAAGGACTGAGTTTGAACTTGTGATCTGCTAATATTTTCAGCACTCCACCAATATCAGCCTCTCTGTTTAGTAGTAAATCTATGATTGGACTTGCCCTTTTTACACAGAAGAAAGATTAACTGTTATACCAAATGGCTAAACACTTAAGACTGATAAAATTTTTCCCCTCCTTGTCAGCTTATACAAGTTGGAACAGCCACGTTATTCATAATGTTTTGATCTGTAGATATATTCACTGACTAGTAATAACCACTGTATTATTTTGATTTTTCTCTTCCTTGCTAAAGTTTTCTTGAGATATTCTTACCTACATATTGATTGAAAAAATATTATTTTAACAGAATACTTGTGACAGTGGTGTTACATGGGTGCCATCTAGGGTAGTGATTGATCATGAGAAGCTGCACTGTCTGGCTCGGGGTCCCTTTGTAGATGGCACAAATGGTGAGGAATCTGCCTGCCAATGCAGGAGATGCAAGAGAAGCAAGTTTGGTTGCTGGGGTTGGGAAGATCCCCTAGAGAAGGAAATGGCAACCCACTGCAGTATTCTTTTCCAGATAATCCCATGGATGGAAGAGCTTGGCGGGCTACAGTCCATGAGCTCATAAAGACTTGGACGTGACTGACCACACAAGTGCGCGCACGCGCGCGCGCGCGCGCGCGCACACACACACACACACACTCTTGACTTAAAACAGACAAGTGCAGTTTTAAGATCTCTTGCACATTTTGAGAAGCCATGCAATAATTCATTTGACTAAAGAATTGTATACTCCTTTAAAGAATTTTAAAGCTACAACCCTGAAAATGTTTCTAAAACTTTAGTATTGCATATAGTTGAAGGCCAATGAGGGGATATGCCTTGGAATAGTTTTCTCAATATTTTAATGTAAAAAGAAAAAGAGACTTTGCTTTCTCATGGTTCCTAACATTGTCCTTATGAATGAGCAGCCTACATATATGCTGGCTAAATATACAAATAAAAAATAAATAGAGAAAAAGAAAAGAAGAGAAAAAAATACAGAGGGAAAGCAAAAAGAAATCACTAGTTGTGATTTCTACCATAACAAAGACTAGAAACTAGGTGATTTAAAACAACAGAAATTTATTTTCATAGAATTCTGGAAGCTAGTCATCTGAAACCAAGGTTTTGGCAGCATAGGGATCCCTCCAGAGACGATGCTTCCTCTGCCTCTGCCAGTTTCTGGGAGTCCCAGATGTTCCTTGGCTTATAGATGCTTCATTCCAAACTCTGTCTTCACAAGGCATTCTCCTGGTGTATCTGCCTTTACAGCATCATATGTCTTCTTGTAAGGACAGCAATCCCATTGAAATAAGGACCCACCTTACTCCAGTATGTACTTAGCTAAGCTTAACTCTTATTTATAATGATATTATTTCAAAACAAGGTCACATTATGAGCTTCTGGGCAAGGAGTAGGGCTTGAACGTATCTTTTTGACAGAAACAAATCACCCCACTAGCACACATTGTCTCTAAGAGTTTAAGGTTGGTTCTTTGGAGAAAGCATTGGGCTTTAAATGGTGACCACAGGCAGTGTTGGCCATAGGACCAGCTCATGGCTGACTTTCTTGGAAAACAAACAACCTGCAGACGAATTGAAATGAGTCAAACCCCATTTTCCCACCCAAGTTCTCTTTACTGATTGCCTGAAACCTCTGCTAGAAATATTCTGTGTGAATGAATTTTTTGTGTTTATTACAATTCAAATATCTCTTGACAGAATAATGCTTTGAATTGTGTTTGGCAGTGTTTTTTGTTTTCTTGTTTTTGTGTGTGTGTGTGTGTGTGTTTTTAATATCCTAAGAATAAACACATTTAATCAACATCTTATCCTAAGGGCAATTTTTTAGTTCCTAATATACAGGAAATTAGGGCAGTGAAAGTGTTAGTCACTAAGTAGTGTCTGACTCTTTGCAGCCCCATGGACTGTAGCCCGCCAGGCTCCTCTGTCCGCGGAATTTTCCAGGCAAGAATACTGGAGTGGTTGCCATTCCCTTCTCTATGGACTCTTCCTGACCCAGAGATTGAACCTGCATCTCCGGCATTGGCAGACGGGTTCTTCACCAGAGGAACCAGAAGGGAGTTCCTTTATGCTGAATGGGTGCTAATGAATTTCCATTTTCACATTAATTTACTTCTTAAATGGCATTATGACCCTGGTTTTACTCTTCATTTATGTATTTAGTGTTTTTTCTTTGTTCTTATGTAACTCCCTGAAAGTCATGCATCTGAGAGACCAAAGAAAATAATATTGTACTTCACAGATGTATTATGATTAATTAACTGGACAGTAGAAATATTGTCTTAAACAAGTGTGTGTCTGGTAAGAATGTTTTCGTAAAGTTGTATGTTATTTTTAAAGCCCTAAATGTATTTGTTTTTAAAAGCAATTCGATAACAAAATCAACCCAATCAAAAAAATGAGTAGAAGATCTAAATAGATATTTCTCCAAGGAAGACATAAGATAACCAACAGGCACATGAAAAGATGTTCAATGTCTTTAACTACTCTTGTTGTTGTTTAGTCATTAAGTCATGTCTAATTCTTTTGCAACCCCTGGACTGTAGCCTGCCAGACTCCTCTGTCTGTGGATTTTCCAGGCAAGAATACTGCAGTTGGTAGCCATTTCCTTCTTTAAGGGGTCTTCCTGACCCAGGGACTGAACCCTCATCTCCTGCATTGGCAGGCAGATTCTTTACCACTGAACCACCAGTTAATAACTAGAGAAATGCAAATCAAAACTACAGTGAGGTATCACCTCACACTGGCCAGAGTAGCCTTCTTTAAAAAGTCTGTAAATAACAAATGCTGAAGGGCTATGAAGAGAAGGGAACCCTCCTACACTGTTGGTAGGAATGTAAATTGGTACAGCCACTATGGAGAACAGTTTGGAGGTACCTCAAAAAACTACAAATAGAGTTGTCATATGATCTAGTAATTCCACTCCTGGGCATGTATCTGGAAAAGGCTATAATTCAAAAAGATACATGCACCCTGTGTTCATGCAGCATTATTCATGGTAGCCAAGATAGGAGGCAAGCTAAATGTCCATTGTCAGATGAATGTATAAAGATATGAAATATACATATACACACACACATATGGATGGCCAAAAAGTTCATTTAGCTTTTTCTGTAACACTTATGGAATATGACTCAGACGTAAAAAGGAATTAAACAATTCCATTTGTAGCTAGATGGATGGACCTAGAGATTATCATACTAAGTGAAGTAAGTCAGAAAGAGAAACACAAATAGAATATGATATCACTTATATATGGATTCTAAAATAAGATACAAGTGAACTTAACTATGAAACAAAAAATGGACTCACAGACATAAAAGAAGCCTGTGGTTACCAAAGGGAAGGTGGCAGGGGAGGGTTGGATTAGGAGTTCAGGACTAGCAGATGCAATGATTTTGGAACCCCAAAAGATAAAAGTCTGTCACTGTTTCCCCATCTGTTTTCCATGAAGTGATGGGACCAGATACCATGATCTTAGTTTCCTGAATATTGAGTTTTAAGCCAACTATTTCACTTTCCTCTTTTACTTTTATCAAGAGGCTCTTTAGGTCTTCTTCACTTTCTGCCATAAGGGTGGTATCATCTGCATATCTGAGGTTATTGATATTTCTCCCGGCAATCTTGATTCCAGCTTGTGCTTCCTCTAGCCCAACATTTCTCATGATGTACTCTGCATAGAAGTCAAATAGGCAGAGTGACAACATACAGCCTTGATGTATCCTTTCCCTATTTGGAACCAGTCTGTTGTCCAGTTCTAATTGATGTTTCCTGGCCTGAATACAGATTTCTAAGAGGAAGGTCAGTTGGTCTTGTATTTCCATCCTCTTTTGGCATTTTCCACAGTTTATGGTGACCCACACAGTCAAATGCTTTTGCATAGTCAACAAAGCAGAAATAGATGTTTTTGTGGAATTCTCTTGCTTTCTTGATGATCCAACATATGTTGGCAATTTGATCTCTGGTTCCTCTGTCTTTTCTAAATCCAGCTTGAACATCTGGAAGTCATGATTCACATACTGTTGAAGCCTGCCTTGGAGAATTTTGAGCATTACTTTGCTAGGGTGTGAACTGAGTGCAATTGTGCATTAGTTTAAGCATTCTTTGGCATTGCCTTTCTTTGGGATTAGAGTGAAAACTGACCTTTTCCAGTTCTGTGGCTCCTGTTGAGTTTTCCAAATTTGATGAATTATTGGGTGCAGTACTTTCACAGCATTATCTTTTAGGATTTGAAATAGCACAACTGGAATTCCATCCACACCTCTAGCTTTGTAGTGATGCTTCCTAAGGCCTGCTTGACTTCACATTCCAGAATGTCTGACTCTAGGTGAGTGATCAGACCATCATGATTATCTGGGTCGTGAAGATCTCCTTTGTACAGTTCTTCAGTTCTTGCCACGTTTTTATTTGGGGGGGGGGACTCCAAAATCACTGCAGATGGTGATTGCAAGCCATGAAATTAAAAGACGCTTGCACTTGGAAGAAAAGTTATGATCAACCTAGACAGCATATTAAAAAGAAGAAACATTAGTTTGCCAGCAAAGGTCCGACTTGCAAAGCTCTATGTTTTCCAGTAGTCTTGTATGAATGTGAGAGTTGGACTATAAAGAAAGCTGAGCACCAAAGAATTGATGCTTTGAACTGTGGTGTTGGCGAAGACTCTTGAGAGTCCCCTGGACTGCAAGGAATGCAACCAGTCCATCCTAAAGGAAATCAGTCCTGAAAATTCATTGGAAGGACTGATTTTGAAGCTGAAACTCCAATATTTTGACCACCTGATACAAAGAACTGACTCACCGTAAGAGACCCTGATGCTGCGGAAGATTGAAGGCAGGAGGAGAAGTGGGTGACAGAGGATGAGTTGGTTGCATGGCATCACCGACTCAATGGACATGAGTTTGAGTAAACTCTGGGAGTTGGTGATGAACAGGGAGGCCTGACATGCTGCAGTCCATGGTGTTGCAAAGAGTCAGACACGACTGAGTGACTGAACTGAACTGAACTGACTAGCAGATATAAAATATTATTATAGAATGGATAAATAATAAGGTCCTATTGGGAAATATGTTCAATATCCTATGATAAATTATAATGGAAAATAATTTTTAAAGCATAAAGAAATCTCACTAATGGAAAGAATTTTGATCTGAGAAACTCCCTACTGCTATGTCTTATCATTATGGAAAGATCTTTATTTTACAAAATGTAAGTGAATCAGCTTATTAATCACCATGGTATAGATGCCAGCTCCTCCAATCATATTCTTCCCTTCTTGTCCATGGAACATATAGAAGTAGTGGGACCAGCAAAGAGATCAGTTCTCTGCCAGGAAATAAACTTATATGGCCCTCAGGGTTGTTGTTCAGTCACTCAATCATGCCTGATTCTTTGTGACTCCATGGACTGCAGCATGCCAGGCTTCCCTGCCTTTCACTATCTCCCAGAGTTTGCTCAAACTCTTATCTGCTGAGTTGATGATGCCAGCCAACCATCTCATCTTCTCTTGTCCCCTTCTCCTTTGCTCAGTCTGTCTCCCAGCATCAGGGTGTTTTTCAGTGAGTTTTTCCAGGTGGCCTGTGTATTGGAGATTCAGCATCAGGGCCTCAGAGTATTGGCCCATTATGGTTTATTTTATCTGTTTTTCAAAATGTTTAATCAGATAGAACAGGACAGTTGTGTCAGACATATACATGCCCTATTGCTGTGCATAATTCTGTGTTTTGACAATGGAACAAAAAATCCTAAGGGAACACACTGCTGATCAGAAAAGTGCATCCTCCATTAACTAGTCAGCAGATTCTCCAAGAGCTACAAAGTCCTGGAAGCCATGTGTAATAGTGAAATTAATTAAACCTATGCCAAAAGAAGATACTCCAGGCTCTGGCAGAAAGAACACTGTAATGTTCCTGTGGTCACCTTCCTGCCTCCCTGCTGTGCTTCTTCTCATACACATCAGGCCATGGGTCTCTTCTGAGTCTGCATTCTTTTTGAAGCCAATATAGTGAAACTTTGAGTCAGTTGGTTCAGGGCTATTAATTCTCATTTCCATAGGATTAAATTCATCATCTAGTAGGAAACATGTAGGAACTGGAGTTCTACTTTCACATTTATTTCTTAAAAAATAGGCACAACAGGACATAGGAGGATGTGAAAGTTGTGAAATTGGCATCTCAGGCAACACAGTCTATGGCATGAGGTTTTTATCACCCCTGGGAGAGAAAGAGTACAAAGTCTTCTTTGTGGCATGAAATGAATAGTTCACTGTGTTTAAAGAAATCATGAAACGCTTTCTCATAACAGGAAAAATAAAGGTTGTACTTGAATGAAACCAAATGTTGACAGATGAAGAACCCACACTGAAACAGAGTGGCCTGGCAGGGAACTCAGTTTGATACCTTTTCTTT
Organism: Aepyceros melampus; assembly: GCA_006408695.1. Classification (NCBI taxonomy): domain Eukaryota; kingdom Metazoa; phylum Chordata; class Mammalia; order Artiodactyla; family Bovidae; genus Aepyceros; species Aepyceros melampus. Next base: position 523,456 of record SJXQ01009032.1, read on the forward strand.
TGACTCTGATAAGGTTGTCCAAAATTATGACACACCTCTGTGATCTTTGAAAACATCTCAGCAATCTAGCAAACTCCTCCAGTATAGCTCTGTCCAATAACCACTGAAATTTATACTTTTGTTTCTCATTGGTTCTGCACTAATGTTTTATGTGTGTGTTGTGGGAGTTGTGAATAATTATGAAGGAAATAGGTATGCTGTAAATGTTTCAAAATTTTAATTACCTTCTAAACTTCTTTGTTCCTAGTATTTTGTACTCCCCAAAACACCATGGTCTCTGAGGATCCCAGGGCACCAAACATGTATTTCTCAGAAGAATAAACTACCATTTTATAGCACATGCTTATCAATGTGGCAAACTTACCTGTTCTTAAAACTGATTTTTCAGTTCAGTTCAGTTGCTCAGTTGTGTCCGACTATTTGTGACCCTGTGGATGGCAACACACCAGGCCTCCCTGCCCATCACTAACTCCTGGAGTTTACTCAAACTCATGTCCATTGAGACGGTGATGCCATCCAACCATCTTATCCTCTGCTATCCCCTTTTCTTCCTGCTTTCAACTTTCCCAGCATCAGGGTCTTTCAAATGAGTCGGCCCTTCACATCAGGTGGCCAAAGTATTGGAGTTTCAGCTTCAGCATCAGTCCTTCCAACGAATATTCAGGATTGATTCCCTTTAGGATGGACTGGTTGGATCTCCTAGCAGTCCAAGGGATTCAGCATCAGTGTCTTTCAAATGAGTCGGCCCTTCACATCAGGTGGCCAAAGTATTGGAGTTTCAGCTTCAGCATCAGTCCTTCCAATGAATATTCAGGACTGATTCCCTTTAGGATGGACTGGTTGGATCTCCTAGCAGTCCAAGGGATTCACAAGAGTCTTCTCCAACACCACAGTTCAAAAGCATCAATTCTTTGGCGCTCAGCTTTCTTTATAGTCCAACTCTCACATACATACATGACTACTTGAAAAACCATAGTTTTGACTAGATGGACTTTTGTTGGCAAAGTAATGTCTCTGCTTTTTAATATGCTGTTTAAGTTGATCATAACTTTCTTTCCAAGGAGTAAGTGCCTTTTAATTTCATGGTTGCAGTCACCACCTGCAGTGATTGTGGAGCTCCCCAAAGTAAATTCTGTCACTGTTTCCACTGTTTCCCCATATATATTTGCCATGAAGTGATTGGACCGGATGCCATGATCTTAGTTTTCATAAATGTTGAGTTTTAGGCAAACTTTTTCACTCTCCTCTTTCACTTTCAAAAAGAGGCTCTTTAGTTTTTCTTCACTTTCTGCCATAAGGGTGGTGTCATCTGCCCTTCTGAGGTTATTGATATTCTCCCGGAAATCTTGATTCCAGCTTGTGCTTCATCCAGTCCAGTGTTTCTTGTGATGTACTCTGCATATAAGTTAAATAAGCAGAGAGAGAATATACAGCCTTGGCATACTCCTTTTCCTATTTGGAACCAGTCTGTTGTTGGTTCCATGTCCAGTTCTAACTGTTGCTTCCTGGCTTGCATACAAATTTTTCAAGAGGCAGGTCAGGTAGTCTGATATTCCCATCTCTTTCAGAATTTTCCACAGCTTACTGTGAACCACATAGTCAAAGGCTTTGGCATAGTCAATAAAACAGAAATAGATGTTTTCTGGAATTCTCTTGCTTTTTTGATGATCCAACAGATGTTGGCAATTTGATCTTTGGTTCCTCTGCCTTTTCTAAAACAAGCTTGAACATCTGGAAGTTCACAGTTCACATATGGTTGAAGCCTACCTTGGAGAATTTTGAGCATTACTTTGCTAGTGTGTGAGATGAGTGCAATTGTGCAGTAGTTTGAGCATCCGTTGGCATTGCCTTTCTTTGAGATTGGAATGAAAACTGCCCTTTTCTAGTCCCGTGGCCACTACTGAGTTTTCCAAATTTGCTGGCATGTTGAGTACAGCACTTTAACAGCATCATCTTTAAGGATTTGAAATAGCTCAACTGGAATTTCATCATCTCCTCTAGCTTTGTTCATAGTGATGCTTCCTAAGTCCCACTTGACTTCACTTCTAGAAAAATACAAGTAACAAATGCTGGAGGAGGTGTGAAGAAAATGGAACCTTTCTACACTTGGTGGAAATATAAATTGGTGTAGTCATTATGGAGAACAGTATGCAGGTTCCATAAAAAATTAAAAATAGAGTTATCATAGTTCCAGTGATCACATTTCTGTGCACGTATCAACACAAAATTAAAATTGGAAAAGGTACATGTACCCTTATATTTACAGAAGCATTATTTACCATTGCTAAAACATGAAAACAACCTGAATGCCCATCAACAGTTGAATGGATAAAGAAGATGTGGGGGAAAAAAAAAAAAAAACAAACTCCAAAATGGAATATTACTCAACAAAAAGTATGTTACTCAACAAAATGCATACTACTCAATAAAAAGAATGAGGTAATTCCATTTGCAATAACATAGATAGACCTAGAGATTACCATACTACGTGTAGTCAGACAGAGAAAGATAAATATCATATGATATCATTTATATGTGGAATCTAAAAATAAGATGCAAATGAACTTATACACAGAATAGAAACAGGGTGATGGACAGGGAAGCCTGGCAATGCTGCAGGCCATGGTGTCGCAAAGAGTTGGACATGACTGAGTTCTGAACTGAACTGAACTGAACTGAGGTACTCAAGGAATTGCTACTCAGTTAATTGAGTAGATAGATGAAGAGTGATGAGATAAACCAATGAGCAAATCTAAAATTGTTCAGAGAATGTTATTAAATTTTTGACTAATGACCATGGAATACTACGTGATTATTTGGTCACTTGCTTCCTATTGTCTCACTGGTCTATTAATTTAGCAGAGAGTTTTTGAGGATATACTCTGTCCAGATATTGTAATAGAGATGGAGAATATATCAATGTGTAAGGCAGTTGTTGCTCTTGAATTACTGAAATATAACAATGCTTACAGTTTGTCTTTGTTTGGAGACATTTCTTTTCTTGAATCAGTGTACATGCAAGTGTGCAACAAAAGAGAATTCTCAGCACTACATCCAGTGTTACAGCCTATAAATATCTCTACCTGAAAGCGTGACTAGGACTCTGTGACAGATATTACCCAGCTGAACCAAAAAGTGAGCTCCATAGCCTCAAAGCCACCTTTGTTATTTACTAATTGCTTTTAACCTTCCTGGCTGTGCATTCCTGTTCCATTACTGTTTTTTGATTTATGGTGTTAGTCTATGTTCTTTTGTTCTAATGGTGATGGTTTGCAGTAAAAGTAGTTGTGTGTTCTCTGCCCCTACATTCTCTTATGAAAATGAGATGTTGCATTTCTAGAGGTTGTTTCCCCAAGGACAAATTTTAAAGAATAATACCATTTTAATAACCACCATGCAAACACCTGAAATCACAGACACATTTATGTATCTTTAACATGACTAATAGTGTTTTGTTATATTTTTGCAGTGGATTCAAAATTTTGAGTTCCAAAATGGTACGTGTCTTAAGAACATATCTAGGTGTAAATATCTATGGTTTTTTTATTTTTTTTAAGGAAAAAAATTGTGTGTGAAAATCAGACTTCTAATATTTCCAGAGTAAGGAATATGATTTTGTCACAGTGTCTGTTTAGGTAAAGCAGACATAAGGTAGACTTTAGGTAACTGCGCACCCACTCACCTGGCTAATTAATGAGTTATATTGGTTGTGAGGATACATGTTCTTTCTTCTTGGAAATGGAGCACAGTTTTATCATTTAAGTTAATCATGATGTTTTCCCAGATAAATATACTTTTTGGAACATTAAATAATAAGAAAAAAGGAGCATTTCTTAGAGACTCAAGAAAAGAACATTATTTATTATTTATTGTTACTTTCAAATTTTACAATAGCTATGTCTTCACCTAGAAGCATAAATTTAAATAGTTCTACTTTTGAATTCTCCATTTTTTTTTTTTCTGTTTCTCTCACCAGACACTGTTTACTTTCTTCCACCCAATTACTGGTACAACTTTCAAATAAATGCATTCTGCAGTTGAAACAGGTAAGATTTACTGAAATGTCTGTTTGGTATCTCTTGTCAAGACTGGTACACAGGGTAAAGAACATGGGATGTAATTGATTTAAACTGTTTTACTTCTGCAGCAACCAGAATTGTGATATTTCCTGAGAAGATGATTTTAATTAATACTTTTATGAGTTGAAAGGAAAGAAAGCTTAGTAAATATTAAGTACCATCTAGTAGAGGCATGTGTTCAGTTCAGTTCAGTTCAGTTGCTCAGTCGTGTCCAACTCTTTGTGACCCCATGAATCGCAACACACCAGGCCTCCCTGTCCATCACCATCTCCCGGAGTTCACTCAGACTCACGTCCATTGAGTCAGTGATGCCATCCAGCCATCTCATCTTCGGTCGTCCCCTTCTCCTCCTGCCCCCAATCCCTCCCAGCATCAGAGTCTTTTCCAATGAGTCAACTCTTTGCATGAGGTGGCCAAACTACTGGAGTTTCAGCTTTAGCATCATTCCTTTCAAAGAAATCTCAGAGCTGATCTCCTTCAGAATGGACTGGTTGGATCTCCTTGCAGCCCAAGGGACTCTCAAGAGTCTTCTCCAACACCACAATTCAAAAGCATCAATTCTTTGGTGCTCAGCTTTCTTCACAGTCCAACTCTCACATCCATACATGACCACTGGAAAAACCATAGCCTTGACTAGACGGACCTTAGTCAGCAAAGTAATGGCTCTGCTTTTGAATATGCTATCTAGGTTGGTCATAACTTTTCTTCCAAGGACTGTGTTTTAATTTCATGGCTGCAGTCACCATCTGCAATGATTTTGGAGCCCCCCAAAATAAAGTCTGACACTGTTTCCACTGTTTCTCCATCTATTTCCCATGAAGTGATGGGACCGGATGCCATGATCTTCCTTTTCTGAATGTTGAGCTTTAAGCCAGCTTTTTCACTCTTCTCTTTTACTTTCATCAAGAGGCTTTTTAGTTCCTCTTCACTTCCTGCCATAAGGGTGGTGTCATCTGCATATCTGAGGTTACTGATATTTCTCCCGGCAATCTTGACATGTGTATACTGCTTTTAATCTGAGGATGCAGCCATTTAAAAGCCTCTCGATAACAAACATATAAAACACTTTTTTTTTTTTTTTGGTTAATAAAGTAAGTTCTGCTTTGTGTTTAGCCAGAGTCCAATTACCCAGTTGATATAAAGGGATTAAGTATATATATATACATATATATATATATATATGTATATATATAAATTTTGGATGTTGTACTTTGATGAACTGTGACCTTAACAATGTTATGTGAAATGACGGCTTTAATTAGAACATCAGTTAGCAAGCATCCATTAAATAGTTGTTAAAGATAATGTGACGAGGGTATATGAAATTTTAATTTTTTTTTCCCTTTCACTTAAGTACTTTTTTGTATCATTAAATATATAAACATAGTGTCAGAAGATGCTGTTCCTTTTGTCTGAAGCATGTTTTACATGCCCTCAAAGACACCTTCTCCAAGAAGACTTACTACACATCCTCCTCTATGTTAAATGCTTTGTGTTTATATTCCCATAGGATAGAAAATCAATGATCAATATTGATTGTAATATTTAAGTAATCAGTATTGGGTCAAACTCTAAAACAATTTAAAGGTGGAAAAGAGCAGTTTGGTTGATATTTAAGGACGTTTTTCTGAAAGAGGTACAGTTCATGTTGAAACCTGAGGGATTGCTAAACTGGGCAATAGAAAAAGATGGAAGGACCCTCTAGTGATTTTCAGGAAAATCTAAGAGAAAAATAAAAAGAAGTAAGTGTGGACATTTCCAGTCAGCTAGGAAAAGATGAAGTGTTTATGATATGTTAGGACAAATGGTTAATCATATGGAAAAATTAAATTCATTTCCTTACTCCACACTAACAAGAACATTAATTCCAGTTGAATGAAACACAAATATGTAAACCAAAACAACTTTTTAAAATTATTAGATAAAAATATCAGAATCATTGCATCACTTTGATTAAATAAGACATTTTTAAAAAATCACAAAAATTAAAGTTATTAAAGAGCTCATAAATTTAACATCAGGCTTTTATGTATAACAAAAGTCATTATAAACAAAGTTAAATCAGACAATATCACACAAGAAACTGATTACAACATATATAACTGATAACAAAATTATATCCAGACTATATAAAGAACACTTGCCATTAAGTACACAACAAATGAAAACTATTATTTTAAAAATGGGTAAAAACTATAGGCAGGGATATTCAAGAAAAAGATTGCCTTGTAAATATACAAAATAGTGCCTGACATTTTAACCAAAATTAGAAAAATAATAACAATAACTTTTTTTCATCACTATTGGCAAAAGGACTTCCTGGTGTCATATAGTAAAGAGTCTGCCTGCAGTACAGGAGACCTGGCTTCCATCCATGGGTCAGAAAGATCCCCTGGAGAAGGAAATGGCAACCCACTCCAGTATTCTTGCCTGGAAGATGCCATAGACAGAAGAGCCTGGTGGGCTACAGTCCCTGGGGCTGCAAAAAGTTGGATTCAACTTAGTGACTAAACAATAACAACAACGTGTGTCCTTCATTTTTACTTAAATACCTATCCATCTACGTCATTTCAAATCCAAGTGGAAGCAGGGAGGTAGAGGAGAAAATAAAAGTGGATAATGGGAAATTGAAACTCTAGCTTCCTTCATAATGTTTCACTTTTTCATGCTGGTCTCAGAATCTCAATAACCAATATTGCGGTTGAATCAGCCCTTGTGGCTGGTTTTATTATGGTTTTATTATGTTATTATGATTGCAGGACACTCTGTCACAATAAACATCAGGAAACCGAAAAAAAAAAAAAAAAAAACAACCAAAAAGTTATATTGCTTAAAAGCCCTGGAAATTACACAGCACACCTGAGGCCACACAGCAAGGTAATAGGTAGAGGAAGCAAGAGAACCAGGACCTGGGGTTCTTGCTTTTATTGGGTGGCCAGGGTTTTGGGGGCTCACTCTTTATTGGTGAATTTAAAACAGAAGAGCAGGAATTTAAGCAGAGCAAGAGGGGAAAAAAAAAAAGTAAACAAGTAGCCCAAATGATCACTTTTTGAAATCAACCAATCAAACTAGATCTCTAAAACAAAGCAGCCTCATTAGGGGAAGGTGGCCTGGTTCCTTATTTGTCTTTGTTGCTCCTGTGTGCCACAAGGCTCATCTGTGCATGGAATTTTTCAGGAAAGAATATTGAGTGAGTTGCTATTTCCTCTTCCAGGGGATCTTCTCCACCCAGGGATCAATCCTGCCTCTCTTCCATCTCCTGCACTAGCAGGATCAATCCTGCATCTCTTGTGTCTCCAGCATTAGCAGGCAGGTCTTTACCAGCTGAGCCACCAAGAGAAGCTGCTACCTGTTTATCCCAGATAGCAGTCTTTGAAGGGGATACCTCTTTGAAAAGGATACCTCTGCAGTCAAAGCTGAAGTCAGGCACTTGCTTTACAAAAAGAGAAAATGAAAAAAAAAAAAAAAAAAACAGTCAAGAGCTTATACTAGAATCACTCAAAGAATATGTCTTCTGGTCTATCTAAAAAATAAATTTAAACACCAGTGTCTATGAAATTCTTCAAAGAGTTATAAATAAAAAATAAATAAAATTTATTACAAACAAACAGACATAAATCAATAATATTTCCAGCAGTGGCATTTTAATTGAAGTACCATAATGAGCTACAATTATATGGAAATGTATTTTGTTTGATTCAAAACAGCATCTTCCATAACCAAAATTCACACTGCCTGACAGGAACTTTTGAAAGAGTTTGAAAGGAGATTATCTACAGGGTCTCAAAATGCAGTTATTTCCAAATGCTTGATGTGTACCAACAAATCAGATTAGAAGTTTAAAGATCTTTTGTAACCAAAGTATACTAGTGTCTCCTTTGCAGGTGTGTTTCTTTTAGAATCAAGATGAAGAAATACTACTATGTAAGGATGAGGGTGTTTTTTTTTTCCCCCTCATCCCCAGAAGATGTCAGTTTCTGCGATAGTCACGTCAGGAGTTAAATTTACTTTTTAAAATGAGGTTTTCAAATTATAAAGCAGATTATAACCATGCCTCAGAGCCATCTTCTTTTTATTGCACTATCCTTACATAGAAGCCATCGTGATTCTGATGGCAGAGATTAGCTTGAGTAGGTGGTACTGAGTTAATTCATATCCTGGTTGCCCTGGGAGACCTAAATTTAAGCTGCCTATTCTTTCCCAGGGCAAGAAATAAAAAAAATGAGTCAAGTGCCATTTTCTCGGTGCTGTGCATTTCAAAACCTAGGCTTTGTCTCACTTGTTCTGTTAGAGCTACCATTTATTTGCATTTTCTTTACAAGAGAGGTTTTACATTCCAACTTTGGTTGAACATCAAGGACACCAAAAATGAGTTTTTTGAACACATAGCTTTCAAGTTTAGGCAGTAAATAAATGAATGGATCCATGAATAAGTTGAATGATGATTTTGCTCATTCATTCACTCGTAAGTTTTTCAAAGGCAGCTCACTTAAAAATCATCAAGTGGGATAAAATCACAGTTAGAGATTACTTACTAAGATAGTAAATACCTTGAAAATAGGTATCTCAGTGGTCTGTATCTCAGTGATATTCCATTTGAGAAAGGCTTGCTGAGTGACTCCCTTGTGTCAGATATTGTGCCAGGCCCTCACTTACAAAGATGAAGTCATCAATGTCATCATTTCCAAATAGGACTCATAGTCTGGAGTAGTCAGATGCATAAATTGGTATTTTCAGAATAAAATTCAGAGCAAAGTGTGCAATGTCTTTATATCTTCCATAGTTCCTCTAATGGTGTTCTGCCTCTATTTTAAAAAAATTCTTAACAAATATTTATTGAGTGAATTGTGTTTACAGATAATGTTCATTAAAAACACTAAAAGATCTGTTATCTGTATTCCTTCTTTCCCAATGTCTTTGATTTGAGGAAATTAACAAATACAAAAACATGTCCATGGTTTTGTTATGCCATTCATGATTATAATAGGGTCTTGGGGTTAACACTGGAACTACCTGTATCAGAACTGATTAAAATCAACACATTTTTGTGCCAAAAGTATTTTCTGTGGCTACCCAAGGGGAAACCTCTCCTACTCTTCTGTAGCCTCTGATTGAGAAAATGAAAAAGACAAGAAGCATAGTCAAAAGCTGCCTGACCTTTTTGTACAGCACTGTTGTTGAGACTGTTACCATTTTGCACTTGTATGATCAGAAATTGCAGTAGTGTTGCATAAAATAGAGTCAAATGATGGTTCTGCATGTAAAACAGGGTTCTGAGAGTCTCTTCTGCACCCTTCTCTTAAAGCCTTCTCCCAGTGCTTGGTGTCTCCATGGTAACAACATCACTGGGATTCTGTTAAGTGTGTTTTGAAAGCTGCCTTTACCTGAGAAGCTAGCCTTTGACAGAGTTGTCCATATCTCTCAATCTCTTAGATTATATTTCTAATAAAAAAAGACATATAGGATAGCATTTGTTTATTAATGATCAGAGATCCATATATTTTTTAAATGTTTGTGAAGTAGCCCAAATGATTATGATACCCAAAATATCATTATGCTACTTAAAAGTGCTATGTATACAGTTTGCATACTTTAATAGATAAATTTTAGCTTTAGTGTTGTAATCTTGGTCAAGTCATGTCTGCCAGGGCTAAGTTTTCTCACCTAGAAAATAAGACTAAAGGAGATGAGGTTAAAACAGGCTTAGACTAGTTCCATCATAGACTAGCTCAAACTGGTCCTATCTTATCAACAACAGAATGTCCGAGTTACCTTGCAGGGGCAATGAGCAAGAAATGCGAAGCAGTTGACTACAGCATCCACAGAAGAGGAAATTTTGACTTGAAGTAATTCCAGAATCAAATTGTCTGTCCCACAGAAAAGCTAAAGACATGATTGGAACTCAAAACTTTTGCCGAAGTGAGGGGTATGTTATTCAGAAAGATCCAGTGTTAAAACCCATTTTCATACTTTACCATGGGTGGCCTGGTTTTAAGTCCTTCCAATCCAAGTCTGTCCTGCCAGGATTTCCACATACCAACTTGTTTTCCTCTAATTCAGACAAATTTGACCGAATCCTAAATCAAAGAGACAGATTTGAACACTGACCCCTTACCCCTGTCTCCTTGGTGGTAGACATTACTAACAAGCTCTTTCTTTTCCAAAAGCCTGTGCTTTTCCAAAGCCTATTGGCTTCTGTATACATTGGGCAGTGAGTCCTTTCTTTATGAATGTTTTTTATCATTCTCTCATTCTCTCCATGAGGCAGGCAAGACTGTTGGACTCAATGAATTGTTGACTGTTGTCCTGTTTTCCACTGGATGATCGTCCAGTGCCCAGTCCTTTTTTGTCTACGATTGTACTGTCTGTTTTAATCAAAGTCTGTCTCTGATATTTGGTTCAGATCCTAAAAGAACCCTGAGACTGGCAATGGCATCATTGTGGATTTCCTTTTTTTATGTAAGTTCATAGAAAAGTCAATAAAGTGTAGATGTGCTTTGCAACTCTACAGCCTCCGGCCACATGTGACTGTTAGAAATGAAATTAAACTTAATTGAACTTAAGTTTAAATTTACATCCTTAATTGCAGTAGCCACATGTGGTTGAAAGCTGCCATATTGAATTACACAAATATAGATTGTTTCCATCATTACCGAGCATTCTATTGAACATCGTTCTCTTCTGATTCCTACCTTTATCAATCCTAAGCAAAAAGAAACTACAGCCTTCTGTATGAGAGTTTTGTCCTATTTGAATTACCAAAAAATGACTGCATTTGGGGAGCAAACTAGTATTTGGAGAGTGATGTCCTAATACTTTGTAAAGTACCTAATATAATATTTTTTAAAAATTTACTAAATGAATAACTTAACTAACTGAAAGCCACATTTGGTAATTTTAATCAAATCTAAGGAAACCAACCTAAAGAAAAGTAACTTTTTCTTATAGCAGCTGTGGAGGAAAACTTTCCCAGTGGAATAAAAATAATGTCTAATATGGCTTTAATGATGTAGAACCATGGCCATAAACTCAAATGCCCACATAGACAGGAAAGTATAAATTTAAGGGGCTGGTTATAAGAACCTTTAAGAAATAGCAAGTGTGTGCCAAAGGAAAAAATTCTTCTCATTTACTAAAAATGAAACCAGACAACTAGATATTTATGTGAAATCTAAATTTAAACGTTCAGTTCAGTTCAGTTGCTCAGTCATGTCCGACTTTTTGCGACCCCATTAATTGCAGCACTTCAGGCCTCCCTGTCCATCACCAACAGTCGGAGTTCACTCAGACTCACATCCATCGAGTCAGTGATGCCATCCACCATCTCATCCTCAGTCGTCCCCTTTTCCTCCTGCCCCTTGGCAAGTAATTATATATCTCTGTATCATTTATCTATCTATCTATTAACTTGACTTGGGGTACACAGTAATATTTGCAGGTAAACAGTAGTTCAGGTAATTTTTAAGTTTGCTAAGTCATGAAATGATTGTTTTCAGAGGTAAAGTAAATTCCAAATTTTCATAACTAAGAAGTGACAAGTTAAGAAGTAAACTCCATTACTTTGTGGTTGATTTCTGTTTGCTTTTTCTTATAATCCTTTTGGTAAAACCAGGAAAAAAAAAAGATTCTTATAAAAGGATTCAAGGTCTACTACAAATTGGGACTAATAAGAGGATGCACCAGTTACTTATTTCTGCCTAGCGACTAAAAAGCCTCTTGATGAAAGTGAAAGAGGAGAGACCAGTCCTAGGTGTTCATTGGAAGGACTGATGCTGAGGCTGAAACTCCAGTACTTTGGCCACCTCATGTGAAGAGTTGACTCACTGGAAAAGACCCTGATGCTGGGAGGGATTGGAGTCAGGAGGAGAAGGGGAGGACAGAGGATGAGATGGCTGGATGGCATCACTGACTCGATGGACAAGAGTTTGGGTGAACTGGCATGCTACAATTCGTGGGATTGCAAAGAGTTGGACATAACTGAGCGACTGTACTGAACCTCAAAATTACTACAGTAAATTTTTGTAAAATACAGTCTGCCAAAGAATTTTTTAATCTTAATGTAAAGAGACTTTCATTTTTATTAATTCATATATTCATTCCTTATTTATACCCATCAATACTTATTAACTTCTGCTATGATACAGATGTTATGTTAGCTTCATAAAAGAATAAGACACAACCTAGGTACTCATAAAATAAAATAATACCAAGAATTTTTCAAATCCCTAATCATCCCAATTCCAAAGAAAGGCAATGCCAAAGAATGCTCCAACTACCGCACAATTGCACTCATCTCACATGCTAGTAAAATAATGCTCAAAATTCTCCAAGCCAGACTTCAGCAATACATGAACCGTGAACTCCCTGATGTTCAAGCTGGTTTTAGAAAAGGCAGAGGAACCAGAGATCAAATTGCCAACATCCGCTGGATCATGGAAAAAGCAAGAGAGTTCCAGAAAAACATCTATTTCTGCTTTATTGACTATGCCAAAGCCTTTGACTGTGTGGATCACAGTAAACTGTGGAAAATTCTGAAAGAGATGGGAATACCAGACCACCTGACCTGCCTCTTGAGAAATCTGTATGCAGGTCAGGAAGCAACAGTTAGAACTGGACATGGAACAACAGACTGGTTCCAAATAGGAAAAGGAGTACGTCAAGGCTGTATATTGTCACCCTGCTTATTTAACTTCTATGCAGAGTACATCATGAGAAATGCTGGACTGGAAGAAACACAAGCTGGAATCAAGATTGCTGGGAGAAATATCAATAACCTCAGATATGCAGATGACACCACCCTTATGGCAGAAAGTGAGGAGGAGCTAAAAAGCCTCTTGTTGAAAGTGAGAGAGGAGAGTGAAAAAGTTGGCTTAAAGCTCAACATTCAGAAAACGAAGATCATGGCATCTGGCCCCATCACTTCATGGGAAATAGATGGGGAAACAGTAGAAACAGTGTCAGACTTTGTTTTTTTGGGCTCCAAAATCACTGCAGATGGTGACTGCAGCCATGAAATTAAAAGGTGCTTACTCCTTGGAAGAAAAGTTATGACCAACCTAGATAGTATATTCAAAAGCAGAGACATTACTTTGCCGACTAAGGTCCGTCTAGTCAAGGCTATGGTTTTTCCTGTGGTCATGTATGGATGTGAGAGTTGGACTGTGAAGAAGGCTGAGTGCAGAAGAATTGATGCTTTTGAACTGTGGTGTTGGAGAAGACTCTTGAGAGTCCCTTGGACTGCAAGGAGATCCAACCAGTCTATTCTGAGGGAGATCAGCCCTGGGATTTCTTTGAAAGGAATGATACTAAAACTGAAGCTCCAGTACTTTGGCCTCCTCATGCGAAGAGTTGACTCATTGGAAAAGACCCTGATGCTGGGAGGGATTGGGGGCAGGAGGAGAAGGGGATGACCGAGGATGAGATGGCTGGATGGCATCACAGACTCAATGGACATGAGTATGAGTGAACTCCGGGAGTTGGTGATGGACAGGGAGGCCTGGCGTGCTGCGATTCATGGGGTCGCAAAGAGTCGGACAGACTGCGTGACTGAAGTGAACTGAACTGCATGCAAAAAAGGGAAAAAAATCCATCAGGTGATGTGATTATATCAGCTTCTTTAATTCATTATTTCTTAAGAACTGGGGGATTTGTGTTCTATTGAGTAGTTTTCTCTCAGGACCTCTTATACAGTGTCTGTCAAAAAACATCTATTGTTGGTGTTCTCTTGAAGGCTTTCTTATTCTAGTATCTGGCAACTAATGGTGATTGTTCTTTGGGACCTAAGCAGGTGTTGAAAGTTTACATATAATCTTTTGAAGTAGCCTAAACTTCCTTACAGTATGGTGGCTAGATTTCAAAGATAAGAATGCCACGAGAAAGGTAGATACTGTAACTCCTTTTATGAAATCACTTCGGAAGTAACATTAATTATGTTCACCGTAATCTCTTTGTCAAGGCAGTCATAAAGACCTGCCCTTGTCCAAGGGGAAGTTACCCAAACCCTGTGTCTTGTGAAAGGCATGGCATGGTTATAGAACTTGTGAGACTGGATTTCAGTTGCTTTGTTGATAAACACAATCTGCCGTAGAAGTTTGATTTTTTAAAATGTTTCTATCAGGAAGCATTTATTTCGTTCTTTCATTTATTCACTCACTATTTTCAACAATATTTATTGAATTTCTGTTATATTCAGGACATTGTGTTAGATTCTAGAAGAAGACACAATCTCCAATCTAGAAGCTGATCTAAAAAAGTAATACTGAGGTGTGTTCAAAGTCTTATTGGAAAGACAAGAATAACATTCAAAGGAAACACAGAGGGGATATGAACCTACCAACTGTCCTCAATTTAGAAAACAGAGCTTCCACCTCTTGTTATTCTTGTGATTCTCCTACATATAAAACTCAAATACTACCATCCCTACTGGTCTGGTGCACATATAGTTCTGCTAACTAATTGAATGTTCACTTACTCTTCATGAAGTGTTTGAACGTCTACTTTTTTTTTTTAACTCTTTGCATTGATATTTTGGGCTTCCCATGTGGCATTAGTGGTTAAGACTCACCTGCCAGTGCAGGAGACATAAGAGATGCTGGTTTGATCCCTGAGTTGGGAAGACCCCCTGGAGGAGAGCATGGCAACCCACTCCAGTGTTTGCCTGGAGAATCCCATGGACAGAAGAGCTACAGTCCAGAGGGTCACAAAGAATCTGACATGACTGTATATTTTAGGGTTTAGTTAAGAACAAAAGTTATTTACATATTACTTTACATTTCCTGCAAAGTAAATGTGCCCACTATAAAGGGAGCTAGCTGGACTTAAGGGATAGTTTCTCTCAACCATGGAAAACTGTGATGAAATTGCTTAATGTGGTTACTGAATTGAAAGGCTTTGGGGTTAGTCAGCATTGGGTTTAAATTTCTGCTTTGCTGTTTTCTCACTCAGTGTCCTTTTGCAGTTGATTGTATTCTCTGTCTCAGTTTCCTCATTTGTAAACTCAGGACCACAGAAGTGTTGCCCTCTCACAAGGCTGGTGTGAGGATTACATAAGTTAAGTTCTTTGAACAGAGCCTTATATATTAAAAGTACTTGATCAGCACTGATTATTTTTTATTACTTGCAACCCTTGATGACTTACTCCATTCTGTGATGATGTATATACGGCTTCATACTTATGAGAAGGAATTGTTCATAATGAGCCTCCAAGTTTGGAAATAGCTGGTAATTATTCTATATGGCAGTCTCAGAAGGTTATCATCTCTCCTTTTCACACTGCCCAGGCTGTTTTCCTCTTACCTCATAACAATGCCTTATGTTAGCTGGGTCCTATCAAGCAAAGTGTTCCCTGGAGATATACATGGCAATAAATCCTTTAATATAGCAAAAAGTAGACACTACTGGTTTTGCCAGTATGTGCTATAATGTCAATATCTTTTCTGAAACTTTTCTGCTTTTTCCAGGGCCACTGTCCCTGTCACCTGTAAACCTGCCCTTCCTTTTATTTCATTCCTTAATGTAGCTTTCTCTCTCTAGTGGCTGAAATACAGTGGATTCCAGTAAAGATGGACTAAATTAAATTGATTAGAAGTTTTTGTTTCATAAGTTTATATGTATTAAGTTACAGTCTTCCATTTGAAAATATTTAGGGTAATTTTGTTAATGATCAAGGAAGGACATTTTAACTCCCTGGTGTCTTTGAATACCACAATAAATAATAAATAAGGAAAAGATTGAAAGACAGAGAGAAATTGACAAAGCAAGGAAACTGCCATAGCCCTAAGCCAGTAACCCTGAAGTGTGTCTGCCAAATACTGTGATGCCTGTAACAAGGGGACATGCTGAGAGCTTACACACGGCACCTCGGATGGCTGGCAGCATACGGATTTCCTGCAAAGTAAGTCTCACCATCCTGAAAGACACAGTCAATGATGCTTTGATTTAAAGCAGATGATCTAACGGTGTGGAGAAGCCACTATGAAAGTAGGAAATTGTCCCCATAGAGACACTGTTCAATACCACAGAATGTCAGGTAAGGAGTAAGATGAGAGAGAAGACATATAAATGAGATATTTCTGTTATAGATGTCCAAGTGTTACTTGTCACTGAGGGTGACTATAGGAGCTGAAGTGAAGTGCAAAGGAAGAGGGGGCTGTACCACATCAAAATCCATAGATTCAGAAACATGAAAGGCTTTGCAATAATGTAACTGAACTCTTGAACAGGAAAAACTAAGGGAAATAAGCTCTTTTCCCTGGGGTGAAGAAAGTAATATACTGGATGAGAGGGTGTTTGAGACAATGAGTCCAAGTAGCAAAGACTTTGCACTCAGGCTTTGCCACTCCCTGTATTATTCCTTAGGAGGCAGCTGGTCCTTTATAAGAATGTTAACATATATAAAGGAACTAATGTGAATCTCATGAGTGAAATATAAATCTGTACAAATAAAACCTGGAGTATCGGTTAAGTGAGAAAAAAAGCACGAGCAAGAAATGAGTGAGAAGCACACATCCCCTAATGTTATCCATAGTCTCAAAAATTATAGACAGCATGAGCTGTGCTCCAGAAGAGCTAAAAGTTTATAAAAGTTTGGGAAGAGACTAGAATCAATGAAAGCAGATGGGAAGTGAAAAAGCAAACTCAGAAACAGTTGAATATGTATAGATATGTGTATGATATATGCAGCCTAAAGACAATATATTACATAAAATTGAAAAGAACAGTAATATACAACTGATAATATCAGGAGGATGCTACATGGGGACAAAGGAGATTTTCCATCCACATAACACTGTGGCTAGGAAAGAGAAAATAATACCAAAATGAGAAAGAGAGAAAGCATTAAATGTAAAATAAGACTTTTCTAATATAAAACTTATATGTTAACTTAAAAGCAGCAATTGTATTCTAGGAGAAATTTGTGAAAACAATCATATCAAGATATATACTGGTAACATTAATAAAATTTGAAGGAAGATATTATTTTACTGTGCATGCAGGAAAAAAAAAATCATAAATTGTTTTGGATGGATAGCATGGATTTGGATGTTCCTCATGTTTCTCTGAGGCCAGAAGATAAAATAAAAGATGGAATTCCTAAAGAGACTGTAATTCAATGGGCTTGTATACAGCCAATGTGGCCTTAAACTTTAAGTGCAATAGAAAATACTTTAAAGTTTTTAAGATCTTGGGGACTAACACACCCATGTGTTTTTCTTCTGAAAAATTACCTGGTGGTGGAATATAGCCAATGATGAAAATATATTAAACATGATGAGATTAGAAAATGGAAATTGTGGTAAAAAGCCAGAGAAAGACACAAGTGATTTATATAACAAGTTAAATAAATTCTTAAACAATGTTGGTCTAGTGAGCTGTAATAATGATATAGTCAATACAAAATGGCATAATAAAATATAATAAATCAATAGGAACAATATGGGTGTCATCTTTCAATATTACATAGTCAATATACACTGTAAAGTTATACTGTCAGGTATCCAACCTCATGAAGAAGTCAAGATATTTTTCCTTATCTTTTGGAGAGCTTTCTAAAAAAACTATATGCCTTGTGAATAAAGATATTTTTCTGGATTCAGTAAGACATATATCTTCTGTTCCAGAAAAACTAATGTGATTTCTTTGCATTTGGTTAAATTTAAGTAAAACTAAATTCTGAGTGCTAATTTTTTAAAAATATAGATACCTCACTATACTGTTTGTGTACATATACACAGGCATAGTGGAGAAAGTGATGGCACCCCACTCCAGTAGTCTTGCCTGGAAAATCCCATGGACGGAGGAGCCTGGTAGACTGCAGTCCATGGGGTCGCTAGGAGTCAGACATGACTGAGCGACTTCCCTTTCACTTTTCACTTTCATGCATTGGAGAAGGAAATGGCAACCCACTCCAGTGTTCTTGCCTGGAGAATCCCAGGGACAGGGGAGCTTGGTGGGCTGCTGTCTATGGGGTCACACAGAGTTGGACACGACTGAAGCGACTTAGCAGCAGCAGTAGCAGCAGCACACAGGCATAGACAAGTGTTTGGGACATTTTTAACCAAGTGTCAATAATGGTTAATGATGAGATTTTGTAAATTTTCATTTTTGTGTTTATGCATAATTTGATTTTTTAATGGGTATACATAATTTTTAACAGTAAAAAAATTCATTATCCCCTAAAATTATAAAAATAGCATTTATCTCAAATCAAGTTAATTTTTAAGGATTTTTTTTTCAAAACAGGGAAGATAGTCCAGTTAGGAGTCCAAACTTAATTTCATTTATAAATATTAATTAACTACAGAAATTAAAAAACCCTCATCATATATATATATATATATATATATATATATATATATATATGTTGTCTGTGTCTATTTAAGTTGTTGGAAGATTGTTTTGGATTCTGATGGACAAATGACATCAGTATCAAGATTTCCTTCACCAGCACTTGATGAAAGCAATAAATTTCTTAAGTCATATCAATGTGAGAAAAGGAACAGATTCTTCTCTAGAAAATGCTCTTTGAGATGCCTGGTAGAGGGGATGAAGTAGTCAAAGTAAGTACCGTGAAATCAAGAAGAAGCAAAAACCTGAGGCTGGTGCATTTGACATTCTCATAATGAAGACAGTCTCAGGGGAAAAGAGGAGGGGAATGAGAGAAAGACCATTTGTGATGCAGTCATTCTTGCTGTCAAAGGTTTCATGGTTTTTCAGCAGGCCTCAAAAGGCCAATCCAATAGAATATGAATCAGATCTTGTCAAGACCCCGTGGAATAAGTAAGAGGCACCAGGCTTCCCTATTTGGATCCCAATAGTTTTTCCTAACTCAGTAACCTTTCATAGTAAACAGGTAATGAGCAAAGTTAATGATTTTTTTCAGTCAAGTGAGGATAATTAAGTGTGTTGTTCTTTCCCACCCTAAGTTTGCCAATTTGATTTAACTTATGATCAAATATTTTTGAAGTACATAAGGAAGGCTTCCCACAGCATTGTGGAAATACTCTCATGATGGGTTTGTAGCCATCCTGGTCCTAGCAAGAAAATGTGTACTTTGCAGCACTTTTTAATTCCCTTTGTGGATAATTTTAGCCATGCTGTCCAAAGAAGTCATGTTTTATTTGCTGATTTTGCTGACTTTTGCCTCTTTTTCTTTAGCACACACACACAAACAATTCATTCTATACCTTTGGAGATTTTAGAAGTGATGTTTTATACTTGGAAGGCTTAGGAGACTCTTGAGTTTGTACCAACCCTTCTACTCCTTTGTACATTATGCCAAGACTGAGTTTTTGTTACACTCTTGGGCCCTGAATGTATTTAAACAGCTGAATCTTGATTCCATTCTCTTAGTAGGTTTGTGACATGCAATGCAAACCATTCTGGTGATTTGACACAAATAAGCAAACTATGAAATCATACATTGTTACACAGTGTCAGAGACTATCTTTATATAAGACTTACAATTCATTGTACCTTAGCACCCAGCATGAAAATGAAAGTTGCTAAGTCGTGTCCGACTCTTTGTGACTGCATGGACTATAGCCTGCCAGGGTCCGCTCTGTCCATGGAATTCTCCTGGCAAGAGTACTGGAGTGGGTAGCCGTTCCCTTCTCCACAGGATCTTCCCAACCCAGGGAATGAACCTAGGTCTCCTGCATTACAGGCAGTTATTTACTGTCTGAGCCACCAGGGAAGCTCAAGAACCCAGCATAGGGACATATTTGGAAATTTATGAATAAATAGTTTTTTTTTTAATTTTTAAGGAAAAGTGAAAAGAAAAAGATAAAACTAGAGAGCAGATGAGGAAGCAAATTGTCATATGATGTTCTATGACAGTTTTGCATTGTGTCCACTTGGATGAGCTGAAAACAAGTTTTCTAGAACAATCTGTTCTGAATAGTTTCAGGTAGAGTTGTCCAATTGAGAAATTGTTGGGATATTTGTTGAAGTAGAAGAGCAGCAGAGCCATCAGGCATATCAGATTACTACAATGAATGGGAGATTGATGAAGTTTGGCTAATTCCAGCTTATTCTCATTCCCCTTTACTCTGTGTCCAGAGTGTGGACAACTAGTATTCTCCTAGACATTTGCACTATCAGGCAAAGAGGGAAAATGGTCCACAGACATCCCTACCAGCTCTCTCCTGAGGCCCACTATGGCAACTGATTGCAAACTGTTGCTGAGACACTCTTGCTTGCTTGCAGTGGTGCTCAAGGAAGGATATTTAAAGACTTTTTTCTGCTCCCCCCAGCAAAACTATTATTGAAGTTTCTTCAATAATTATGGACTTCTTAGTCCTACAATAAATCTCTCAGTTCAATTCAGTTCAGTTCAGTCACGCAGTCGTGTCTGACTCTTTGCGATCCCATGAATTGCAGCACGCCAGGCCTCCCTGTCCATCACCAACTCCCAGAGTTCACTCAGACTCACGTCCATTGAGTCCGTGATGCCATCCAGCCATCTCATCCTCGGTTGTCCCCTTCTCCTCCTGCCCCTAGTCCCTCCCAGCATCAGAGTCTTTTCCAAGGAGTCAGCTCTTCGCATGAGGTGGCCAAAGTACTGGAACTTCAGCTTTAGCATCATTCCTTCCAAAGAAATCCCAGGGTTGATCTCCTTCAGAATGGACTGGTTGGATCTCCTTGCAGTCCAAGGGACTCTCAAGAGTCTTCTCCAACACCACAGTTCAAAAGCATCAATTCTTCGGTGCTCAGCCTTCTTCACAGTCCAACTCTCACATCCATACATGACCACT
>SJXQ01009033.1:0-22900 GCA_006408695.1 Aepyceros melampus
GCTGATGCTGGGAGAGATTGGGGGCAGGAGGAGAAGGGGACAACAGAGGATGAGATGGCTGGGTGGCATCACTGACTCAGTGGACGTGAGTCTCAGTGAACTCCGGGAGTTGGTGAAGGACAGGGAGTCCTGGAGTGCTGTGATTCATGGGGTCGCAAAGAGTCGGAGAAGACTGAGCGACTGAACTGAACTGAACTGATAGTTGATTTGTGGGTTTCCCGGTGGTGCTAGTGGGAAAGAATCTGCCTGCCAGTGTGGGAGACCTAAGAGACTCAGATTCCGTCCCTGGGTCGGGAAGGTCCCCTAGAGGAGAGCATTGCAACCCACTCCAGTATTCTTGCCTAGAGAATCCCATGGACGGATGAGCCTGGCAGTCTCCAGTCCCTAGGATCGGGCAGAGTTGGACAGGACTTTAGCGACCTAGCATGCACACATAGTTGATTTACAATATTTAGTCATTGTGACAGTGATTTAATTAACCTTTTCATTTTACTCCCCTAATGGCTTATAAGGTGCTAGTGGGAAAGAATCTGCCTGCCAGTGTGGGAGACCTAAGAGACTCAGATTCCGTCCCTGGGTCGGGAAGGTCCCTAGAGGAGAGCATTGCAACCCACTCCAGTATTCTTGCCTAGAGAATCCCATGGACGGATGAGCCTGGCAGTCTCCAGTCCCTAGGATCGGGCAGAGTTGGACAGGACTTTAGCGACCTAGCATGCACACATAGTTGATTTACAATATTTAGTCATTGTGACAGTGATTTAATTAACCTTTTCATTTTACTCCCCTAATGGCTTATATGTTAAGCATCTTTTTGGGTACTTAGTTATCATCTGTATATCCTGTTTAGTGAAATATCTGTCTTTCTCTGGCAAGAAGGACTCTCCCTGTTGTTGTTTAGTCACTAAGTTGTGTCTAACTCTTTTCTGACCCCATGGACTCTAGTCCACTACGCTCCTCTGTTCAGAGGGAATCCCTCTGCCTGGAATTCCAAGACAAGAATACTGGAGTGGGTTGCTATTTGCTTCTCCAGGGAATCTTCCTGACCCAGGGACTGAACCTGCATCTCCTGCCTTTGGAGGCGGATTCTTTACCACTGAGCCACCAGGAGAGCTCGTGTATGTCTTTAGCCATTTTATAGAACATTCCCTGGTAGCTCACAGGTTAAAGCATCTCCTGCAATGTGGGAGACCTGGGTTCGATCCCTGGGTTGGCAAGATCCCCTGGAGAAGGAAATGGCAATCCACTCCAGTATTCTTGCCTGGAGAATCCCATGGATGGAGGAGCTGGGTGGGCTACAGTCCATGGGGTTGCAAAGAGTCGGACATGACTTATCGACTTCACTTTCACTTTTATTATTGAGTTTTAATATACTTCATATACGTTGATGTTGTTTATATACCCTAGATACCATTTCTTTGTTGGATATGTGTTTTGCAATATTTTATTCCAGTATGTAACTTTACCTTTTGTCCACTGCATATTGCTTTTAGAAAGGAAAAGATTTTAATTTTGTCAGGCTCTTATTTACCTTTCCATTTACAGATTAAACCTTTAGTATTAAGTGCCTTGCCTAAGTTCCAGAATTTTTCTGTTTTTTTTTTTTCTAAAGATTTTAATTTAAATGGTTTACATGTAAATCTGTAATCCATTTTGGTTAAGTTTTATAAGAGTATGAGGTTTTGATGGAGGTTGGTTGGTTGCACTCCAATGGATGTCTAATTGCTCCCTGGTCATTGGTTTAAAAAGCTATCCTGCATTGCTTTTGCATTCAGTTAGATATATTTGTGTAGGCCTCATTCTTGGTTCCCAATCCAGTTCTATTAAATTATAAGTCTATCCCTCACCAATGCCACTCAGTCTTGTTAATGTAGCTATAAAGTCTTCAAACTGGGAAGAGTAATTCCTCCCACTTTATACTTCTATTTTTTAAAGACTTTTTTTAAACAGCAGTATTAGGTGCACAGCAAAATTGAGGGTAAGGAACAGAGATTTCTCATATATGCCCTGAACACCGGAGAAGGCAATGGCACCCCACTCCGGTATTCTTGCCTGGAAAATCCCATGGATGGAGGAGCCTGGTAGGCTGCAGTCCGTGGAGTCATTAAGAGAGGGACATGACTGAGCACTTCACTTTTACTTTTCACTTTCATACATTGGAGAAGGAAATGGCAACCCATTCCAGTGTTCTTGCCTGGAGAATCCCAGGGACGGGGTAGCCTGGTGGGCTGCTGTCTATGGGTTCCCACAGAGTTGGACATGACTAAAGTGACTTAGCAGCAGTAGCAGCAGCCCTGAACACACAAATATTTAGCCTGTTCCTTTATCAACACCCCAATCATAATGGCACATTTGTTACAATTAATGAACCTATACTGGAGTGGGGTGCCATTGCCTTCTCCAGTGTTCATGGGAAATCTCTGTTCCTTACCCTCAATTTTGCTGTGCACCTAATACTGCTGTTTAAAAAAAGTCTAAAAAATAGAAGTATAAAGTGGGAGGAATTACTATTCCCAGTTTGAAGACTTTATAGCTACATCATACTCACTCAAATTCCATAGTTCACCTAGGGGTTCACTCTTGGTGCTATTCATTCCAAGGGTCTGGACAAACATATAAGTTACAGGGATCCATCATTAAGTATCATATAGAGTATTTTTGTGGTCTTAAAATGTCTCTATGCTTTGCATATTAATCTCCCCTCTCATCCCCAACTTCTGATCTGTTTACTGTCTCCAAAGTTGTGCCTTTTTTTCAGAATGCCATATAGTTGTACTTATAAAGAATGTAACCTTTAAAGTGTATTCTTTTACTTAGTAATATGTATGTAAGGTTTATCCATGTATTTTCAGGGCTGCAGAGCTCATTTCACTTTAACACTAAATAATATTCTATTGTCTGCATGTACCACAGTTTATTTAACCATTCACATATTGAAAGACATCTTAGTTGCTTCCAGGTTTTAACTTCTACAAATTAGGCTCCTGTAAACATTAGTGTGCAGGTTTTTGCATGAATATAAATTTCCAACCCCTTTGGATAAATACCAAGGAGCACACTTGCTGGAATATATGGTAAGTGTATGCTGAGTATAGTAAAAAAAAAAAAAATCAAACTATCTTTCAAAGTGTCTGTACCCTTTTGCAGTCCCATGAGCAATGAACAAGAGTTCCTGTTGTCCCAGAGCCTTGTCAGCATTAGGTTTTGATGGTGTTCCTGATTTTGGCCATTCTAGTAGATGTGTAGTGGTATATCATTGTTTCATTTTGCATTTTCTTACCTGATGACATATGGTATAAGCATCTTTTCATATGCAAATTTGCCATCTGTATATTTTCTTTGGCGAGTGTCTGTTATGATAACTGGCCCATTTTTTTAATCAGGGTTTTCTTACTGTTGAGTTTTAGTTCCTGTAATTTGTACAGTAGTCCTTCTTCAAATTTGTCTTTTATAAATATCTTCTCCCAGTCTTTGTCTTCTCATTCTCTTTAAGTGTCTTTAGTAGGGCACACGTTTTTGTCTTTAATTTTAATGTTATCAGTGATTTCTTTAATAGATCATCCCTTTGGTGTTTTATCTAAAAAGTCATTGCCATACTCAAAGTTATCTAGGTTTTGTTATCATCTAGAAGTTTTATAGGTTTTCATTTCTACATGCAGAGTCTGTGATCCATTTTTAGGCAATTTTTGTAAGGGTATAAAGTCTGTGTCTAGATTCCCTATTTTTAAAATTTTAATATTTTGGATGTTCCAGCACCATTTGTTGAAAAGATTATCTTTGTGCCACTATATTGCCTTTGCTACTTTGTCAAAGATGAACTGACTAAACTTATATGGGTCTATTTCAGGGCTCTCTATTCTGTCCTATTGATCTGTTTGTACATTATTTTGCCAATAGCACACTGTCTTGGTTACTGCAACTTTACAGTAAGTCTTGAAGTCCAGTAGGGTCAGCACTCCATTGTTCTTATCCTTCAATATTGTGTTGGTTATTATGGATCTTTTGCCTCTCTGTGAAAATTTTATACTTAGTTTGTTGATATTCATAAAATAACTTGCTGGTATTTTGAATGGGATTCCATTGGATCAACCGGACAAGTTGGGAAAAAACTATCATTTTGACATTATCGAATCTTCCAATCCATGAAGAAGGGCTATCTATTTATTTAGTTCTTCTTTGAGTTTCTTTATCAGAATTTTGTAGATCTCATACATGTTTTGTTAAATTCATATGTATGTATGTGATTTTTTTCCGGTGCTAATTATTTTAAACTTCAAATTCTACTTGTTCATTATCAGTATATAGGGAATTGATTAACTTCTATATATTAACCTTGTATCCTGAAAACTGGATATAATCACTTATTAGTCCCAGAAGTTTTTTCTATTATTTCAGATTTTCTACATGTAATCATGAAATTCCAGATGTTCAAGCTGGTTTTAGAAAAGGCAAAGGAACCAGAGATCAAATTGCCAACATCTGTTGGATCACAGAAAAAGCAAGAGTTCCACAAAAACATCTATTTCTGCTTTATTGACTATGCCAAAGCCTTTGACTGTGTGGATCACAATAAACTGTGGAAAATTCTGAAAAAGATGGAAATACCAGACCAACTGACCTGCCTCTTGAAAAACCTATAGGTCAGGAAGCAACAGTTAGAACTGGACATGGAACAAGAGACTGGTCCAAATAGGAAAAGGAGTACGTCAAGGCTGTATACTGTCACCTTGCTTATTTAATTTATATGCAGTGTACATCATGAGAAACGCTCGACTGGAAGAAGTACAAGCTGGAATCAAGATTGCCAGGAGAAATACCAATAACCTCAGATATGCAGATGACACCACCCTTATGGCAGAAAGTAAAGAGGAACAAAAAAGCCTCTTGATGAAAGTGAAAGAGGAGAGTGAAAAAGTTTGCTTAAAGCTCAACATTCAGAAAACGAAGATCATGGCATCTGGTCCCATCACTTCATGGGAAATAGCTGGGGAAACAGTGGAAACAGTGTCAGACTTTATGTTTTTGGGCTCCAAAATAACTGCAGACAGTGACTGAAGCCATGAAATTAAAAGACACTCCTTGGAAGGAAAGTTATGACCAACCTAGATAGTATATTGAAAAGCAGAGACATTACTTTGCCAACAAAGGTCCATCTAATCAAGGCTATGGTTTTCCCAGTGGTCATGTATGGATGCGAAAGTTGGACTGTGAAAAAAACTGAGCACCGATGAATTGACGCTTTTGAACTGTGGTGTTGGACAAGACTCTTGAGAGTTCCTTGGACTGCAAGGAGATCCAACCAGTCCATCGTAAAGATCAGTCCTGGGTGTTCATTGGAAGGACTGTTGCTGAAGCTGAAACTCCAATACTTGGCCACCTCATGTGAAGAGTTGACTCATTGGAAAAGATTCTGATGCTGGGAGGGATTGGGAGCAGGAGGAGAAAGGGACGACAGAGGATGAGATGGCTGGATGGCATCACCAACTAGAGGGACAAGAGTTTGGGTGAACTCCAGGAGATGGTGATGGACAGGGAGTCCTGGCGTGCTGCAGTTCATGGGGTCGCAAAGTGTCAGACACAACTGAGTGACTGAACTGAAGTGAACTGAATCATGTCACTTGCAAACAAAGATGGCTTTATGTCTTTCTTCCCAATCTGTATACCTTTTATCTTCTTTTTGTGCATCATTACATTAGCTAGGACTCCAGAATGATGTTGAAAAGGAGTGTTCAAAGGAGACATTCCTGCTCTGTTCCTAATCTTAAGCTTTGGGTTGCTCACCATTAGTTATAACATTTCTGTACATTTTTTGAAGATATTCTTAATCAAGTTGAGGAAGTTCCCTTCTATTCCTAGTTTGCTGAGAAATTTTATCATGAGTGCATGCTGGGTATTGTCAAATTCTCTTTCTGCAACTGCTGATATTATATGACTTTTCTTTTTTTAATATAAATTTATTTATTTTAATTGGAGGTTAATTACTTTACAATATTGTATTGGTTTTGCCTTACATCAACATGATATATGATTTTTCTTTTTAGCATGCTCCTGTGATGGATTACATTAATTTATTTTCAAATGCTGTACCAGCCTTAAACACCTGGAGTTGATTATTTTTATTTACTTAGTTTATTGTTTGAGCACACATCTGCCCTTAGTGATAGGAATTCTCATTATTTCCCAAAGCTTCCCTCAACCACTCTACTTGCTCAGAAACACTAGAGTCTTTAGTTCAAAGAAGATTGATACTGCTACAAGAAGCCAGGAAGAGAGAGAAAACCAGGAAGCATGACCAATCTACTAATACTGTGGCTTTGGTTTCTGGCACATGGAGTTACAGATGGTCCTGCACATTCTGAGGGCAGGAAATTTGTTCATGATTGCTACATCTACTGATTCAGTTCTTTTCTTCTTATCACCCCAGTAGCATCCCCCTGAGCTCTGAGTATGCTTCTTTTTTAGATAACACTCACATACTCAACCTTTTCCCCCTAATGCTTAGCACAGTACGAGGTGGGCCATATTGAAGAAGAAACCAGGCCCAGCACTCTGCAATACCAAAATAAATGTTCCCCCATGGAGGCTGGCTCACTCCCCTAGTATCGGATCACCTCAATACATCCCAACAAGGGATCTCCCCATTGCACATAAAGGGGAAAGGCAAATGTTGCTGAGCAATAAACACACATTTTACATACCTACAGCTATAACCACACACAAACTTTCCTGCCAAGGACTGCCTACTTGCCTTAAATTTTCATAGCTTAAGAGGGTCTTTTAAATCCTTCTCTACAATGAGCAACATCCTCCAATAAACTGTTCTTGGCTATACAGTATAAGTGGCATCTAATTCTCATACTGATTTTTCACAAATAAAAATCTGCTCCAAAACTATGGTTATTGAGTATAGATAATCATTATTCAGGGCTTGAATGCTCATGGGGGAGAGTTAATGAGTCGTTTGCATCTCCCTCAGCATCTGGTAACTTTACACACCATTGGAAATTTTTCTTTTATTTGTAACATATGTAACTACAAAGGAACAATATCCAAAATATATACAAAGGCCAAAGGTCAAGAAATAAACAGTGTAGAAGTAACTACACTTCTGAAGTGTATGAAGAACAGTAACTCCATACAAAGGATTAATACCCAAAATACATAAAGGATATTAAGAATTCTTTTTATAAATTTTTGGATTTGATTATATTTTTTTAAAGACTTTCACATCTATTTTCAGGAAATGTATTGGTTTATACTTATTTTTCAAAATCATTTTAATGATTCTTGTTCCTTTGTCTTTTTATATAAAGACAGTTTGTCATACTGACAATATCTGACAATATTTTTAAAAATCTTTCTGAAATTTTGATAGGAAATGCATTATATCTACATAGCAATTTTAGGAGAATGGACATCTTTATTACTTTAAGCTTCCAATCCATGACTACTCTATGTCTTCCCATTCATTTAGATATTCTTTTATTTCTTTCAGCAATGTTTTGTAATTTTCACCACACAAGACCTATATATATATACACACATATATATGTATGTATTTTGTCAAATTCTCACTTAAATATTTCTTTTTTTTTTCAGATTGGTTATATGGAATGTTTCCTGGTCAAATTTTTTTATTGTGGTAAAAGACTTAAAATTACAATCACAACCATTTTAAATTATAAAGTTCATTATTGTTAAGTGAAATGAAGTGAAAGTCACTCAGTCGTGTCCTACTCTTTGCGACCTGTGGACTATACAATCCATGGAATTCTCCAGGCTAGAATACTGGAGTACGTAGCCTTTGTCTTCTCCTGGGGATCTTCTCAACCCAGGGAATGAACCCAGTCTCCCACATTGCAGGCAGATTCTTTACCAGCTCAGCTACTTACTGTGCAACAGAGCTCTAGCACTCTATTCTGCAACACTGAAACTGCACACTTAACCAAACAATGTCTCTTCTAACCTGCATCCAGACCTTGACAATCACCCCCTCTATTTTCTGTTTCTCTGATTCTGACTATTTTAGATATTTCATATGAGTGGAATAGTTGCAACATTTTGTCTTTGGTGACTTACTGATTTCACTTAGTATAGCATCCTCAAGGTTCAACCATATTGTAGCATATATCAAAATGCACTTTTTAAAGACTATAATATTTCACTGTGACTGTAGCCATGAAATTAAAAGACCTTGTCCTTGGAAGAAAAGCTATGACAAACCTGGACAGCATATTAAAAAGCAGAGACATCACTTTGCTGACAAAGGTCCATCTAGTCAAAGCTATGGTTTTTCCAGTAGTCATGTATGGATGTGAGACTTGGACCATAAAGCAAACTGAGCACTGAAGAATTGATGCTTTTGAACTGTGATGTTGAAGAGTCTTGAGAGTCCCTTGGACTGACTACAAGGAGATCAAACCAGTCAATCCTAAAGGAAATCAATCCTGAATATTCCAATACTGTGGCCACCTGATGTGAAGAATTGACTCATTAGAAAAGACCCTGATTCTGGGAAAGATTGAAGGCAGGAGGAAAAGGGGACAACAGAGGATAAGATGGTTATATGGCATCACCCACTCGATGGACACAAGCTCCTGGAGTTGGTGATGGACAGGGAAGCCTGGTGTGCTGCAGTACATGGGGATGCAAAGAGTCAGACATGACTGAGTGACTAAACTGAACTGAATATTCCATTGTGCTGTATATACCACATATATCCATTTATGCTTTATTCATTTCTGTGTCAATGGACATTTGGGTTACTTCTATCCTTGGCTGTTGTGAATAATGCTGTTATTAATGTGTATGTGCAAAAGTTATTTTGAGATATTGAATTGATTGGGATATACTGGGTTGGCCAGAAAGTTTGTTCAGAAATGTGCAAAAGCTATTTGAGATATTGAATTAATTGGGATATACTTGGTTGGCCAGAAAGTTTGTTCAGAAATTAACTTTTTTTTTTTTTTTTGGTCAACGCAATAAGTGAGACTGCTGTATCATATGGTAAATCTACATTTATTTTTTTAAGGATTGCCAAATTATTTTCAATAATGACAACACTATTTTATATTCCCACCAGCAGTACACAAATGTTACAACTTGTCTCCATCTTTGCTGATTAATCTTTTCTCCATTTTTTATAGTAGAAACTCTAATGGGTTTAATGTAACATCTTATTATGGTCTGATTTGCATTTCCCTGTTGATCAGTGATGGTGAAGGCTTATTGTTCTTCTTGTGCTTACTGCCCATCTGTATACCTTCTTTGGAGAAGTGTTTAAGTCCTTTGCCCATTTTTGAATAGGATTATTTTTTGTTGTTGCTAAATTTTTAGATGTTCATTATATATTCTGGATATTAATCTCACAGCATATATATGACTAGAAAGTATTTTCCCATTTTCTAGTCTGGCTTTTCACTCTCTTGATAGTACCTTTTTTATGGCTGCACCCTGTGGCATGCAAGATCTTAGTTCCTCAACCAAGGATTGAACCTATGCCTCCTGGGTTGTAGTGGAAGCATGGGGTCTCAACCACTGGACTGCCAGGGAAGCCTCAAATGTACCTTTTTATACACAAAACTTTTTAATTGCAATCAAATCCATTTTACTCAATTTTCCCTTTTGATCCACTTTTGGTGTCATATCCAAGAAAACTATGCCAAAGCTAATGTTATGAAGATTTTCTCTATGTTCTCTTCTATGAATTTTAGTCTAGCTCCTATATTTAGGTTTTTAATCAATTTTTAGTTAAAGTTTGCATATGGTGGAAAGTAAATGTCCAACTTCAGTAGGGTTCATCTTCATTCTTTTGCTATGGATATTCAATTTTCCTAGCACCATTTGTTGAAAAAACTATCCTTTCCCTTTTGAATGATCTTGGAACTTTCATTGATAATGTATTGACTATATATGTGAAGGATTATTTTTTAGGTTTTCAATTCTATTCCATCGGTCTATATGTCTGTCAGTATGCTAACACATTATTTTGATTATTGTTAATTTGTAGTAAGAGTTGAAATAAGAAAGAGTGAGTCCTCCAACTTGTAATTTAAGATTGTTTTCTGGTTATTCAGGATTGCAAGAATTATATTTAATTGAATGATCATAAACAGTATTGTTGTTCAGTCACTAAGCTGTGTCTAACTCTTTGCAACCCCATGAACTATAGCTCATGCCATGCTTCCCTATCCTACACTATTGCCCTGAGTTTGCTCAAAATCATGTCTATTGAGTCAGTGATACCATCCAAACATCTCATCCTCTGTTGCCCCCCTCTCCTCTTCCCTCAATCTGTCTCAGGTTCTTTTCCAATGAGTCGGCTCTCCAGGGTGTTTTCCAATGAGTTGGCTCTTCACAACAGGTGGTCCAAGTACGGGAGCTTCAGCTTCAGTATCAGTCCTTCCAACGAATATTCAGGGTTGATTTCCTTTAAGGTTGACTGGTTCGATCTTGCTGTCTAAGGGACTCTCAAGGGTCTTCTCCAGCACCACTGTTTGAAAGCATCAATTCTTCAGTCTTCAGCTTTCTTTATGGTCCAACTCTCACATCCGTACATGATTACTGGAAAAACCATAGCCTTGACTATACAGACTTTTGTTGGCAAAGTGATGTCTCTGCTTTGTAATATGCTGTCTAGGTTTGTCATAGTATTTTTTCCAAGGAGCAAGAATCTTTTAATTTTGTAGCTGCAGTTACCATCCACAGTGATACTGGAACCCAAGAAAATAAACAGTATATGTATTTTTATTTCTGTGTCTCTTTGTTCATTACTAGTATATGCCAGCAAATTGATTTTTGTACATTTATATTATTCCTGTGCTCATACTCACCTATTAGTTCTAAGTTTTTGACAAAGTTTTTTTTTTATTATTTATTCCTTGGGCTATTGGGCTTATCAATTCAGTTTTTTTTTAATTATTATTTTATTTTTCAGTTGTATAATTTCCATTTGGTTCTATATATTTTCAATTTCTTTTCTGAGACTTTTTTCATTTTTAGTTGTATTTGTTGAAGAATTTTAATGATGGCTATCTAAAATCTTTGTCAGACAATTCTAACATAATTGTTATCTTTGTGTTGATGTCTATTGAATTTTTTTAAGTTGATACTTTATTCTTGGTATGATGAATAATTTTCAATGGAAACATAAATTTTGGTAATTTTTAAATGAGACTCTACAACTTATTTAAATCTTGTTTTATCAAGCTGGCTATGACACTGTTCTGGCAGAGGAAATGTGCGTGCTTCTTATTAGTACCAGGAGGAAACAGAGTTTAAGGCTCCCCACATGGCTTCCACTGACACTCAAGTTGGGGAGGGCCCCCACAGTACTGCTGCTTGGAAATGGGGATACAAGCACCTCACTAATGTTACACTGATAGCACTCCAGGTGGAATAGACAGAAGCGCTTCATTACTTCTCCCTATGTAAATTCTAATGATGTCATAGGGTGTGGTCTTATTAATTATTGATGGTAGTAAAATTCATGACTACACTAGGTTTCCTTTGATACCATCCAAGTGGGAAAAGGGAAAGGTAATTATCAGTGACTGGAGGTGGAAGTCCAGGCTCCCTGCATGGTCTCTACAGATACTGCCAGGAGGAGAGTATCTGGTGGGAATAAAAATCCCAGCTCTCCATTTGACCTTCTCTGACACTACTCTAGGGAGAGGATATAGAGGCATTTGGGTGCATTGTTACAGCTTGGTGAAGGTAGAAATCTAGGCTCTTTCATGACATTGACTAGAAAGGTAGGGTTACAGTTTATTTTCATACTGTTTGACTGGAAGATAACAGTTTAAAAATGTTTTGTTTTGCTGCTGCTACTGCTAAGCACTTTAGTCATGTCTGACTCTGTGTGACCCCATAGATGGCAGCCCACCAGGCTCCCTCGTCCCTGGGATTCTCCAGGCAAGAACACTGGAGTGGGTTGTCATTTCCTTCTCCTGTTTTGCTAGGTTACCCCTTTTTTGATCCTTTGGCTAAAGAGAACTGGCTTCACATATAAATTTCTCTTCTGTCTTCTTGACGTTTCTCAGTTGTCAACTTCTTCAGCTCCATGTTTAGCATATATAAAACAAACATGATAAAACCAAAACCAAAATAAAACAACCCCCCAAACCACGGAATTCACCATTGTGTTTTCCTTTAGTTTTGTGGAACATAGTCATTCTGCCATCTTGTCTCCACATTTTGTAATGGCCTAATGTGTTTTTATTCTTTTTTCTTAAATAATAATCAAGGGTTTTAGATTTACTTAGTGAGAGAAAAACATTCCCACGACATCGTTCCCTTACTAGGTATTTTTTATTGCATTTTGGTTAACAAAAGACACCTACCACTGGTGATACCACTAAAAAGGGTTAAGTAGAGATCACCTAAACTCTGTCCCTTCACTAAAGCAATGCTTAAGCAGGCAAAAATTATAATAATCAACTTATTAAACTGCAAAATTTAATCAAAAGCTTACAATAATGAGGGGAAGGCTTAATTAAAAAACTGCTAAATTTTGGTAAGAGTGTATTATAACATTTTGACTAAGCTGCCTTCCAGTATCTCTCTCCAGCTTTCCAGAAGCTTTGGGAATGACAGTTCACATTAACAGCATGGCTTTCTGGTACCAGAGGGACAACACATACATTGTTACTAAATTATTGTGGTTGTATATTTTGACCTCCCTGGTAGCTCCTCCTGGATGAGTTCAGGGGCTTGTTTTTTCAACTTCAGAAGTTGCTCAAAGCTGAAGTACCCTTACTGACATTGTCAAAAGAATTTAAAGATAAATCTACTAGCCACAGCCACCTGAGGGAAGGGATAATAGATGAGGCAAGCAGCAGACAGATTGAAAAGCCTGTGAGGAAAAGCCTTCGAAAGAGATATATAGAAAAATAAGGGCACTGAAAAGCTCCTGTACATACCAGGGAAAGTAGATGGCCAGGTGCATGATCAGGACTAGACACATGTTCAGAAAATGCCTGACAAAATCCTAAGCTTTCATCTGTTGCTGACTTTTAGGTGCTGCCCAAGCAGGAAGTGAAGGTTAATGGAGAGCTATAAATGATTTAACTAAGCACTGGAGGTGTATTACAATACAGAGCCAATCTGCACAGATAGGAGACTATTTTTTATTTTTGGTATTTAAAGAAATGTCTGTCAAATCACTCGTTGACAACTAAGCTAATGGAAAGAGAATTCAGTCGTGACTGATGAAAATGAAAATGGTCTTGACAAAAATAGTTTTCCAAAGACACTAATTAGATTAAAAAAAAAAAAAAAAAACTACAACCCAATACTAGTAGCAATAAGAAACTCTAAAGAAGGAGGATAATCTAATTTCTGGAATTATTATATTATATTACTCAAACTGTCCAGTTTTCAACAACAGCAAAAAAAGGCATAGAAAAAGCAAGAAAGGATGGCACATTCACAGAAAAAAAAAAAAGAAATTAATATAAACTGTCCAAGAAGAAGCCCAGACATTAATCTAACTAGGAAAAGACTTTAAATCAATGGTCTTAAATGTGCTCAAAGAACTAAAGGACATGAGGTAAATGAAATCTCACCAAATAATAAGTATTAATAAAAAGAGAGAATTTATTAAGAAAAAAAGAACCAGATAGAAATTTTAGAGATGACAATTATAATAGGTGAAGTGAAAAATTCACTAGAGGTATTCATAAAAGATCTGAGTGCTCAGAAGCATTCATTAACTCAAAGACAGCTTTATTGAAATTACCCACTCCAAGGGGCAGAAAGAGAAAAATGATGAAAAGTGAGGCACACAAGTGATCTGTGAGAGGTCATGAGCATACCAGCACACACAAAATCACAGTCTCAGAAGGAAAGAAGATAAAGAAAGGGACAGAAAAAATATTCAAGACACAGTGGTCAAAACCATCTAAATTTGACAAAAAATATGAATCTATGCATCTAAAAAGCTCAATAAAAAATAAAAAGAATGAATTCAAAGGGATCTACACTGAGATATATTATTACCAAAATACAGACTATCTGGTAAGCAAAAAGACAGAAGCAACTCACCACATGCAATGGACCAGTCTCAATAATATTAACAGCTGATTTCTCATTGTAAACCATGGAGGACAGAAGGTAGTAGGCTAGCATGTTTAGAGTGCTAAAAGATAAAACCTGTCAACCAAGAATTATATATCTGGCATATCTTTCTAAAATTAAGGAGAAATAAAGATATTTCTTGATAAAGTAGAGCTGAAGGAGTTAATCATTAGTAATCTTGTGCTATAAGAAGAGTTGTAAGGTAAACTTCAGGTTGAAATTAATACACTATATAGTAATTGAAAGCCATACAAAAAAATAAAGAATATCAATAAAGGCAACTAGTCAGGGAAATATAAAAGTAAACATTACTGTGTCTTTGGTACATAATTCTGCTTTTTTTCCCTTAAATAATTAAAAAAAACATAATTATGTCTTTGTTAACAGATACACAATGTACAGGTTGCAATTTGTGACAATACCTTAAAGTGGGGAATAAAGCGCTATATAAGCAGAGATTTTATATACTATTGAAGCAAAGTTGGTATGAAATAAAACTGGATTGTTATGAATTTAAGATGCTATTTGCAATCGCCAAAGTTAATGCTAGGAGAATAACAAAAATATATACAGAAAAAGAAAGAGGAAGGGAAGCAAAATGATATGCATAAAGATCAATACAAGAAAACAGTAATGGAGAAATCAAGCAATAAAAAAAGGGGTACATAAAAAGAAAAGAAAAAAAGTAGCAGAAGTCTTTTTTATCAGTTGTTGTTTTTCAGTCGCTCAATTGTATCCCTCTCTTTGTGACGTGATGACTACAGAACGCCAGGCCACTCTGTCCTTCACTATCTCCTGGAGTTCTCAGTCTTCTCCAGAATCAGCTGAAAGCATCAATTCTTCAGTGTTCAGCTTCCCTTAAGGTTCAACTCTCATATCTGTATATAATTACAGGAAAAACCATAGCTTTGACTCTGCAGATCTTTGTCAACAAAGTAATGTCTCTGCTTTTTAATACTTTGCCTAGGTTTTTCATAACTTTTCTTTCAAGGAGAAAGTGTCTTTTAATTTCATGGCTGCAGTCATCATCCACAGTGATTTTGGAATCCAAGAAAATAAAACCTGTCACTGTTTTATTTCCCATAAATTGATGGGACTGGATGCCGTGATCTTAGTTTTTTGAATGCTGAGTTTTAAGTCAGCTTTTCCACTCTCCTCATTCACCTTAATGTGAGGCTTTTTAGTTCCACCTTGCTTTCTGCCATTATGGTGGTATCAAATGCATATCTGAGGTTGTTGTTATTTCTCCCAGAAAACTTGATTCCAGCTTGAGCTTCATCCAGCCTGGCATTTCACATGATATACTCTGTATACAGGGACTTCCCTGGTAACTCAGTGGTAAAGAATCTGCCGGTAATTCAGGAGACCCAGGTTTGATCCCTGGGTCAGGAAGATCTCTTGGAAGAGGGCATCACAACCCACTGCAGTATTCTTGCCTAGAGAATCCCATGGACAGAGGAGCCTGGTGGGCTGCAGTCCATAGCGTCACACAGAGTTGGACACAAATGAAGTGACTATGTAGCAACAGCATTCCAAAGGGAGTTAATCAGTTAGTCATGTCCAACTCTTTGTGATCCCATGGACTGTGGCTCACCAGGCTCCTCTGTCCATGGAATTCTCCGGCATGAATACTGGAGTGGGTAGACATTCCCTTCTTCAGGGGATGTTCTCAATCCAGGGATAGAAACTGGGTTTCCTGTATCACAGGCAGATTTTTTACCATCTAGTCATCAGAGAAGCCAGCGGGACTCTGAATAAAAGTTAAATAAGCTGGGTGACAATATACAGACTGGACGTACTCCTTCCCAATTTTGAAGCAGTCTGTTGTTCTATGTAAGGTTGTAAATTTACTTCTTGACCTGCCTATAGGTTTCTAAAGAGGCAGGTAAGGTGGTCTGGTATTCCATCTTTTTAAGAATTTCCAGTTTGTTGTGATCCACACGGTCAAAGGCTTTAGCATAGTAGATGTAGAAGTAGAAGTAGATGTTTCAAACAAGATCTTCATGACTGAGATAACCACAGTGGTGTGATCACTCACCTAGAGCCAGACATCTTGGAATGTGAAGTCAAGTGGGCCTTAGGAAGCATCACTATGAACAAAGCTAGTGGAGGTGATGGAATTCCAGTTGAGCTATTTCAAATCCTAAAAGATGATGCTGTGAAAGTGCTGCACTCAATATGCCAACAAATTTGGAAAACAGCAGTGGCCAAAGGACTTGAAAAGGTTAGTTTTCATTCTAATCCCAAGGAAAAGCAATGCCAACGAATGCTCAAACTACTACATAATTGCACTCATTTCACAAGCTAGCAGAGTAATGTGCAAAATTATCCAAGCCAGGCTTCAACAGTACATGAACCCTGAACTTCCAGATGTTCAAGCTGAATTTAGAAAAGGCAGAAGATCCAGAGATAAAATTGCCAACATCTGTTGGATTATTGGAAAAGCAAGGGAGTTCCAGAAAAACATTTACTTCTGCTTCATTGACTATGCCAAAGCCTTCAACTGTGTGGATCACCACAAATTCTTAAAGAGATGGGAATACCAGACCATCTTGCCTGCCTCCTGAGAAATCTGTATGCACGTCAAGAAGCAACAGTTACAACCAGACATGGAACAATATACTGGCTCCAAATGGGAAATGAGTAAGTCAAGGCTGTACATTGTCACTCTGCTTATTTAACTTATATGCAGAGTACATCATGAGAAATGCCAGGCTGGATGAAGCACAAGCTGGAATCAAGATTACCGGGTGAAATATCAATAACCTCAGATATGTAGATGACACAACCCTTATGTCAGAAAGCAAAGAAGAACTAAAAAGCCTCATGATGAAAGTGAAAGAGAAGAGTGAAAAAGTTGGTTTAAAACTAACATTCAGAAAACTAAGATCATGGCATCCGGTCCCATCACTTCATGGCAAATAGATGGTGAAACAATGAAAACAGTGACAGACTTTATTTTTTTCGGGCTCCAAAATCACTGCATATGGTGACTCCAGCCATGAAATTAAAAGAAGCATTGTTTGTAGTGATGATTTCTAAGGCCCACTCAACTTTGAATTCTAGGATGTCTGGTTCTAGGTCAGTGATCACAATATCATGATTATCTGGGTCATTAAGATTTTTCTCTACAGTCCTTCTGTGTATTCTTGCCACCTGTTCTTAATCTCTTCTGCTTCTGTTTTGTCCATACTGTTTCTGTCCTTTACTGTGCCCATGTTGGCATGAAATGTTCCCTTGGTATCTCTAATTTTCTTGAAAAGATATCTAGTGTTTCCCATTCTGCCATTTCCCTCTATTTCTCTGCATTGTTCACTTAAGAAAGCTTTCTTACCCCTCCTTGCTATTCTTTGGATCTCTGCATTCAGATGGGTATACCTTTCCTTTTCTTTGCCTTTCACCTCTCTTCTCTGCTATTTGTAAAGGGCTCCTCAGAGAACCAATAAAATAATTTTTATCAGTAATTATTTTAAATATAAATGGAATAAACTATCTAATTACAATACAAAACTTTGCAAAAAGGATAAAAGTTTGTGGCTGCAAGCTATTTTCACTAACTTTTGATTCAATGTGAAAAAAACTGAATGAACAGAAAAAGATATTCTATGCAAAGAGTAAACAAAAGAGAGCTGGTGGCACTATACTAATAAATATAAAATAGACATTAAGTCAAAATATATTAAACTGTATATTGTTACGCTGTTAATTTAACTTACATGCAGAGTACATCATGAAATGCTGGGCTACCTGAATCACAAGCTGAAATCAAGATTGCCTGGAGAAACATCAATAACCTCATTTATGCAGATGATACCACTCTAATGGCAGAAAGTGAAGAACTAAGTCTCTTGATGTGGGTAAAAGCAGATAGTGAAAAAGCTGGCTTAAAAGTCAACAGTCAAAAAAATAAGCTCATGGCATCTGGTCCCATTACTTCAAGGCAAAGAGGTGGGAAAAAATAGAAGCAATGACAGAGCTTATTTTTTTGGGGGGGGGTTTCCGAAATTACTGCAGACAATGACTGCAGCCATGAAATTAAAAGACGATTGCTATGACAATCCTAGACAGCATATTAAAAAGCAGATACATCACTTTGCAAACAAACGTCTGTATAATCAAAGCTATGGTTTTTCCAAGAGTCATGTACACATGTGAAAGTTGGACCATAAAGAAGGTTGAGCACCAAATAATTATTCATTTTGAACTGTGGTGCTGGAGAAGAGTCTTGAGAGTCATTTGCATAGCAAGGAGATCAGACCAGTCAATCCTAAAGGAAATCAACCCTGAATATTCATTGGAAGGACTGATGCTGAAGCTGAAGCTCCAATACTTTGGCCACCTGATGCAAAGAGCCGACTGATTGGAAAAGACCCTGATGTTGGGAAAGATTTAGGGCAAGAGTAGAAGAGGGGACAGAGGATAAGATGATTGGATGGCATCACCAACTTAATGGACATGAATTTGAGCAAACTCTGGGAGATGGTGAAGGACAGGGAAACCTGGTGTGCTACAGTCCAGGGGATCACAAAGCGTCCTACATGACTGAGCAACTGAACTGAACCCAGAGGCAAAAGTACCTGAAAAGAAAGCACTCAGTGACATCTCTAGGAGAGATGACGGATAGTTGAGAGTTCTTACTCTCAAAAATAGCAAGAGACAGCTCAGGATAAAGATATAAAAACTTTACTAGACATCACGGGATGATTTTGGTCACTCTTTCCTATACAGTGTTAAGAATGTCCATCCATAGTTCTTCAGGCACTCTTTCTATCAGATCTAATCTCTTGAATCTATTTGTCACCTCCATTGTATAATCATAAGGGATTGATTTAGGTCATACATGAGTGGCCTAGTGGTTTTCCCTACTTTCTTAAAATTAAGCCTGAATTTTCTAATAAGGAGCTCATGATCTGAGCCACAGACAGCTGCAGGTCTTTTTTTTTTTTTTCTGACTGTATACAGTTTCTCCATCTTCAGCTGCAAAGCATATTATCAATCTGATTTCAGTATCCTCTTGACAAAACTGTTAGCTTTTATCCTGCTTCATTTTCTATTCCAAGGACAAGCTTACCTGTTACTCCCATTATCTCTTGACTTCCTAATTTTGCATTCCAATCCCCTATTTGCTTTTTTGTTTTTGGTGTTCATTCTAGAAGGTGTTGTAGGTCTTCATAAACCAGTCAACTTCAACTTCTTCAGCATTAGTGGTTGGGGCATATACTTGGATTACTATGATATTGAATAGTTTGCCTTGGTAATAAACCGAGATTAATCTGTCATTTTCGAGATTTCACCCAAGTACTGCATTTCGGAATCTTTTGTTGACTATGAGGGCTACCCCATTTCTTCTAAGGTATTCTTGCCCACCCTAGCAGATATAATGGTCATCCGAATTAAATTCACCCATTCCCATTCACTTAAATTCACTGATTCTAAGATGTTCAATCTTTAAATTTCCTGCTTGACCACATCCAATTTACCTTAATTCATGGACCTAACATTCCAGGTTCTTATGAAATATTGTCCTTTGTGGCATCGGACTTTACTCTCACCCTCAGACATATCTACAACTGAGTGTTGTTTCAGTGGCTTTGTCCCAGCCACTTCATTCCTTCTAGAGTTATTAGTAATTCCCCTCTGCTCTCCAAAGGAATGTTTAAACTACTGTACAACTGCACTCATTTCACATGCTAGTAAGTTTATGCTCACTATCCTTCAAGCTAGGCTTCAGTAGTATATAAACAGAGAACTTTCGGATGTACAAGCTAGATTTAGAAAAGGAAGATGAACCAGAGATCAAATTGACAACATCTGCTGAATCATAGAGAAAGCAATTCCGGAAACCCATCTACTTCTGCTTCATTGACTATGCTAAAGCCTTTGTGTCAATCACAATAAAGTGTGGAAAATTCTTAAAGAGATGGTAATACCAGACCTCCTTATCTGTCTCCTGAGAAACCTATATGCAACTCAAGATGCAACAGTTGGAACTGGACATGGAACAACTGACTGGTTCAGAATTGGTAAAAAATTACATCAAGGCTGTATATTGTTCCCCTGCTTATTTAAATTTTATGCAGACTACATCATGTGAAATGCCAGGCTGGATGAATCCCAAGTTAGAATCAAGACTGTTGATTTTACAACAGACGATACTCCTCTAATGGCAGAAAGTGAAGAGGAACTAAAGAGTTTCTTGATGAGTATGAAAGCATAGAGTTAATATGCTAGCTTAAAACTCAGCATTGAAAACATTAAAATTATGTCATCTGGTCCCATCACTTCATGGCAAATAAAAAGGGAAATAGTGGAAACAGTGACATATTTTATTTACTTGGGCTCCAGAATCACAAATTAAGATACTTGCTCTTTGTAAGGAAAGCTATGACAAACCTAAATATTGTATTAAAAAGCAGAGACAGCACTTTGCTGACAAATGTCTGTATAGTCAAAGGATGGTTTTTCTAGGAGTCATGTAGGGATATGAGAGTTGAACCATAAAGAAGGCTGAGAACTGAAGAATTGATACTTTCAAATTGTGGTGCTGGAGAAAACTTGAGAATCCTTTGGACTGCAAGGAGTTCAGACCAGTCAATCCATAAGGAAATCAATCCTGAAAATTCATTGGAAGGATTGATGCTAAAGCCAAAACTCTAATACTTTTGCTACTTGCTGCGAAGAGCCAACACATGGGAAAAGACCTGATGCCAGGAAAGAATGAAGACAAAAGGAGAAGGGGACAGCAGAGGATGAGAAGGTTGGATGGCATTACCCTCTCAATAGACATGAATTTGAGCAAACTCTGGAAGAAAGTGAAGAACAGGGGAGCCTGGTGTGCAGCATCCATGTGGTTTAAAGAGTCAGACATGACTTAGTGACTGATCAATAACAGACATCATGGATGTGCCCTAACTTCAGGTGAAATTAAACTTGTTGATCATTTTGAACATTGTTTCCTTGAAACTTGTAACAGATTCTGTACTAGCTGGCAGAGCAAAGGTTCTTGAGCTCACATTCTCTTATGAAAAAATCAAAATCACTACTAAATGATGAATAACCATCAACAAGAAAGACTGCAACCTACCAAAAAGATATTTACATCCAAAGACAAACAAGTGATATAAAGAAAATGAGATGGTAGGAGGGGTACATTCACCATTTAGTCAAATCCCATACCTGCTGAGTGGGTGACTCACAAACTGAAAAATCATTATATCACAGAGGTTTTTCCACAAAACTGAGAATTTTGAAACCTACAACAGGATCCCCAGCCTGAAGGTATGACATTTGGCAGAGGAGCCCATAGAGTATTTGGCTTTGAAGTAAAATGGGTTGATTGCAGTGGATCCACAGGACTAGAGGAAACAGAAGTTACACTTGTGGAGGAACCACAAAAGATTTCATGAGCACTTAACTCAGCACAAGGCAGTGACGACAGAAGTTACACAGAAGCCTGGCCTAGACCTCAGAGCAGGTCTGGAGAGTTTGCTGGGGGATATGAGGGTTGGCCCTAGTTCACTGTGAGGGCAAAGACACTAGTGCAGAAGTCCTAGGGAATACTGGCTGGAGTTGGCTCTCTCAGAGGTTGCCATTTAGTCACAGAGACTTGGCCTATCTTACGAA
Organism: Aepyceros melampus; assembly: GCA_006408695.1. Classification (NCBI taxonomy): domain Eukaryota; kingdom Metazoa; phylum Chordata; class Mammalia; order Artiodactyla; family Bovidae; genus Aepyceros; species Aepyceros melampus. Next base: position 21,697 of record SJXQ01009033.1, read on the forward strand.
CCCTCAGGCTCCAGTGCTGGAATGCCTCAGGCCAATCAAAGAGCAGGGTGAGAATGCAGCCTGGCAAGGCAGCAGGCAGGCTATCCAAAGTCATATTGAGATCACAGTTCAGTTCAGTTCAGTCACTCAGTCGTGTCCGACTCTCTGCGACCCCATGAATCGCAGCACTCCAGGCCTCCCTGTCTATCACCAACTCCCGGAGTTCACTCAGATTCACGTCCATCGAGACAGTGAAGCCATCCAGCCATCTCATCCTTTGTCGTCCCCTTCTCCTCCTGCCCCTAATCCCTCTCAGCATCAAAGTCTTTGCCAATGAGTCAACTCTTCGCATGAGGTGGCCAAAGTACTGGAGTTTCAGCTTTAGCATCATTCCTTCCAAAGAAATCCCAGGGTAGATCTCCTTCAGAATGGACTGGTTGGATCTCCTTGCAATCCAAGGGACTCTCAAGAGTCTTCTCCAACACCATAGTTCAAAAGCATCAATTCTTCGGCACTCAGCTTTCTTCACAGTCCACCTCTCGCATCCATACATGACCACTGGAAAAACCATAGCCTTGACTAGACGGACCTTAGTCAACAAAGTAATGTCTCTGCTTTTGAATATGCTATCTAGGTTGGTCATAACATTTCTTCCAAGGAGTAAGCATTATTTAATTTCATGGCTGCAATCCAAAATCATCTGCAGTGATTTTGGAGCCCCCCCCCAAAATAAAGTCAGACAGTTTCCACTGTTTCTGCATCTATTTCCTATGAAGTGATGGGACCGGAGGCCATGATCTTCGTTTTCTGAATGTTGAGCTTTAAGCCAACTTTTTCACTCTCTTCTTTCACTTTCATCAAGAGGCTTTTTAGGTCCTCTTCACTTTCTGCCATAAGGGTGGTGTCATCTGCACATCTGAGTCAGTCAGTTCAGTCAGTCAGTTCAGTCGCGCAGTCGTGTCCGACTCTTTGCGACCCCATGAATCGCAGCACGCCAGGCCTCCCTGTCCATCACCAACTCCCGGAGTTCACTCAGACTCACGTCCATTGAGTCCGTGATGCCATCCAGCCATCTCATCCTCGGTCGTCCCCTTCTCCTCCTGCCCCCAATCCCTCCCAGCATCAGGGTCTTTTCCAATGAGTCAGCTCTTCGCATGAGGTGACCAAAGTACTGGAGTTTCAGCTTCAGCATCAATCCTTCCAATGAACACCCATGACTGATCTC
>SJXQ01009033.1:41418-89288 GCA_006408695.1 Aepyceros melampus
TATTGGCTACCCATGGAGTCACAAAGAATCGGCAATGACTGAGCAACTGAACTGATCTATTTTACATATGGTAGTATATATGTTTCCATGTTACTCTCTACTTTCATCCCACCCTCTCCTTCCCCACCACACTCAATGTCCATAAGTCTGTTCTCTATGTCTGCCTTCCTTTTCCTTCCCTGAAAATAGGTTCATCAGTACCATCTTTCTAGATTCCATATATATGTGATAATATATGACATTCGTTTTTCTCTTTCTGACTTACTTAACTCTGTATGATAGGCTCTAGGTTCATCCACCTCATTAGAACTGACTCAAATGTGTTTTTTTAATGGCTGAGTAATATTCCATTGTATATACACACCCCAGCTTCTTTACCCATTCATCTGTCAATGGACATCTAGGTTGTCCATATCCTACCTATTGTAAATGGTGCTATAATGAATATTGGGGTACATATGACAAACAATTTGGTTTCCTCAGGGTATATGCTTAGCAGTGAGATTGCTGGGTCATATGGCAGTTTTATGCCGAGTTTTTTAATGAATCTCCATACTGTCTTCTATAGTGATTGTATCAAATTACTTTCCTACCAGAAAATCCTCCATATCCTCTCCATATCCTCTCCAGCATTTATTGTTTGTAGATTTTTTGATGATGGCCATCTGACTAGTGTGAGGTGATATCTTATTATAGTTTTGATTTACACAATCTTCTTTTTTAAAGCTTTTTTTGCATGAAAGATTCTTTAAATCTATAGTGCTTTATAATTTTCACAAGTTTCAGACACATGATTTCATATAGTTTCATAACCCTCTTAAAAAATTTCCTACCTACAAAACACTTTGCTGAAGTGGACTTTGTACAAATTTGTGTTGAATAATCATAAAGTTAATTTCCCAAGTGATAAATAAGTAATCTGGATTTCCTTTAAAGACCTATAAAGGCTATCTTCAAATTTCAAAGCTCTCAGGAGAAATCATTCTGGATTTGTACTCAGTGTCACATTTTTTTGTTTTTTGGTTTTTACATGTGTGACAGGCTATATGAGTCATAACTAAATCTTGATAAACATATTAAATTCAACCTATGAAGAAACAGGAATCCAAAGGCAGTATTTGAGTTTGTACTAAGAACAAATATTGGTATAAATGCATTTCAACCACTAAAAAAAAATAAAGCATTTCCAAAAGAAAAATGAGGATAAACTCTACTGTAAGTTCTGTTTCATGGAAAGACAAAGAACTTACTTACTGTAAGTTCTGTTTCATAGAAAGACAAAGTAAGAAGTGTTGGATTCAGCACCAGAAAACAAACATCAGTCTGACATCAAGACAGCTGACACTGAAGATGATGAGCCCATCAGTTTGCTTATTTAACAATCATCCATTAAACTTTGTTAACTTTTTGAGTCTTTCCTTTACCTTTCCACCTACTCTTCTCTTTACCCCTCTTCCCTAGTTTCTTCCTAACCACTACTTTGTTCTTTACATTTGTGATTCTGCTAGTTTTTTGTTATATTCACTAGTTTGTTGTAATTTTTAGATTCCACATACAAGTGATATCATGCAGTATTTGTATTTCTCTGCATGACTCATTTCACTTAGCATAATGCCCTCTAAAGTCCATCTACGATGCTGCAAATGACGAAGTTTCACTCTTTTTTTATGGCTGAGTAGTATTCCAGTGTATATATATCTATATATACAATGTCCTTTTTATCCATTCATCTCTTGATGGACACTTAGGTTGCTTCCACAACTTGGCACTGTAAATAATGCTGCTATGAACATGGGAGTGCATTGTATGTTTCTAAATTAATGTTTTTGTTTTTTCTCAGATATATACCCAAAAAGAAACTAAAAAAGAAACACAAAAAATACTGGCCAAGCATATGCAGAAAAGGGAACCATCCTACTTGTTTGTGGGAATATAAAATGGTACATAAAATGGTACAGCCAGAGTGGAAAATAGTCTGGAGATTTCTCAAAACCTAAAAATAGATCAACCTCATCTTCTTAATGTTCTAAAATACCACCAGTTCTAGGAATTTTCCTTTGCCCAGAATGGGTAAGGTTCCCTTGTAGCAGTTATCATATTATGTGTGTGTGATATGTCACTTCAGTCATGTCTGACTCTTTGTGATCATATGAACTGTAGCTCACTAGGCTCCTCGGTCCATGGGATACTCCAGGCAAGAATACTGGAGTGGTTGCCATTCCCTCCTCCAGGAGATCTTCCCAACCCAGGGACCTAAACCTTATCTTTTACATCCCCTGTATTGTCCAGCAGGTCTTTTACCACTAGTGCTACCTGGGAAGCCCATATCATACTATACTGTCATCACTGATTTTATTTTCTATAAAAGAAGGGCCAGCAAACATATCTGGTCCAATACAGTCCCCTCAAAACCTGGCATATTGCCTGGATCAAAGTTTGTTGACAAAAGGAGACAAATGGATGGACCCAAAGAGCTAGAGAGTGGTAATCAAAAGAAATTAAATGTATACACACAAATGTGGGATAATAAGACATGAATAGCAACCTCCTTGAGGGAAAAACTCATATATTTTATGTGCCTTTATCAGCTCGGTGTCTCACATAGTTTACAGCATATTGTTAGGTATTTGGTAAACATCTCTGTTATTCTCATAACACACAAAGTCTCAGTGAGGCTATTTGGCTTATAGCAGCACTAGATCACTAAATAAATATAAGTCCTTGCATGTACCTCTTACCAAAGAACAGAAATGTGCAAATGTTTTTTTTTCTTATAAAAGATTAAAAGTCGCATTGCATTAGATATTACTCCCTCTACCTGAATGCTCACTGTTCTCTCTAGCAAACTCCTATTCAGTCCCTAAAATTTATCCTTAAATATTGCCTATTCCTAGAAGCCTATCTTGTGTTCTTCAAACACAGTTAAGCTCTTTTTCCTCTGTGGCCTGTGATGTTTAGTCTTCCTTGAAATATTTAATGATTTGATATAATCATTTGTTTCACTTTGAAGGCAGATATGATAGTCTAGTTACCACTGTGTCCCTAGTTTCTTAGCATTATGTATGGAATATGTGTTTCTTGATGAAAAGAGATTTATGCCATGTTCAACTTATTCTTCCTTCTTACACAAGAACATACCAGGGTTTTGATAAATCTCACCCTACTGAATTCTCCTTAGCCTCCACCTTCAAAATTTTTACCTTTGGGAGAACTTGTGGCCCATGGATATCCATTCTTTCTCTATCAGGATCTTCATTTTATAGAAAAAAAAAACTTTGCATTAGAAAATCATAAAATTAATTAATCATACCTATAAAGTATAAAAACACTTTGCTAAAGTGGACTTAGTACAAATTTGTGTTGAATGATCATAAAGCTAATTTCCCAAATGATAAATAAGTAATTTGGATTTCCTTTAAAGGCCTATAAAGGCTATCTTCAAATTTCAAAGCTCTCAGGAGAAATCATTCTGGATTGAACTCAGTGTCACACTTTTTTGTTTTTTGGTTTTACATAATGTGTGACAGGCTATATGAGTTATAACTAAATCTTGATAAACATTAAATTCAACTTATGAAGAAACAGGAATCCAAAGGCAGCATTTGAGTTTGTACTAAGAATAAATCTTGGTATAAATATATTTCAACCATTAAAAAAAAACAAAGCATTTCAAAAAGAAAAATGAGGATAAACTCTACTGTAAGTTCTGTTTCATGGAAAGACAAAGTAAGAAGTGTTGGATTCAGCACCAGAAAACAAACATCAGTCTGACATCAAGACAGCTGACACGGAAGATATGAGCCCATCAGTTTGCTTATTTAACAATCATCCATTAAACTTTGTTAACTTTTTGAGTCTTTCCTTTACCTCACACCAATCAGCCTATTATATCCAACTTATCTTCTGATGGGTAAGAAACTATGTTGAGTGTGCAATGGAAAGTATGTAGACTGTAAATGCCTACTTTAGTGAAAGAAGCTAAACCGAAAACCAGAGTTGGTTTTGTAGACCTCTTTCTTAGAGAAAACAAGTTGGTTAACAGTTATATTTGATCTGTTCATAATTGCCCACTTGTGCAAGGTAAAATCCAATCACTGCTCTCTTACCATGAGCCCTTTGAATGTCCTATAAAATGGATCTAGGAGGATGCTGGCCACAGAGCAGACTTGTGCTGTGCGGTCCCACCCATCAGAACAATGGACTAAGACATTGGTCTTTTCTATCTTCACTGCCTGTAAAGACAAGAGGCAAAAAGTAGCAGAAACAATTTTTACATAGCATGCCGGGTTAATTATATATGGTTATCATCAATACAGCAGAGAACTTAGTCTTAACTAGGCTACATTAATTTCTTCTCATAATATTGGTATCCTATATGAGGAATGACCCTGGAAAAGGAAATGGCAACCCACTCCACTATTCTCTGTCCATAGGATTGCCTGGAGAATCACAGGAGCCTGATAGGCTATAGTCCATAGTGTTGCAAAGAGTAAGACAATTGTCTTCTATTACTTGACTATGGTTTTATTTTTAACATTTAAATATTTTATCTATTTGACTAATTTACAGTAATTGATACATTGAATGAATGCACATTTACAAAAATATACTTATTGAATATGTTGAATTATGCAAAAAATTTTATGAGCCTATACATACCATTTACCACAATTCTAGGCAATGAGGTAAAGGTCCAAATAAGACAAAAAAGTTTTCTGCTCTCAGGATCTGATATTCTAATGAAGGAACATAGACAATAATCATTAAAATTTTAAAAACAGAAGAAGTTATCTAGTATAAATAAATGCTATGATAAAAACAAAGCAGGGCAATATGATATAGAATAATTTGAGTGTGAGAGAAGCTGCTCTTGGATGGAGTAGTTTTAAAGAAGCTTTTGAGAAGATAAATTCGAATGGAGACCACAGAATGTTGTAGGCAGAGGAAAGAGAAATCAGTAAGAATTATCTTAATGTGTTTGAGAAAGAGAAGAAAAATAGCAATAAAAATACAGTATAATCATAGCTAAATATGAGTGTGTACTGGTTTTGTACAAAACATAAGTTGGGACTTTTAATTTTTTTGCTTCTTGTTTATCATACCTCTTTTCCAAATTTCTTGCTTTTCTTTGGGTTACTTGAACATTTTTTAGAATTCTATTCTTAATTATTGAAAGTATTTTTCAGTGTCTCTTTACAGCTTTTTTTTTTAGTGGTTTTATTAGACATTACACACCCTACTTAACATAGTTTACTGGTTTTTTACATTTTCCCATTTGAGTGAAGTGCAAAACCTTACTTCCCTCCCCACTCACTAATATAACTACCATAAGGGTTTCCTCAACATACATTGGATTTCCACATCAGATGGTGGTGTAATTTTTTGTTTCCACCATCAAATGTGATTTTAAAAACTCATGAGAATAGTCCATTATATTTACCCTTACTTCTACCCATTTCTACCCATTTTTAAAAAATTTATTTATAATATTTGTAAAAACAGTTTTGGCTATAAGAGTTCTTTAGTTTTAACAATCTTTGTGTGAAGGCAATGGTAGATAAAAAATATAATTGTCAAGACAATCACTAAAATTAAGACTTGATGTTATAGAACAGCCTTTTGGACTCTGTAGGAGAGGGAGAGGGTGGGATGGGTTGGCAGAGTGGCAGTGTAACATGTGTGATATCATAAGTGAAATGAATCANGTATAAGAGACAGGGTATGGGGAGGGAAGTGGGAGGGGGGTTCAGGATTGGGAACATGTGTACACCCATGGTGGATTCATGTTGATGTATGGCAAAACTAATACAAGATTGTAAAGTAAATAAATAAATGAAATAAAACCCAAAACCAACACATGATATAGGTAAAAAGAAAAACAAAAGAAGATCTACATTTATAAAACTTCTGAAGAAGACATGGATCAATTATTATAGCACAGAGTGGGCAAGAGGAAGAATTCATGCTCAAAAACAGGACAGTTATGCATCTCAGTCCCAGACCTGACAGTAATTTGCTTCAGAATCTTTAGCCACTTAGTCTTATTAATATAAATACTTTTAACTTAAGGTGGAGAGGTTTACCCATCTTAGGTAAGTTTCTATATAATCAGAATGATGCAAAAATATGGGCAGTTACTCCACCTGGGCAATTTTGGCAATGGGATCTATTGAGCATTCACTTATTCATTCTAGCAGTTAATTATGTATCCCTCTATGTCATGTATATGCTCAGGATTAGAAATACAAAGATGAGACTCAGTTTCTGCCTTCAGTAAGCAAACTATTCAGGATTAGCAAAGGTAATAAATACAATGCAGTGGAAAACCTGATGCTATAGGGTAATATAGCCTTTTGTAGGAGCCAAAGAAGCTTGAGCCTTGAAGAAAATGTAGGATTTTTTCAGGTGAGGAAGAAGAAGGGCATTTATTCACACATTCATTCATCTACTCACCTAGCCAATAACTACTGAGTGACTTATACAACATGCATTATAGTGTGCACTAGGAATACAAAAAAGACAAACATTTAAATGAATGACTACAAACCAATGATAACTAAAACAATGAAAGGTAACACCAGATACAGCAAAGGCATATAATACCTAAAGAAGAGGAGACAACTAAAGTTGGCCTTGTCAGATGAGCAGACATTTGTCAGATAGACCAGGAGGAATGGATATTCCAGGCAGGGGGCATAATCTGACAATATTTACAAAGGCAAGGAGGATGGCATAGGTGAGGAATTATTAACTAGCTTGGTGGTTGAGGCTACACTAGAAGTGAGGGAGTAAGGAGAGACAAGTCTGGCCAGGAGGGTAAGGTTCAGATTGACAAGTGTAGTGTACAATTTATCTGGTGGCAATAGGGAGTTGCTGAAGTGTTAAAAGCAGAGAAGTGCCATGATCAGATGTACTCACTATGGTGACAATAAGGAGAATAGGAGGGCATAAGTTTGGATTTAGAAAGATCAGTCGAAGAGCCACTAAAATTGTGAAAGGCAATAAGCACCTGAATAAAGGTGGTAGCAGTGGAGCTGAAAAGGAGAAGAGAGATGTTAAGAATAAAAATGTAATAGGACATAGTGTGAGAATAGATGTGGGATGAAGGAGTGGGAAAAGTAAAAAATGACTCTTAAATGTGTCATTTAGTAATAAGTAAGTGGATGACAATACCATTAGCCTTAACAATAAACACAGAAGAAGAAACAAGCTTTAGTTAGTGTTCAGAGTAGGTAAGATTTCATTTGAGGCCATGGAGAGTCTGAGGTAGTTGGGGGATGTCCAATGAGGCATTCAGTGGACAACTGTATATGTGAGTCTGGAGTTCAGGAGAATGAGGAAACTGAGCCGGAGTATAGATGTGACCACAATATGAATAGAGATCGTAAGTGAAACTGCATGACTGATGCTGTCCACGCAGAGACCATAGTGAGAAAAGGAAAGACCTTAAAAAGCAGTAACTTTTAAGGGGAAAGTAGAGGAAGGAGAGAGCTATTAAAGGAGTCAGCTTGTGAAAAAGCCTGAAAGGTAGAAAAAGAACCAGGAAACAGTAGTTGGATTAAGGCCAGGACTACAAAAATGGTTAAAAGAGAATGGGGATTACAATGCCAAATGTAGCAGAGTGGTGAAAACAGAGCAAAGGTTAAAGAGTGACCTTGAGATCGACAAGTTAGGGGTCATTAGAGACCTCAGCAAGAAGAGTACTAATGGTATGGAAGGAAACTGGATTATAGTGAACTGAAGAGTGAAGGATGTGAGGAAGTGCAAATAAGGAAGGTCAATTACTTTCAAGAAAGCTCTAAGCAAGAGGAAAGAGAACAGTAAATAAAAGATAATAAAAATTCTTTTCTTAGGAATAAGAAAGTATTAAGTTGACTTCCCTGGTGGCCGAGTGGTTAAGAATCCACCTGCCAATGCAGAGGACACGGGTTCAATCCCTGGTCTGGGAAGATTCCACATGCTGTGGAGCAACAAAGCCTGTGTTTCACAACTACTTAAGCCTGTGTGTGTGCCCTAGAGCCTGTTCTGCACAAGAGAAGTCACCACAATGAGAAGCCCATGCACTGCAACTAGAGAGTAGTCCCCTCTCACTGCAACTAGAGAAAGTCCTCACAGCAACAAAGACCCAGTGTAGCTTCCCCCACCAAAAAAAAAAGTGCCAAGCATATTTCTGAGGGATGAAGCCAGTGAAAGGAAAAGATTAAAAATGTAAGAGAGGTGGGAAAAAGAAAATATAGGGGGAAAAGTTTCCTTGAAGAAGGAGGGGATGGAATTAAGAATATAGGTATGAGGCACCATTTCCTCTAAGATAGCAAGGAAGGAGAAAAAATAGTTGTGTGGGAAGATGAGAGATTATCTTTATTTTTCTATAAAGATGGAGACAAGTCTGAATATGTGCTTATAGAGAGGAAAGTAACAGTGTTATAGCCAGCTTGAAAGTAAAATACATATTAGAAATATCTGCTTCATGGAACAGGGCTGGGACCCAACCAATATTATAAACCATAAACTCAATACCAATTAACATGGCTATGGGATTTATTCCTTTGTAGCATTGTTTAGTAGTCAGGATATAAAAGCAGAGAAAGCAGAGAATGAATGAGATTAGCAGGGTAGGTAGAATGGAAGGATAAAGAGGCAAGGTGGAATGGATGAGGTGCTACACCACTAGGACTTGGCTCCATAGGGAAGAAAGTAGGAAAAGGTGGAAAAAATGGAGCTAAAAGTGCAGAGGTCTTCATGGGACAGAAAAACCAGGTTAGCTGGAGTAAAATGTGAGAATTGGGGTATAAAAGTTCAAAGAACTATATCAGTGCTGAGTGTTTTATAGGTTTGTACATGGACATTCAAATCTCCCGAGATTGAGAGGAAGAATCAGGATGGAAAGGAAGTCACCTGCCTAAAATGGTTTCCAAAGTACTTAAAGGAGAAAAGAGCCACTAGGAGAGGTATAGAGCAGGATAGCTAATTGAAACAGACCTAAAAGGAGGAAGGAGTTTTGTAAAAAGCAAGGGGAATATTGAACCTGCCATGGACTGTGAGGTTCAGGGGTGTGGGAAAATGAGTAACCTCTGTAATAGTCGGTACAAAAGAAAATGATATTCCTAGAAAAATAGTTAGGTTGCAAGACAAGAGTTACAGAAATCTGGAAAAAAGTTCTCAACCTTTTAAACTTCCCAGTTAACCAAATACCTCAGGTAGTATCAGAGGCCTAATAGTAGCTGCTACACTTTTTCCTTAGGGCTTGACATAGAGTGAAAAGTCACTGGTAGACAGGAAAAGATGTCCAATTTCACCAGTGATTAAAGAAGTGTAAATCAAAACAGGACATAAAATGCATCCATATCAAATGAGCAAAAATTAAAAAGACTAATGATAACCATTGCTGGCTATGCAGAGAGAGGCATTGTTGGTGGGAATGGAAACTGGTGTAACCTAGTTGAAGGACAATTTGGCCACATATATAGTAAAGACTGAAATATTCATATTCTTCAACTGAAAATCCAGAATGCCGACACATATAAAGAAATATGTTCAAGGCTATTGATGCAACAATGTCTGCATTTGTAAAAAATTTGAATAACTGAATTGTCAATTAACAAGGACCAATATTTTAAGCCAGAGGCTATAAATCTCATCTCCAACTGAGAAAATGGCAGAAGAGAGATGAAAAATGATTCTCTCCTTTCTTCACTTCTACCAAATAATAGGGGTGAGGTGAAGAGAGCATGTTCTCATGTATGAATATGTAAACAAAATTTCAAAATGAGAAAATTTACACTCCAAATTTCTTTTTTTTTAACATCAATTAATAATGAAATTCAAATTTCACTTAATGGAATATTATATAGTCACTGAAAAAAAATGAGGTAGTACTGATTGAACTGACCTAGAAAATATTTATCATATATTAAGTATAAAAAGTTAGTTGCAGAAAAATATACACAACATAATCTTACTTTTACAAAGTAGTAATAATAATATATATAGTGTTATAATTCTTTACCAAGTGATATATTAGGGAAGCCTTATATATAATTATATATGCTGAAAATCTAGACCTGTACTGTGCCATATGGTAATCACTAGCCACAAGTGGCTATTTAAATTTAAACTGATCAAAATAAATTTATATAAAAAAATAATCTAAAAAAAAATTTAAATTCCTTTCTCTCACTAGCCACATTTCAAGTATGCAACTGCCACATGTGGCTAGTGGCTATTGTATTAGTACAGATCCAGAACATTTCCAACATCACATGAATTGGGCAGCACCCTCTCACTCAGTCATGTCCAACTCTTTATGACTCCAAGCTCCTCTGTCCATGGAATATTCCAGGCAAGAATACTGGAGTGGGTTGCCATTTCCTGCTCCAGGGGATCTTCTCAACCCAGGGATCGAACACAGGTCTCCTGCAATGCAGGCAGATTCTTTATCTTCTGAGCCACAAAGGAAGCCATCAACACAGGAAGTTCAAATAGTGCTGATCTAGAGGCATACATTAAACTATTAATAGTGATGTGTATGTTGTGGGGGCAAACTACAGGGAATATATACATTTTATGTTATATACTTCTGAATTGTTTACTTCTACAATGTTCATGTATAACTTTTATAATGAGAAAAATAAATAAAGATAATGAGAGACAAAGAGAAAGGGAGGGATACTATAGTGTTTTTGAGAACAACAAGATTTCATGATTGCCAGGGTCTTATGGGCAATGGGGAATCATTTGGAGGATTTTGAGGTTAAAGTGACATTATCATATTTGCTCAAGAAAGATGACTTTAGTATCAGTTTGGTGGCCAAACTGGGAGCAACTACTAGAGACAAGTAAACCAATCAGACAGTTATTATAGTACTTAAGGCAGAGGCTTGAAAGAAAGGATAAATTTGAGAAACACTTGAGGATAGCTCACAGGGTGAGGCAATTACCAGATGGAGGGGAACAGAGAAAATTCAAGGCTGACTTTTACAAGCTGGGGATATATAGGTGTTTATGGAGATGGGAAACACAGGATAATTATATAAATGCAAGCCTATTTTTTTTTTCATTTTAATTCACAAATGTTTATGAGGTTGTACTATCTACCAAATCTATTCCCTTCTCCATTCTCACTCTCTTTGGTCTCATGAAGTCAGTTTCAGAAAGGAAATACAAATGTATGGGTATAGTACATGCAAAAAAGGAATAGTATAAAAAATAGTTTGAATAATGGGTTTGAAATGACCTGGGGGGGTCACACAGTAAGCACTAATAATATATTATAATGAAAAAATGTAAGCAATAGGACTAGGAAATTGAAAAACATTAGGGCTAGATATTTAAGATCGTTAAATACACACTCTTTTAAAAACCTTTTAAGGCAGAGGCTATAAATCTCATCTTCAAATGGCAAAAGAGTGGTGAAAGTGATTCTCTACTTTTCTTCACTTCTATCAAATAATTGGGGTGGGGTGAATAGAGGAAGTTCTCATGTAGGAATATATAAACAAAATTTCAAAATGAGAAAACGTACACTCCAAATTTCTTTTTCTTTTTTTTTTTAACATCACCTAATAAATGATACAGAAGCCAGGGTTCTGAAGGTCAGAAAGTAAGTGACTCAGCATAAATGAGTGATGAAGTCTGCTTAGACTGTATTCAGAGGCAGACCTATACAAAGACATCAGAAAGGTCAGCTTTATGCTCAGAGCTCTGAAAACCCATAGAAACAAACTGCATTTATCTTATACCCAGTCTTACTTCCACTTGGTACCTTAGAATCAACACAAAGATACATCAGAGTATTTGAGTTGGAAGGACCATGAGATATTATTTAAGAGTTTTAAACCGAGATCTGAGGTCGTGTATACTCTCTGAAATTAAGGTCTATATTCTGTATGCATAGCCATATGTACATTTTTCCAGGGGAGAGGGTCAATCATATTGTCAAAGAGTTCAGTTTCAGTACCCCCTTCCAAGAAAAAAGTTATGTCATTAGATACTAGTCTAACCACCTTGATTTACAGAGGATGAAACTTAGAGAAGGAAAGAGATTTGCCAAGGGCACACATTAAATTAGTGGTAGACCTAAATCTAGAAACCAGGTGTCCTTTTCTTATATTCTTTCCATGATACACTGCTACTTTAAGAGATCCCATAATTAAGTCAGTGCAAGTTCTTGAAAGTCCTGATTATTACCTTTGCAATGAAAATTCCAGCATCCATAATAGCTTTAATGTGTCTCAACCACCCTGAGCTCTCCAGGCCGCTAAGAAATTCACTCATTGTTGGAGTTTTCAATTCACAAACTAAGGTAGAAAAGGAAGCAGAAATTGAAATTCACAATTACCTCAGTTTATTCAACAAGAAAGGGGACAAAGTGGATTCCAATTTTGTAAATGAGGAAGCTGAGGCACAGAAAGTTAAAATAATTAGTTGGAAATCACACAGTGAATCAGGGACAGTACTAGAGCTAGAGTCTACTATATTTCCCAGTTTGGGTTTCTGCTTTCTCAAGTCCATAGAATCCACCCCCAAGACCACAGAAATCTCTAAAGAAGAATTTTCCATAGGAAAATACTCACATCTCCTGCTATTAGAAAACACATTTGATTCCCATTCTAACTCCTCCTACTCATCCTAACTCTGTAGCCCTTAACATCTGTCTCTACTTCCACATCACCACCACTCCCTTGCAGTTATGTGCTGTTTCAACAGTTGAAAAAATTATGTTAATTTTCATGCATTTTGCACTGGGCAACCTTTTGCCTCAAAAAAATCTGCAAAAGGTTCTCTTCTCCTACTATATAATATTCTGGGACAAAAAAAGAAAGGAGGAAGAGACCTAAGGAAGGGGAATACTAATACCCTAAAGGGCTGCAGACTGAGGAGACAAGATCTGATAAGGGTTATGTGAAGGAGAGGTCCTGGCAGACAGTATAAGTAAAAAATTGACGAGAGGAAGAACAGGAAGTTCACTTAAGGAGGGCAGGTTTTCCCTAATATGTGCCTGAGATGACATATCACATCATGGAATACTGGATAGTGGCTTTGGGAGAAATGTTCTAGACTCAAGAGTCCTGTGAGGCCCTGATCTCACCTTGCCCCCATTCAGATCCCAATTATTTTGCAGCTATGACAGATGACCCAAATTGCTTGATAACAGCTTTATTCCTTTGAGGTCTAAATTCACTCCCTTTATCAGCACAGTGATGAAACTGGAATGACTCTTTACAACAGATTAAATGAGGAAGATGAAATAAATCCCAAATTCACTTATATTTGTGTTGATCAACCCACCTCTACATAGCAATCTCTATAATTTTATACAGATATATTATTTCCATAGCAACTGAACCCAGATGGATTTCACAGAGTTATGAAACTAAATATTGTAGTTCCTTTGTCAGACCAACACTGCTATAATTCAGTACTATGTATGCAAACTGGATTCATAATATAGTCAAAAATCTTATCACCTATTGATTCTGCTCTGCTGGTTGCTTTTATATTTTACCCTCAAATCAGACATACTTTTTCCTTACATAATTATGCAATCTGTTTAGCCTCTGGCCTAGCCCAGGTGAAATCCTTGTACCTTCTAAGAGTTTCTGCAGGCTGCTCCGCATCACATGGATGTTCTCAATGCTCATGAACCTGAAGCGAATGTTGGCATAGTTGTCTTCATTTTCATACCCCTTCCCAGCTGCTCGATTGGCCAAGGCATTTAACTGCAATTTTGAGAACATAAGAGAGCAGATAGAGCAGATGATGAAAGAACATGGTTTGTCAATCTCAACGCTTCATTCTAAACAGTTTTAAATCTTACCCATTTAAAAGAAGTCAGATCAGATACAGCACATTCTAGAATGAAGAAAATTTCATTGGCATTTAATAAGGTATTTTAAGTAACAGAATAGTACAGGGAAAGATAAGGAGATTTAGTGTTTTTATTTTATTATTGAAACCCAGCTTAAGAGATTGACTGAAGGATATGGCAGCTATGAGGATGTCTGATCTGAAGAACTAAAAAAATAATTTTGAGTTTCCTATCACAAACAAATGTTTTCTCACCTGAAAGGGCTTTATATTGAGAAAAAAGTCTTTATAATTGAGAAGTTCAAAAGTATTTATAACTGAGAAGCTCTAGAAAGAAGTCTAAGAACTTCAGGGTCTGTTAATTATAAAAAACTACCATGAAATTAAAAGACGCTTACTCCTTGGAAGAAAAGTTATGACCAACCTAGATAGTATATTCAAAAGCAGAGACATTACTTTGCCAACTAAGGTCCGTCTAGTCAAGGCTACGGTTTTTCCTGTGGTCATGTATAGATGTGAGAGTTGGACTGTGAAGAAGGCTGAGCGCTGAAGAACTGATGCTTTTGAACTGTGGTGTTGAAGAAGACTCTTGAAAGTCCCTTGGGCTGCAAGGAGATCCAACCAGTCCATTCTGAAGGAGATCAGCCCTGGGATTTCTTTGGAAGGAATGATGCTAAAGCTGAAACTCCAGTACTTTGGCCACCTCATGCGAAGAGTTGACTCATTGGAAAAGATTTTGATGCTGGGAGGGATTGGAGGCAGGAAGAGAAGGGGACGACCAAGGATGAGATGGCTGGATGGCATCACGGACTCGATGGACGTGAATCTGAGTGAACTCCGGGAGTTGGTGATGGACAGGGAGGCCTGGCGTGCTGCGATTCATGGGGTGGCAAAGAGTTGGACACCACTGAGCGACTGAACTGAACTGAACTGTAGAAAAATGTCTAAAACATGACTTCATGAGATACATGATTTTCACTCATTGATAAAATTGAAATGGAGCTACCAAGGGCCATTTTAACAGTATATTCAGCTGTTATAATCAGAACACTTGTAGGTCATATGAAAAACGTTGGGTAGGGTAGAGAGTAAATGAGCTTGCAGAGAGGAGACATTAATCAAAAAACTATAAAACAGCCAAAATACCTTCTATAATGATGACCATCTTACTAATGTTGTCTGGGCCTATTTTCTAGTCTCCCATTACTGTGCATTTCAGAAGGTAGGAGGAGCATGTATATGGATAGGGTGTAGTTTCTGTAGTAATAAAAATTTAAGAATCCTATTGAAACCTCAAAAACACAAACTATTGACATTAAAACATACAGGGAAAAAAAATCTAGAAGTTAACATATTCTACTTAGAATGCAAGATATTTGTTAAAGGGAAAAACAATGGTAATTCTGACTTCTTATCACACAATGTCACTGAGCTTTCATTAAATTAATGACAAACATCAAAGGGACACCTCAGGAGGTGTAAGCAACAACCACCTAGTAACAAGAAAGTTTATAATGATTGATGGATGCATCCAAAAATTAAACAATCCAAACAATTAAGCAGTCTCTACCCAAGTTTGGGCAGCAGTAGAAAGGCCAGCTAATACAGATAGCTAGCTACATCATACCACTACACACTCTGGGGGAATAGGTCTGGCATATCTGAGAAACTGCTACATATAAGCAGCCTGATGTTCAAGTAGGAAAGAATATATAATATTTGCTGATCCCCCAGTATGTGTATACTAGACACTGTGCTAGATCCATTAAAGATAGGTAATTTTATTATCCCCATAAGAAGATGAGTTCAGAGATGTGAACCAGTGTCAACCAGAATCACATGGATAAAAGCTGAAGGCAAGGTCTGAACCCAGATTTGATCAACTCATAAGGATGGAACTTTGTCACTAGAATACAGTTTCTAATAAAAGTGTCAATCTAGCCATCCAGAAGAGGAGTGTTGCTAGATATTTGTATGTCCTCTGAGAGAGGAAAAATGGACCTATTAAAAAGGACTTTTGAGGAACTCCCCTGGTGTTCCAGTGGCTAAGACTCCATGCTCCCGAGGCAGGGGGCCCAGATTCAGTCCCAGGTCAAGGAACTAGATTCCACATGCCAAACTAATAATTTTCATGCCACAACTAAAGATTCCTGGAGAAGGAAATGGCAACCCACTTCAGTATTCTTGTCTGGAAAATCCTATGGACTGAGGAGCCTGACAGGTTACAGTCCAGGGGGTCAGAAAGAGTTGGACATGACTGAGAACACACACAAACACACACACACACACTAAAGATTTCACATTTATCAACAAAGGTCGAAGGTCCCACATGCCACAACTAAGACTTGGTACAGCAAAATAAATAAATAAAATACACTTAAAAAAAGTATGGACCTTTTGATCTTTCATTTGGACAAAGGGCACCAATTCTTTAGTTTTTCAAAAGCTTGGTACTTCTCTTTACCATTTTAAGATTAATAATGGAGAAAGACACAGATTTGATTAAATTCTTTCTAATCCTTGAATGTCAAATGCAGTTTTAGTTGAAGCAAGACAGCAAACTTCTGAGAAACTGAAGGATGACTGTTGTTGTTCAGTTGCCCAGTCATGTCCCACTCTTTGTTATGCCAGGCCTCCCTATTCCTCACCATCTCCCAGAGTTTGCCCAAGTTCATGTCCATTGCATCAGTGATGCCATCCAGCCATCTCATCCTCTGATGCTCTCTTATCCTTCTGCCTTTAGTCTTTCCCACCATCAGGAACTTTTCCAATGAGTCGGCTGCTTGCATCAGGTGATCAAAACACTGGAGCTTAAGCTTCAGTATCAGTCCTTCCAACGAGTATTCAGGGTTGATTTCCGTCAAGATTGACTGGTTTGATCACCTTGCTGGCCAAGAGACTCTCAGGAGTCTTCTCCAGCACCACAGTTTGGAGGCACATATTATTTGGCATTCCGCCTTCTTTAGGGTCTAGCTCTCACACCTGTACCTGACCACTAGGAAGATCATAGCCTTGACTATACGGACGTTTGTTGACAGAGTGATGTCTGCTTTTTAACACACTGTCTAGGTTTGTCATCCCCTTCCTGCCAAGAAGCAATTGTCTTCTGATTTCATGGCTACAGTGACCATTCACAGGGATTTAGACACCAAGCAAAGGAAACTTGTCACTGCTTCCACCTTTTCTCTTCTACCTGCCATGAAGTAATGGACATCAATATCTTAGGAATCAGTGAACTAAAATGGATGGGAATGGACAAATTTAATTCAGATGAACATTGTATCTATTACTGTGAGCAAGAATCCCATAGAAGAAATGGAGTAGCCCTCAAAATCAACAAAAGAGTCTGAAATGCAGTACTTGGGGGCAACCTCAAAAATGACAGAATGATCTCAGTTTGTTTCCAAGAGAAGCCATTCAACATCACAGTAATTCAAATCTATGCCCCTACCACCTATGCTGAAGAAAATTAAGTCAAAAAGTTCTATGAAGACCTAGAAGACCTCCCAGAACTAACACCAAAAAAAAAAAAAAAACCAAAACAAAACAACAACAACAACAAAAAAAAACCCTCTATTCATTACTGGGTGTGGGAATCCAAAAGTAGGAAATCAAGAGATGCCCGGAGTAACAGGCAAGTTTGGCCTTGGATAACAAAATGAAGCATGGCAAGACTAACTGAATTATGAAAAGAGAATGCACTGGTCATAGTAAACACACTCTTTCAACAACACAAGAGATGACTTTACACATGGACATAACCAAATGGTCAATACTGAAATCAAATTGATTATATTCTTTGTAGCTGAAGATGGAAAAGCTGTACACAGTGAGAAAAACAAGTACTGGAGCTGACTGTGGCTTAGATCATCAGCTTCTCATAGCAAAATTCAGACCTAAATTAAAGAAAGAGGGGGAAATCAACAGGCCAGCCAGGTATGACTTAAATCACATCCCCTATGCATATGGAGTGGAATTGATGAATAGATTCAAGGGATTAGATCTAGTAAACAATGTACCTGAAGAACTATGGACAGAGGTCTGTAATACTGTACAGGAGGCAGTGAATAAAACTATCCCAAAGAAAAAGAAAACCAACAAAGCAAAGTGTTTATCTGAGGAGGCTTTACAAATAGCTGAAGAAAGAAGAGAAGTGAAAAGCAGGGAGAAAGGAAAAGGCACATCCAACTAAACATAGAGTTCCAAAGAATAGCAAGGAGAGACAAGAAGACCTTTTTCAATGAACAATGCATAAAAATAGAGGAAAATAACAGGAGAGGAAAGACTAGAGATCCCTTCAGGAAATATCAAGGGAATATTTTGCCCAAAGATGGGCACAATAAAGGACAGAAATGGTAGAGAACTAGTAGATGCTGAAGTGATCAAGAAGAGATGGAAAGAATACACAGAAGAACTGTACAAAAAAGATCTTAATGAACCGGATTTCTATGATTTTGTGGTCAGTCACCCAGAGCCAGACATTCTGGAGTTCACATGAAGTCAAATGGGCCTCAGGAAGCACTGCTGTTAATAAAGCTAGTGGATGCGATAGAATTCCAGTAGAGCTATTCAAAACCCTAAAGAATGATGCCAAAAAGGTGTTGCACTCAATATGTCAGCAGATCTGGAAGACCTAGCAGTGGCCAAAGGACTGGAAAAGGTCAATCCTCAACCTAATTCCCAAGAAAGGTAGTACTAAAGAATGTTCAAACCATCAGACAATTGCATTCATCTCCCACTCTAATAAGGTCATGCTTAAAATCTTGTGTGCTAGGCTTCAGCATTATGTGAACTAAGAACTTCCAGCTGTCCAAGTAGGGTTTTAAAAAGGCAGAGGAACTAGAGATCAAACTGCCAACATTCATTGGATCATAGAGAAGGCAAGAGAATTCCAGAGAAACATCTACTTCTGTTTCATTGACTATGCTAAAGCCTTTGACTGTGTGGATCATAACAAACTGTGGAAAGCTCTTAAAGTATACCAGACCATCTTACCTGTCTCCCGAGAAACCTGTATGTGGGTCAAGAAGCAATAGTTAGAACCCTGTATGGAACAACTGACTGGTTCAAGACTGAAATGGGAGTTCAATAGGGCTGTCTGATGTCACCCTGTTAGTTTAACCTATATGCTGAGTACATCATGAGAAATGCCAGGCTAGATGAGTTACAAGCTGGAATCAAGATAGTGGGGGAAACATCAACAACCTCAGATATGTGGATGACATCACTCTAATGGCAGAAAGAAAAGAGAAACTAAAGAGCCTTGTGATGAGGGTAAAGGAGGAGAGTGAAAGAGTCCTTTTAAAATTAAAAAAAAAAACAAACAAACAAACAAAAAACCAAACTAAGATCATGGTATCTGGCCCCATTACTTCACACAGAGGGGGGGAAAGTGTTCTTGATCTCTTCTGCTTCTACTATAGGTCTCTATACTTTCTGTCCTTTGTTGTGGCCATCTTTTGGGCAAAATGTTCCATTGACATTTCCAATTTTCCTGAAGAGATCTCTAGTCTTTCCCCTTCTGTAGTTTTTCTCTACTTTTATGTATTGTTCATTGAAGAACACCTTCTTGTCTCTTCTTGTTATTCTTTGGAACTCTGGATTTAGTTGGATGTACCTTTCCCTTTCTCCCATACTTTTCACTTCTCTTCTTTCTTCAGTTATTCATAAAGCCTCCTTAGATAACCACTTTGCCTTCTTTCTTTCCTTTTTCTTTGGGGAAGTTTTGATCACTGCCTCCTGTACAGTATTATAGACCTCTGTCCATAGTTCTTCAGGTACACTGTTTACTAGATCTAATCCCTTGAATCTATTAATCACTTTTACTGCACATTCATAGGGGATGTGATTTAAGTCATGCCTGGCTGGTCTAGTGGTTTTCCACACTTTCATTAATTTAAGCCTGAATTTTGCTATAAGAAGCTGATGATCTGAGCCACAGTCAGCGCCAATACTTGTTTTTGCTAACTGTACACAGCTTCTCCATCTTCAGCTACAAAGAATGTAATTAATTTGATTTTAGTATTGACCATTTGGTTATTTTCATGTGTAAAGTCATCTCTTGCATTGCTGGAAAAGGGTGTTTGCTATGAGCAGTCCATTTTTTTTTTTTGCAGAATTCAGTTAGCCCATACCCTGCTTCATTTTGTACTTCAAGGACTGTATATGAACAAAAACAGAAATTATTTTCTCTACTGAGCCCAGTGATCAGACAGATCGCAAAACTGGACACACATCTGTCTAAAGCCACAGTGTGGTTTCAACCACATGCTCAACTCTGCAGTCACAACCCCTGGCTTAGGCTTCTATCTAAATCACTGACTTAGCAATCACTAGTTAGCAATGAAACCGCCTAGTCAGCCACATTTCACATATCAAATTATAAGCAAAACTAGTTTGTTCTGTGGCTGTGTGTGAAAAGAAAAGACTTTAAGGGAACCTGAAAGATGGTGGAGGAGTAGGTGGATGTGGAGTACATCTCTCTCCACAGATACATCAGGAATACACCTTCAGATACAAAAATGTATGGAGAACACCAGCTGAGAGTGGACAGAAGTTCCTGAGCAGCAGAAAAGAATATATAGAACCAAGCAAAACTCGGCAGTATGAAGGAACCAGGGGGAAAAACAGGAGTGTTACTAGGACTCGACCTGTCCTTGGCAGGAAGGGGAACTGAAGCAGGGGTCCGATCCCCACAACAGGGTAAGTATCTGAGTTGGAGGAGAAACATTTAAGGCTGTGAGTGAAACAGCTGATCTGTGGCAGCCTAAATGGAATAAGAATCAGACCGTCCTTGCTGCAGCCATACATACCCTGAACAGGGACACAGGTACTCTAGAAGGTGCAGAGGCTAGGAGCTGGACTTTAGGGATTGTGGAGGAATCTTAGGGTGAGGGCTGCTGTTGAATGCAGAGAGACAGATCGAGGGGACATGACAGAGGAGATTGCAGTGGGAAATGCCTGGGGAGGAAAGTGAAGTAGCCATGGAAGCAAGGCAATACTGCTGAGTCACATGTAGGGGGTGGAGCCATCACCATAGCATCTCTCTCCCCACAAGCAAGCACCAGCAGCTGAACAATAGAGAGGCTGGCCCATCAAGCACCTGACACACCGAACTATAGAGCAGGACCACACCCAGGGTGCCCCTTTAAGTACCTGACGTGCTGATCTACAGAGTAGGACCCCAGCAAGGGTGGCCGCTCTATATAGCTGATGCAGCAAACAACAGAAAGGACCCCAGGCAAGGGAGCCCTATGAGTGCCTGAATAGGCAGAGGTACAGAGAAAGACTAGCCAAAGAGGCCTTCTGATCGCTAGCTACCAGAAGCTCGAAAAAAGACTCTGATAGGGCCATAACTCCACCAGCTGAGGCAGTCCGTGTCCCTGCACACTTGGTGCTGCCAAGATCCCGGTGACCTACACAGCTGTGCCACCTTCACACTCAACCCTCACTGGGGGTAGAGCTGCGACAGGCAAAAAAAAAAAAAAGTTTTTCATGCAGGGTCACTTCAGTTGTGTCCAACTTTTTGCAACCCTGTGGGCTGTGGCCTGCCAGGCTTCTCTGTCAGGGGTTCTTCAAACAAGAATACTGGAGTGTATTGGACAATACTGGTTGCCTTACCCTTCTAGAGCACTATATTTCCTGCTGCCCTAGCCACTTGCTCCCCTGAGTGCCTGGTGCTGCTAGAATCACTGCAGCCCATGCAGCTACAACACCTCTGCATCTGGCCCTCACTGGGGCAGACATAAGTCCTCTAGGACAGCCTCAGGAGCAAATCTCAATGGATGACCCACATACAGAGGTGGAAATAAAACCACAATAGAAACCCAGGGGCAGTGTGGCTGAGGAAGAACCAAAACCTTCTCACTAGCCGTCAAAGCTGCAGATTAAATTCCCATGATGAACTAGGCAAACTTTCTGTGGAATATATAAAAGGACATTGAGGGCTCCCACAAAACAAAATGCACTAGTTCTCAGAGCTGTGGACAGTAGAGGCAAGATCACATGGGTGAAGGACAAGATTAGAATCTGAGGTGCACCCACAGCAGGCCCAGAGACCAGCACAGTGTTGGAAGGCATCCTCGGGAGGTGAGGTAGACTGTGACTCCCAGCATTGGAAAGGATCCTGACAGCAATGACCAAAGAAAAATATTTATTATGCGTATGTTTTGACTTGTTCTATTGTTAATTTTGGATTTTCTTTTCCATTTTCTTTTTCTTCCCCTTTTGTTGTAGTTGTTGATTTTATTGAACCATGAAAGTGAATTAAGCTTTTGAATTTTTTTTTTTTTTTGCAGTCACACTTTTTATTGTTGTTATAAACCTCTGACTCTATTTTGGGCTTTTGCATTTCTGTGGAATTTTCATTTCTTTTTCTTTATTCTTTCCTCTTCCTTTTTGATATCTTTTTGCTTTCCTCCTTTTTTAATTTTAATTTTTAAAACCTATTATTTTTTCTACTTACTCCTTTGTATGCTTTTCCTACTGTTCTCTTCCCCTTGCAGTTAACTTCGATTTACATAAATCTTCTTTGTCTGCCTCTATTTTGCTTTAAATGTTTATTCTTTCCTTCCTTTCCTCTCAAAATATTTGTTAGTTTTGTTTTCATTGCTTTATACCATACATGGCACCTTGCTTTAGTTTTGTTTTCCAGTTTGTGCTTTAGTTAGTCTTGTTCTTAACAGGTAGATATAATTTTTGGTATCCTTTGATTGCTAGGTCAATCTGTTGTACTTTGTTTTGTCAGACTGTTTTGATTTTGCTTATGTTCAGTTCAGTTCAGTCGCTCAGTGGTGTCCAACTCTTTGTGACCCCATGAACTACAGCACACAGGCCTCTCTGTCCATCACCAACTCCTGGAGTCCACCCAAACCCATGTCCATCGAGTTGATGATGCCATCCAACCATCTCATCCTCTGTCCCCTTCTTCTCCTGCCTTCAATCTTTGCAAGCATCATGGTCTTTTCAAATGAGTCAGCTCTTAGGTGGCCAAAGTACTGGAGTTTCAACTTCAGCATCAGTCCTTCCAATGAACACCGAGGACTGATCTCCTTTAGGACAGACTGGTTGGATCTCCTTGCAGTCCAAGGGACTCTCAAGAGTCTTATCCAACACCACAATTCAAAAGCATCAATTCTTTGGAGCTCAGCTTTCTTTATAGTCCAACTCTCACATCCATACATAACCACTGGAAAAACCACAGCCTTGAATACATGGACTTTTGTTGGCAAAGTAATGTCTCTGCTTTTTAATATGCTGTCTAGGTTGGTCATACTTTCCTTCCAAAGAGTAAGCATCCTTTACTTTCATGGCTGCAATCACCATCTGCAGTGATTTTTATGTATGTGTGTATATTCCATAACTTTAATCATATTTACCTGATTTTCTAACAGCCATTTGACTGAGGTTCATCTTTAGTTTCTTGTTTAGGGTATGTGTTTTAATTTCACTTATTGCTATAACAAACCACTTGTGGAATCTTCGTTCCTGATGAGAGATCAAGCCCTGAGTCTTTGGAGTGGGAACACTGACTCCAAGACCCTAGACTACCAGCAAACTAAACCTAGAGGGTATCAAATAGTGAGAACTCCCACAAAGGAAATCACTTGAATACAAGACCAGGCATCACTCAACCACCTGTGCAGGATGCCTCATCTAAACAACAAATAAAACAAAAATACAAACCCAGTCATCAACAGACAGGGTTACCATCTCACTCAGCCTTTCCCATGAGAGTAAAAACAAAAAAAAATTCAGCATAAATCTCACCCTATATGAAGATTATACAAACTATTGCACTAATCTTAGGGGGGGCAGAAACCAAAAGGAGGAAAGAATTCAGCCTTGAAGCCTGGGAAAAGGAGACTTCAAACACATTAAGTTAAAAAAAATAATAAAAAGGTAGAGAAACACTGCACAAATGAAGGGACAAACTAGAAACACAGTAGTCCAAATAAGTGAAGAGAAAATATGCAAACTACATGAAAAAATATTCAGAATAATGATAGTAGAGATGATCAAAAACCTTGAAAACAGAATGCAGAAAATGCAAGAATCGATTAACAAAGACCTAGAAGAATTAAAGAATTTAAAAAAGAGAGAGAGAGAAACAACACTACTACTGAAAGTAAAAATACTCTAGAAGGAATCAATAGCAGAACAGAATCAGTAAGCTGGAAGATAAAATGGTGAAAATAACTTCTGAAGAGAATAAAGTAAAAAAAAAAAAAAAAGAAAATAACTGAGGATAGTCTCAGAGAACTCTGGGACAATAGAATTATACAGGTCCCAGAAGAGAGAACAAGAAAGGGTATGTGAAAATTTTTGAAGAGATTATAGTTGAAAATTTCCCCAACATGGAAAAGTAAATAGTCACCCATGTCCAAGAGGCTCAAAGAGCCTATGCAGGATAAACCCAAGAAGAAACATGCCAAGACATATGCTAATAAAATTTAAAAAGATTAAACACAAAGAAAAAAATACTAAAAGCAGCAAGGGAAAAGTAACAAGTAACATACAAGGGAAATACCATATGTTTAACAGCTGATCTTTCAGCACAAACTCTGCAGGAAGGGAATGGCAGGTAATTAAAGCACTGAAAGCAAAAATCTACAACCAAGATTACTGTACCCAGCATGGATCTCATTCAGAATTGATGGAGAAATCAAAAGGTTTTCAGACAAGCAAAAGTTAAGAGAATTCAGTACCACCAAACCAGCTTTACAACAGATGTTAAAGGGACTTATATATTCAAGAAATACAAGAGAAGAAAAAGATCTACAAAATCAACCATACAAAATTTTAAAAATGGCAATAGGAACATAGATATCAATAATTACTTTAAATGCAAACAGATTAAAAGCCCCTACCAAAAGACACAGATTTGATGAATGGATACAAAAACAAGACCCATATATATGCTGTCTACAAGACACCCAGTTCAGACCTAAAGACACATACACACTGAAAGTGAGAGGATGGAAAAAACTCTATTCCATGCAAATGGAAAGCAAAAGAAAGCTGGAGTAGCAATCCTCATATCAGACAAAAATAAACCGTAAAATAAAGAATATTACAAGAGATAAAGAATACTTAGGAATATATCTACCTAAAGAAACTAAAGATCTATATATAGAAAATTTTAAAACATTGGTGAAAGAAATCAAAGAGGGCACTAATAGATGGAGAAATATACCATGTTCATGGATCAGAAGAAATCAATATACTGAACATGAGTATACTACCCATAGGAATCTATAGATTCAATGCAATCCCTATCAAGCTACAAGCGGTATTTTTCATAGAGCTAGAACAAATACTTCACAATTTGTATGAAAATACAAAAACAAACAAACAAACAAACAAACAAAAAACTCGAATAGCCAAAGCAATCTTGAGAAAGAAGCATGGAACTGGAAGAATTAACCTGCCTGACTTCAGGCTCTACAATAAAGCCACAGTCATCAAGACAGTATGGTACTGGCACAAAAACAGAAATATAAATCAATGGAACAAAACAGAAAGCCCAGAGATAAATCCACGCACCTATGGACACATTATGTTCAACAAAGGAGGCAAGAATATACAGTGGATTAAAGACAATCTCTTTAACAAGTGGTGCTGGGAAAACTGGTCAACCACTAGTAAGAGAATGAAACTAGAACACTTTCTAACACCATACACAAAAGTAAACTCA
The DNA here is from genome assembly GCA_006408695.1 of Aepyceros melampus. Lineage (NCBI taxonomy): Eukaryota > Metazoa > Chordata > Mammalia > Artiodactyla > Bovidae > Aepyceros > Aepyceros melampus. The sequence continues at coordinate 66,920 of SJXQ01009033.1, forward strand.
AAATGGATTAAAGATCTAAATGTAAGACCAGAAACTATAAAACTCCTAGAGGAGAACATAGGCAAAATACTCTCTGACAGAAATCACAGCAGGATCCTCTATAACCCATCTCCCAGAATATTGGAAAAAAAGCAAAAATAAACAAATGGGACCTAATTAAAATGAAAAGCTTGTGCACAACAAAGGAAACTATAAGCAAGGTGAAAAGACAGCCTTCAGAATGGGGGAAAATAATAGCAAATGAAGCAACTGACAAACAAATAATCTCAAAAATAATCTCAAGCAGCTTATGCAGCTCAATTCCAGAAAAATAAATGATCCAGTCAAAAAATGGGCCAAAGAACTAAATAGACATTTCTACTAATTAAAATTAAAAGCTTCTGCACAACAAAGGAAACTATAAGCAAAGTGAAAAGACAGCCTTCAGAATGGGAGAAAATAATAGCAAATGAAGCAACTGACAAACAACTAATCTCAAAAATACACAAGCAACTTATGCAGCTCAATTCCAGAAAAATAAATGACCCAGTCAAAAAATGGGCCAAAGAACTAAATAGACATTTCTCCAAAGAAGACATACAGATGGCTAACAAACACATGAAAAGATGCTCAACATCACTCATTATCAGAGAAATGCAAATCAAAACCACAATGAGGTACCATTTCATGCCAGTCAGAATGGCTGCAATCCAAAAGTCTGCAAGCAATAAATGCTGGAGAGAGTGTGGAGAAAAAGAGAACCCTCTTACACTGTTGGTGGGAATGCAAACTAGTACAGCCACTATGGAGAACAGTGTGGAGATTCCTTAAAAAACTGGAAAGAGAACTGCCTTATGACCCAGCAATCCCACTGCTGGGCATACACACAAAGGAAAGAAGCTGTCTTTAAACATGTACACTAGGTGAGTCTTCCTGGAAAGCTAATGAAAAAAGGCAACATCAAGATGAAAGTGACTTCTTCAAATCCTTACATGTTACTGAATAACTGACAAGAGTTAGCAGTCAAATTTGTTTCTTTAACCAGGCAATGGCCAGATTGACGAGCCTGTGAGAGAACTATTCTCATGTCCAAGCTTCTTCTTTTCACTTCCATGCCAATGTGCCATGCCCACCTCACCCTTCCTCTCCTGTCCTTATAATCTGCTCCTCTCCAGGCTTCTCTATCCTGTTACTCTGACTTGACCCCATCATTCTACAGGCCTTGAATTTGGCAACACCACTCACTCCACAAAACACGCCACACCAAGTATCCCTCTTGTTTGATAGGTATTTCTCTGTGAGATTAGTCCACAGCAATGGTTTTCAAGTTGTTCATTCATTTATTTTCAGCCAAACTCTTTCTTAAAATCATAAGTAGGAATCCATAAGACAGATAAATGCTGCTTTGGCTGATGTAGGGACACTGTCCTGTTAGCTTTCCCTTCACACCCTGCAGGGACACCTGCATTTCTATGGAAACTGGTTCGAAAATTACTCAATATTTCTTTATTGTGTGTTTTCATTATTGGAGCCATGGAGTGTGCCCTGGATAAGGCTGTCAGATTAGCAAACAAAATATAGGATGCTCAGCTAAATTTGAACTTTAAAAAATGAATCATTTTCTGATATGCCCCTGTCTCATGCAATATTTGGAATAAATGATACCCCCCCCCAAAAAAAAATATTTGTTGGGACTTGCCTGGTGATCCACTGGTTGAGAGTCCACTTTGCAATGGGGGAGGGGAACACCAGTTCAGTCCCTTGATGAGGGAACTGGGATCCCACCTGCCATGCAGCAACTAAACCCAGCAGCCACAGCTACTGAGCCCAGGTGCTACAGCTAGAGAGTCCGTGCACCGCAGAGCCACAAGGAGGGATCTCTCATGCCACAGCTGATGCCTGACACAGCCACATAAATAAATACTAACTAAAAAAAAGATTGGGGGCTTCCCTGGTGGTCTAGTGGTTAAGAATTCGCCTTGCAATGCAAGGGGCACATGTTCGATTCCTGGTCTGGGAAGATCCCACGTGTGGTAGAGCAACTAAGTGGCCACAACTATTTAGCATGTGCTCTAGAGCCTGGGAGCTGCAACTGCTGAAGCCCAGACGCCCTGGACCCCATGGTCCACAACAAGAGAAGCCACCATAGCGAGAAGCCTGGGCACTGCAAAGAAGAGTAGCCCTGGCTCAACGCAGCTAGAGAAAAGGCCCACACAGCAGTGAAAACCCAGCACAGCCAAAAATAAATAAGCAAAGTAAATAAAACAGATTTGTTATTTTTCCGGAATTCAAATTTACCTGGCTAGCCTGAAGTTTTTTTTTTTCTGGCGACCCTAACTCTAGGGGAAATGAGGGCATTGGGTCACAAAGGAGCCAGAGTTATAGACAAGAAAAAACAGAGATTCCCCACATCACAACTGCAATACTCACCCCCAGTATTTGTCTTGTGTAGTAGTACTTGGTGGCCTTCTCAAACGACAGGAAGGCATCCACGAACAGGAAAACATTCAGCCCCAACCAAGCAACCTAGAGGAAGAAAAATGAAGCAGGAATAACGTGCAATTTGGGCATGGGAAGGAATAGATAAGAGGTAAAGAAAGTTTCACCATTTGGCTATTTTGTGTTTATATGTTTTCTGACTTTGGCAGAGGGCATGCACTGCGAGGCATGTGGAATCTTAGTTCCCCAACCAGGGATCTAACCTGTACCCCTGCAGTGAAAGTGCAGATTCCTAGCCACTGGACCATCAGGGAAATCCTATATCTGTTTTCATTTTAAATGAGTGAACTTAATCTCCAAGTGAGTCAGGACTTCAAGACATGCACTAATGATGCTAATCACCAAGGTCAGCCAATCAAGGCTCATAGGCCAAATCTAGCTCACCACCTGTTTGGTACAGCCAAAGAATGGGTTTTATATTTTTTCCCATTTTTAAATGGTTGGAAAAATCAAAAGAAGAATATATTTCATGACACGCAAAAATGATATGAAATTCAAATTCCAGTATCTATAAATACAATGGTATTGGAACTTAGCCACACCTACTTATTTCTGTATTGTTTATAACTGCTTTTGTGATTCAATGGAAGTGTTGAGAAATTGTGACAGAGAACATATGGCCACAAAGCCTAAAATTGTACAATCTAGCCTTTTGCAGAAAACATTCGCCAACTTCTGGACCAGATCATTCAAACTATTACACCTAAAAGATGGCATAGGTGAATAAATGGATTTCTAAAGAAACAAAGAATAAATTCAACATCTGTAATGATACCCATCAGTTCAGTTCAGTTCAGTCGCTCAGTCGTGTCCGACTCTTTGCGACCCCATGAATCGCAGCACGCCAGGCCTCCCTGTCCATCACCAACTCCCGGAGTTCACTCAGACTCACACCCATGGAGTCAGTGATGCCATCCAGCCATTGACTATGCCAAAGCCTTTGACTGTGTGGATCACAATAAACTGTGGAAAATTCTGAAAGAGATGGGAATACCAGACCACCTGACAATACCCATCGGAAGGTAATAAACCATTCCAGATGGGCCTGCCTCTTGAATTATACCCTGATGTAGACTTCCCTGTTTTTAGGTTGCTATTCTTTTCTTCAAATTAGCCTGTCATGGTGTGGACTCATTTGAGCGCTTAAGACTTTGTCCGTCTCAAGATCTGTCTCCATTGGCAAAGAGAGAAATTTGGAACCTACTCCCCGTTGCTTTGGAGAACAAAGTCTATAATTGATCAGGACTCTAGGGTCACTGGAGTACATACCTCTAATATATATCTAATATATATCTATGGCCCTAGGATGGTCCAGAACCATCTCAGCCCTATGGGTAGAGGGCCTTTAGTCTAGAATATGGCCCATTCAGATTCCCTAGATCAGGACCAGTCACATACCTGTAGCATCATAACATAGCAATTTGAAGCATGATGTTGGAGTCAAACTCCCTGGGCTCAAATTCTAGTTCCACCACTTTCTAGCTCTGTAATCTTAGATCTGTGATGTAACTTTTCTCAACTTCAATTTCTTCACTTATAAAATGAGGGTAATAACAATATCTACACCACAGCAATGCTGTGAATGTTACATGAAATAATACATGTGAAGTGATTAATACAATGCTCGGTGCATTGCACAAGCTCAATAAATTCTGGCTGTGTCATCACCACACTGGCTTTTCCACTCAATTTCTTTCTGCATTCTTTGCCCACACACCCTTTCCAGAGTTGTGTGTCTTCCAGAGATCTTTGACCTTAATGGAAAAAGAGAGGTGAAAGCCACAGATAATTCAAGAGTTTAGAAGACAAGGTAGAGAACCTTATTTAGAGAGAGCAAAAATATTTCAGAATCTGACAGGGACACAGAGGCAAAGAACACTGTGTCAGCCAAATAATCAACTACAAGAAAGATGAATTATGAAATACAGTGACATCTGTAAGGAATTCCATTCCCTTCCCCACCTAGACTATAATTTCCTCCACTATGAATGGAAAAGAAAAGTCAAGTAGAAGACTTGGCAGGAAGGAGGAGTAAAGGTATTTTGGGGGTAATTTATTTTTCATTTAAAAAAATAGCAAAGGAGTACATGTCAGAGATAAGAAGAAGTCTGAGCCCTCTGGAGAGATTGGTGCAAGGTAGAAAATATTTAAATCATCACCTAAGAGAGGGATTATAAAAAGAGGATTTTAGAGCTAGAAACACTCATATTTATATGTAATCTAGTTTTCATTAACCCTCCCCCAGCTACAACACAGGTGACCTGAAGTCTAGAGAAGTAATCTGATCTTGGTCACTCAGTTAATAGCAGAAATGAAGCTAGAGTTCAGTTAGAGAGTGTGTTAGGAGAAGGGGATTGTGTACATGTAGTGTGGTAAAGGAGTTCTGGCTTGAACACTGGTGAGCTGGAATTGAGTGATGGCTCTGCAACCAATTCACTGTGTGACATCTGGGTCTTATTTTCCCTTGTAAAATCAGAGTTGTTTTCTTTCTGCACTACCTAAAGCCATAGCCACTAACCACATGTGCCAACTAAGTACACGAAATATGTCTCGTTTTAATTGAGATGTGCTGTAAGGATAAAATACACATTGAATTTCAAAAACAGTAAAAATAAAATAACATCAATAATCTCATTAATATTTTCATATTGATTACATGTTTAAAGGATAACATTTTAAATATACTGGGTTAAACAAGATATATTACTGGACATTCATTTCACCATTTTCTTCTTACCTTTTTCAACATAGGTATTCAGTTCAGTTCAGTCGCTCAGTCATGTCCAACTCTTTGCAACCCCATGAACTACAGCACGCCAGGCCTCCCTGTCCATCACCAACTCCCAGAGTTTACACAAACCCATGTCCATTGAGTTGGTGATGCCGTCCAACCATCCCATCCTCTGTCATCCCCTTCTCCTCCTACCTTCAATCTTTCCCAGCATCAGGGTCTTTTCAAATGAGTCAGCTCTTCACATCAGGTGGCCAAAATACTGGAGTTTCAGCTTCAGCATCGGTCCTTCCAATAAACACCCAGGATTGATTTCCCCTAGGATGGACTGGTTGGATCTCCTTGCAGTCCAAGGGACTCTCAAGAGTCTTCTCCAACACCACAGTTCAAAAGCATCAATTCATCTGTGCTCATCCCTCTTTATAGTCCAACTCCACATCCAAACATAGGTATTAGACAATTTTAAAATTACATATGTGACTTCACATTATATTTCTAATGGACAGTGCTAGGCCATAATCTCTAAGATCACTTCTACCTCAAACATTCAATGATTTGATGATTTTTTGGTGTGAGCAGGATAGAAAGAATGGAGAGAAATGAGTGCTCTATAGCAATAGTTAGAAGTGAAATGGAAAAGAAAAAGAGAAAAAAAAAAAGAAAACAGATTGAAATTCCAAATACTTGTGGTTTATATTCTTGTCTCTTTATCAATCAATTTCTGGAGTTGGACTGATTTCTAAAATACTGAAATACATGATACACAGAAAAGTATATTAAACATATATATGCAATCCTAGGATTGGACCTTTCAGTGATAACTGACCTTGAAAAGCTCAATATTGTCACGGAATTTTTCCCTTTCCAGTAACTGTACACATATTAACAAACATAACATCTCCTTGGAGAAGGCAATGGCACCCCACTCCAGTACTCTTGCCTGGACAATCCCATGGACAGAGGAGCCTAGTGGGCTGCAGTCCATGGGGTCACTAAGAGTCAGACAGGACTGAGAAACTTCATTTTCACTTTTCACTTTCATGCATTGGAGAAGGAAATGGCAACCCACTCCAGTACTCTTGCCTGGAGAATCCCAGGGACGGCGGAGCCTCGTGGGCTGCCATCTATGGGGTCGCACAGAGTCGGACACGACTGAAGCGACTTAGCAGCAACATCTCCTTACTCTAAAAGTAATGAATAGAAAGTGAAAAATCACTTACCAGAAACAAAACTGAACAGCAGTGATTAACCACCCAGTTTCCCATTGTCAAAAGGTGGTTTGGAGCCTCTGCAGGCAACAAGGGAGATTCAGCAGCTGGGATTCTGGAGAGGTTCTCCAGGGTTAGCACCTCCGTCCAGCTCAGAGTCTGTGAAACTTTAATATTGCAGATTACAGGAAGATGCACCTCTACCCACAAAGCTTACGGAAATGGATGAATGCACTCTATCTTCCTCCCTGGTCAGAACTGTTATCAGCCTTGGTAAACCAGCCCTACCTGTAAGTGCCACAGGGATTTTCCCTGGTGGGGTTTTATCCCTTCAGGAAATAACAATCTTCTTAGGTGAGGATATTCTCTCCCATTAACTTACCAGCATGACTTAATGTGGGGCATTGTCTTCCTTGATAAGAGATTCTCTAAGTTTTCTCAGAAGGAAGAGTTTAGGCTGAAGCTATAAACAGATGACCTCTGGAAGGCAGAACAGAAGCATTTTAAGGAAGCTGCTTTGAGGTGGGTTTTCAGAAGAGTTGTTGCCTCTGCTGGCTGCCATTTGGACCTCAGTTTGGCTAGCTCAGAAACTTAGTTTACCAATTCCCCTGGAAGATGACCTGGCTCTGGAGAGCTCTTGACTAGTTGGAAGGACAAGTGAAAAGAATGGTCACATAGAATAAAAGAAAATTTAGCATGTATAAATGTACACCTCAGCTCAGAGCAAAATAGAGGCAAAGTATTTGTCTCAAAATATTTGGGAATTTTTATGTTACATAGAGAGATAAAGCTGAAAGCCACTGTTGAGTCATGACTGTATAATAAAATCAGTACAATACTTTTCAGTTGAATGATTTGTCAAATCAGATTTTAGTTACTTATAAAAATATTCTAAGAAGATGGTACACCCACATGCACAAATGTGTCTGATAATTTGTTATATAAGGGGGTATTATGAAAATGAAGGAAATGGCAACCCACTCCAGTGTTCTTGCCTGGAGAATCCCAGGGACGGAGGAGCCTGGTGGGCTGCTGTCTATGGGGTCGCAGAGTCGGACACAACTGAAGCGACTTAGCAGCAGCAGCAGCAGCAGTAACATTTAACATCTAGTTTATAAAGTTTGAATTCTTCTCCATGAATGCAACTAATTTTCATAAGTAAATACTGGGTTTTATGAGCTTCCCTGGTGGCTGAGGGGTAAAGAATGCAGGAGATGTGGAGACCCAGGTTTGACACTTGCGTCAGGACCTTGGAGAAGGAAATGGCAACCACTCCAATATTCTTGCCTGGAAAATCCCAAGGACAGAGGAGGCTGCTGGGCTACAGTCCATGGTGTCAGAAAGAGTTGGACACGACTGGGTTACTAAACAAAAACAGCAAAATATTTAAAATGAGGGAGGTGATTTTCTTCTAATATGATGGATTAGCTAGAGTTGTGTGTTCATTTCTGAGCATTGCTATTTATCCTTTTCTAAAATGGTGAAATATATGCAGAAGAATGTATAAAACATATATATATATAATTTAAAAATAATTTTAAGGAGTGAATATCTATGTATTCAGTACCCAGTTTTAAAAAATTGAATATTCATTTCCAGTATCTTAAAGTCCCTCCATGATCACAGTCTCCCTTCTTCTCCAGATGTAATTACTATCCTGAAATTTGGAGTAATCATTTCTCTGTTTTTCTTTATAGTTTTACTAACCAAATGCATTCCTAAACAACATATTGTTTAGATTTTCTGTTTTTGAACTTTTAAATAAATGGAATCTAGCTGTTTGTATGTATGTATATATGCTCCTGTGATTTGCTTATTTCACTCAACATAATTTCTGAGATTCATACATGTTGGCATGTGTAGTTCCCATGGTATATAGTATCTCAGTTCCCAGAACAAGGATTGAACCCAGGCCACATCAATGAAAGTCTGGAATCCTAACCACTAGGTCACCAGGGAACTCCCAGTTGAACATCTTTTAATTCAACTGTTGGCCATTTGAGTTTTCTTCTTTAAGAAATTGCCAATTCTACTTTTTGATCTTTCTTTCCTTTGATTTACTTTCTTTCCTTCCTTCCTTCCTTTTTTCTCTGTGTGAATTCCCAAGTCTTTTTTGTGTGGTTAGAGGACGTGGTCGCTAATTTCCAGAGTTTTGGTGTGATGGGAAAGACATTGTATTCCCTGAGCTCGTCAGTGTTTCTGGAGGATTCGCAGTGCTTGGCTCTGCATCCTCGCTTGGCCACCTTACACCACATGACTGTTGGGGAAATCAAAAGGTTCAACCTGTCTTGGCCCCTCTTGGAAAGGTGATACATGAACTTGTTTCTTCCTTTTTTCTTCTCTTTCTTTTTTCTTGATGTTTCATCTTTTGTTCCACCTCATTAAGATTCTATCTTTATATCTTTAGTTGTATTAATAGAAGATCTTTTCTGCTTGTCTTTTGTCTTTATCATCAATAGTTTCCCTGTAAATGTCTGTAATTTCCGTGTGCCCACAGTAGGAGGTGAGCTCACAGTATTTCTGCTCTGCCATCTTGGCCACTTTGCCCTCTGGCCTGTATTTCTGCTGGTTTGTTTTTCTATGGCTTAAAGATTCTTAGAGTTCTGTTTATAATTGGATATCAATCCTTAATTGGTTATGCTTATAGTGTGTGTTTTCACTCTCCTAATAGCGTTTTCTGATAAGTAGAAGTTCTTAATTTTAATATAGTCTAATTTACCATCTTTTCCTTTATGATATATACATTTTACATATCCTTTTAGAAATCCTTCACTTACTCAGAGATCATTAAGGTATTCTTTTATATTTTCTTCTAAAATTTTATATTTTGCTTTTCACATTTATGCTTTGAATCCATCTGGAGTTGGTTTTGTGTCTGTAGTGTGAAGTAGGGGTCCAATTAATTATTTTTCTATATGAAAAACTAATTGTTCCAGCACCATTTTTGAAAAGTACACTTTCTTCACTGATCTAAAATATCAGTTCTATTATACATTAAATGTCTATATACAGGTGGATTTGTTCTTGAACTCTCTATTTAGTTTTCCCCACATCACAGCCTTAATTTTTATGACTTTATAATAAGTCTTGACATTTGATAGGGCAAGATTCCCCATCTTGTTTTTCAAGAGTGATTTGGCTATTCTTGGTCTTTTACACTTTCATGTCAATTTTAGATTCAACTTCTTTCTTGCACCTTTTTGCTACATTTATTGCTAAATACTTTACATTTTTCTAAGAATATAAATTATATCTTTTAATTGAAATTGTGTTTATTATATAAAAGTGCGGGCTTCCCTGGTGGCTCAGAGGTTAAGCATCTGTCCACAATGCAGAAGACCCAGGTTCGATCCCTGGGTCGGGAAGATACCCTGGAGAAGGAAATGGCAACCCACTCCTGTACTCTTGCCTGGAGAATCCCATGGAGGGAGAAGCCTGGTAGTCTACAGTCCATGGGGTCGCAAAGAGTCGGACAGGACTGAGCAACAAAGTACTATATAAAAGTGCAACATATTGACTTTTGTGTCCAGCAATGTTGCTAAATGCACTTGTTAATTCTAATAATATCTCTGTATTTAGTCTTTTACATTTTCTATAAACAGTCATATTTTTTGGTATAATAACAATTTTACTTCTTCCTTTCTGATTTTTAAATCTTTTACAGTTGACCCTTGAACAACATGGGTTTGAATTGTATGAGTCCGCTTAAACATGGCTTTTTAAAATAGTAAATATTACAGTATTACTTGATCCCCAGTTGGCTGAATCTGCAGATGTAGAACCACAGATATGGAAGTACCACAGACCCTAAACAGAGGGCTGACTATATGCAGATTTTCACCTGGGTGGAGGGTCGGTATTCCTAACTTCCATGTTGTTCAAAAGTCCACTGTATTTTTTTTTCCTGGCTTATCTTACTTACTAGAACTTCTAACACAATGTTGAACAAAAGTAGTAATATCAATTCCTTTGTCTAATCCCCAGTCTCAAAAGGGATTCTTTCAACATTTCACCCTTAAGTATGATGTTTGGTGTAGCTTTTTAAGATACCTAGCTATATATTCTTATTCTACTTCACTTTAGGCACAAAAGTGAATATTTATGTAAAATAAAAAAAGTTACAGCACATTTTAACAACTTTTTTGAGATATAATTTACATACCATAAAATTTCCCCACTGTAAGGGTACAGCTCAATGCATATAGCACATTTTATATTTTCAAAAGCTGTAAAATTTCTTCAATACCACAAAGCTCATAAAATAATATAACACTTTCTTTAACTGTCTAACACACCTGCAACCTAGTGTCGCAATGCCGTGTGAAATTAGCACAGTAGTGGTAGGAGTATTCCTGGAAGCCATTCCTACACTAAGACAATCAGTTGACTTACACAAAAGTATCAGTGAACCACATAAACTAAATAAAATAGCAATGCAACTTCCCCTTTGCTCTGTTCCAGAATTCACATGGCCACTCCAGCATTGCCTGACAGGAGGGGAATTGTGACAGAAGAGGAGGAATGGAAAGAGACACTCATTTTAGCGATTTGTGATGAAGATATTTTAACTTTTGCAAATTTTACAAATACACTTGACCCTGTCTAAGACCACAGCTTAAAAGAATAATTAAAGCCTGTCCATGGGAGGGTGACCAGGATGCTGTAATGATGTGAAACTAGCCTATATTAGGAACTCTTAAAAATTTGGAGAGTTTGGCCTGGAAGAGAGGTTTGTCAGGGACATGAGCTTATCTATGCTTTCTTGTTTTTGGAGGCTTAGTTTGTTTTGCAGCTGGATACAAGGAGTTAAGCTAGGACTGGAGCCTCTAAAGTGATACACTTTTGTTCAATATAAAACAGAATTTCCTATTACAGGTGTTCAAAGAAGTAAAGAGATAGTAAATTTCCTGTTGCTTGAGATGCTCAAGGAAAAATTAATGACCCTCTTGCCATTATAGGGCTTACCTGGAAGCGTCTGCCTCCAATGCAGGAGACCGAGGTTCGATCCCTGGGTCGGGAAGATCCCCTGGAGAAGGAAATGGTAACCCATTTCCGTATTGTTGCCTGGAGAATCTCATGGATGGAGAAGCCTGGTAGGCTACAGTCCACGACTGAGCAACTTCACTTTCACTTTCACTTTGCCATTATAGGAAGAATTTCAGCAACAGATGGATAGTTAATTAAACGTCTTCGAAGTACCCTCCAATCTTGAGATCTTGTGATTCATTGGAGAATGACATAATTTAGATGATAATTTATGTACTACCCAAGGGATTATATAGGCCATGCTGGAGGAACCCCATTCCCAATGTGCTAGGAAGTCAATTGATAAGTTGGTGAGCATAGAATCTGAACAAACTTAATGGAATATTATTAAGCTATAGCAGCAGGATCACTTGAGCCCTCTGAAAATAATATTATATCAGCTAATTCAACTAAAACATTCATGACCCAAAACTGAAGTCTCTCTTCCTTAGGCAATGCTGAACATACTAAAAACTTTTTTAGCATCAAATTCCCTTTCTTGTAAATTCTCTAAGAATATTTTTCCTTCTTTTGGTTCTACATATTAGAATGCTTTCCCTCCCTCTTTGTTTCACCAGATTATCTTAATGTTTGCATTTCCCAGGTTTATAGACTGACACTGGCTGCTTCCTGGAGATCTCTAGAGAGTATTCAAATGTCATCAGTAACTTATCCATAGTTATGCTATTGATGTAAATAGGCTTCAGTCTTTTTGAAGGATTTCCTGTAGACAGTTGATTCCATACATTGTAGGTGGATTTTGTAAACTGCAAACACAGAGCCCTTCTCTGACTTGCTTGCTCTCTTTTCTGATCACTTGTCTCTGTCATTGTTTGTCCTAAACTTACTTTCACATTTATAACTCTTGTATACAATTTCCAGGAATTAATATGTAACAGTCAATGCTGAATTACTTAACAGTTTAAACATGTACTTGGGACATCCAGAAAAAATGTTTTTAAGACTTCTTCTAAGAATTTGATTGTTGGTGTTTCAAAAAGAAAAAAAAATTTAAATAGTCATGATGGGGAAAATTGGTACTTTGTTATATTTATTTTACTGTTTATAAAGGTTTTTAATTCGAATCCATAGAGAATGGCGTTGGAATCCTTCTCTTGTATAGCTTAGAGTCTAATGGTATTAAGCTGGCCTTGACTGAAGTGTGCAAAAATGAAACATCCCATAGAGATAAAAGGGGTTGATGCATGTGGAATCATTTGAAATCAATTATTTTCACTATGTTGGATCAGAACCAGACTTCACAAAGTGAACATAAAGACAGCATAGTATAGGACTTCCCTGCTGTGGTTAAGAATCTGCCTTCCAATGCAGAGAACACAGGTTCCATTCCTGGCCAGGAAGATCCCATATGCCTTGGGGCAACTAAGCCCTAGAGCCACAACTGCTGAGTCCACACAACCTGGGGCCTGTGCTCTGCAACAAGAGAAACCACTGAAATGAGCAGCCCATATACCACAACTAGAAAAAGCCCACGTGCAGCAACAAAGACCCAGAGCAACCAAAAATACATAAATATTATTTTTTAAAAGATAGCATGTTGTGATGGAACTGGATTTAACTCCCCACTCCTCAGGCACAACCAGTGCTGCCTTGGAAAGTCTAACTTTTCCAGGACTCAGTTTATTCATCTATAACTTAGTGCCCTGGTTCCTCATGAAGTAACTGTCCAAGCAGCAACCTACATTGACAAGCAGAAGAGTGAGGTGGTGGTAGAAAGAGACAGTGAAGCAGTATGGGATAATGGTTGGAAACACAGATTCCAGAGCCAGTCTACCTGGGTTTGAAGACTGCCTCATTTCACTTTTCCATAAAATGGCTTGTTGTAAGATTATGAGTTAAAATATATAAAGCATTTAGAACAATGCACTCCATAGTTGCTTACTACTCTGATGATGATCCATAAGAAAATATAAGCAGATGCCCTGAACCCAATGGTACTTTTGAAAAGGGGAACAGAAATTATAGTTCACAGGCCATAATTATATGAACTTTGTAAGATTATAGAACGTTTGCCACTCCCTTATGTCTGTTAACTTTATTCCCTGTTTCTCCAGGGTAGTTAGCAGATAAACCTTAAAATTAAATGAGCGCTATACTTGACTTCAGTGTCAGCAAACAAGTAGGGGAGGTGAAGACACCATGTATCATTCTGCAGCTAGGTTTAGGAAGACAACAGCAAAAGAAGAGAAAACAGGTGTGTTCCTGCGGCTACAAGGAAGAAGGAACATGGGGAGCTGACCTAGGCCTGGGAAGGGGTCTGAGGACTCGATTATGGCAAGGCTCTTGTGTTTTCTTCTCCTCTCTACTTCCCTCAGAGGACTGTGATAAGCACCAAGTGACCTTATAACATTGCTTTTAAGCTGGTAAGTGTTACAGAGACATCTCTTTAATAGCAGTGAGTACTTTCATTTTTACAACTGTTGCATTGGAAAGCTGAGCTCAGAAGTGTGAAATATTTACAGAAAAACAGGCATATTAAAAATATTGAGTTTATTTGAGCAAAAAATGATTTGGATAGAGCAGCACCAAACCAGAAATGGTTAGGAGCACTCCACCAACAGGAACTAAGGGAATGGCGTATATAGAAAAGGTATGGAAGCAAAGAAACGATATTATTTGGCCACAGCTTAAAGCCTCATTGTCTATTTGTGATTGGTTATCCTTAAGTTTCTATTTCCTAACATTGAAGCATGGACAGGTATAGGTTTTGATTTGCTCACCTAAGTCACGAAAGCATTAGAGCTACCTCGGTCTAATGGTCTGCTTGTTTAATTAACAGTATGTAACACATTCAACTCATTGAACTCAGTTCAATGGTTAAATGTCATTGAAACAATATTTCAGTCTTGCCTTTTCTTTAAAACTGATTACACAAGTTCTGCTTCTTCCAGGAAGTCTTCTCTGAATATCTTAACAATCACATCACACTGTGTTCTAATTTTCATAACAGAAGTTCCTCTTATCTTCTTACGTCTCCTGTGGCCTGTGAAACCTTCCTGATTTAATCTTTTCTCAATAAATCCTGACACACCCAAATGACACCCTAAGACAGAGTATGAAACTATGCACAGTAAGCGTTCAATAAACATTGTCAAGTGATGGTATGGTAGGTGGCATCATGTTCCCCCCAAGACATTCACATTATAATCACTGGAACCTGTTAATATGCCATTTTACATGGAAAAGAGTTAAGTTTGCAGATGGAATTAAGGTTGCTAATCAGTTGATCTTAAAATAGGAAGATTAGCCTGGATTAGCTTCAGTTTAGTTCAGTTCAGTCACTCAGTCCTGTCCAGTTCTTTGTGACCCCATGAACTGCAGCATGCCAGGCCTCCCTGTCCATCACCAACTTCCAGAGTTTACCCAATGTCCATTGAGCAGTGATGCCATCCAATCATCTCATCCTCGGTAGTCCCCTTCTCCTGCCTTCAATCTTTCCCAACATCAGGGTCTTTTCAAATGAGTTAGCTCTTCACATCAGGTGGCCAAAATACTGGAGTTTCAGCTTTAACATCAATCCTTCCAATGAACACCCAGGATTGATTTCCCCTAGGATGGACTGGTTGGATCTCCTTGCAGTCCAAGGGACTCTCAAGAGTCTTCTCCAACACCACAGTTCAAAAGCATCAATTCTTCTGCACTTAGCCCTCTTTATAGTCCAACTCTCACATCCATACATGACCACTGGAAAAACCATAGCCTTGACTAGATGGACCTTTGTTGGCAAAGTAATGTCTCTGCTTAATATGCTGTCTAGATTGCTCATAATTTTCCTTTCAGGGAGTAAGCATCTTTTAATTTCATGGCTGCAATCACCATTTGCAGTGATTTTGGAGCCCAAAAAAATAAAGTCTCACACTGTTTCCACTGTTTCCCCATCTATTTTCCATAAAATGATGGGACCGGATGCCATGATCTTAGTTTTCTGAATGTTGAGCTTTAAGTCAACTTTTTCACTCTCCTCTTTCACTTTCATCAAGAGGCTCTTTATTTCTTCTTCACTTTCTGCCATAAGGGTGGTGTCATCTGCATATGTGAGGATACTGATATTTCTCCTGGCAATCATGATTCCAGCTTGTGCTTCTTCCAGCCCAGCATTTCTCATGATGTACTGTGCATAGAAGTTAAATAAGTAGGGTGACAATATACAACCTTGATGTACTCCCTTTCCTATTTGGAACCGGTCTGTTTTTCCATGTCCAGTTCTAACTGTTGCTTCCTGACCTGAATACAGGTTTCTGAAGAGGCAGGTCAGGTGGTCTGATATTCCCATATATTTCAGATTTTTCCACAGTTTATGATGATCCACACAGTCAAAGGCTTTGGCATAGTCAATAAAGTAGAAATATATGTTTTTCTGGAACTCTTTTGCTTTTTTGATGATCCAGCAGATGTTGGCAATTTGGTCTCTTGTTCCTCTGCCTTTTCTAAAACCAGCTTGAACATCTGGAATTTCATGGTTCATGTATTGCTGAAGCCTGGCTTGGAGAATTTTAAGCATTACTTTACTAGCATGTGAGATGAGTGCAATTGTGTGATAGTCTGAGCATTCTTTGGCATTGCCTTTCTTTGGGGATTGGAATGAAAACTGACCTTTTCCAGTCCTGTGGCCATTGCTGAGTTTTCCCAATTTGCTGACATATTGAGTGCAGCACTTTCACAGCATCATCTCTCAGGATTTGAAATAGCTGAACTGGAATTCCATCACCTCCACTAGCTTTGTTCATAGTGATGCTTCCTAAGGCCCACTTGACTTCACATTCCAGGATGTCTGGCTCTAGGTGAGTGATCACATTACAGCCATTTTGCTTTTTTTGCATTTCTTTTTCTTGGGGATGGTCTTGATCCCTGTCTCCTGTATAATGTCACGAACCTCCATCCATAGTTCATCAGGCACTCTATCAGATCTAGTCTGATTAGTTTAAAGGCCTTAATTGAAAAGACCCTGATGCTGGGAAAGATTGAAGGCGGGAGGAGAAGGGGAGGACAGAGGATGAGAGGTTGGATGGAATCACCGACTCACTGGACATGAATATGAGTAAGCTCCGGGAATTGGTGATGGACAGAGAGGCCTGAGGTGCTGCAGTCTATGGGGTTGCAAAGAGTCAGACACAACTGAGCGACTGAACTGAACTGAGTCTGGATTATGCAGATGGTCATAATGTAATCACAAGGATCATTAAAAGTGGAAGAGAGAGGCAGAAGAAGAGGTCAGAGTGATGTGATATGAGAACACAGCTCTCTACTCCTGGCTTTGTAGGTGAAGGAAAAAGGCCAGGAGCCAAGAAATATCGGCAGCCTCTAGAAGCTGGTAAAAGGCAAGAAAATGGGTTCTCTCCTAGTGTTACAGCAGTCAGGTAGCTAGGTATGATCAGAGAAATGGGGGCAGGGGCAGGTGACAGGAAATCACACATCCTATAAATAGTGAGGATCCACAGGCAGACAGAGGAAAGCAGGAATTTTCAGACTGACAGGAAACCACATGTTTTGGGTGATAAGAGATCCAGTAGCAGACAGCGAAAAGTGGAGAAAGGCAGGAGTCTCCTGAGTCTGAATGAAACCTTTTTACTCCTTATGCTTCATTACAATAAGATTAGCCTTGCAGATAAGATGTATTTCTGATCTAAGCTAAACAAGGACAAAAATCCCTCCTCCCCTCAGGGAAATAGAGCTGGGATGAAAAGCCAGGACAAAGACCCCCAAACTCCTCCTTCGCCAGTGAATATTCCACCCCTTCAGTTGTAATCTTTTCATTTCCCCGCTTGTCAATGAAACCCAGGGCAACAGGTCCTCACCTGTCTGACCGCTCTTCCTCTTAAGAGCCTGCTGCTGCTACTGCTGCTAAGACGCCTCAGTTGTGTCCGACTCTGTACGACCCCATAGGTGGCAGCCCACCAGGCTCCTCCGTCTATGGAATTTTCCAGGCAAGAGTACTGGAGTGGGGTGCCATTGCCTTCTCCGCTTAAAAGCCTATCCTTCCCTAAATAAACTTTCACTTTATTCTCTTAACCTCTGCTGCTTTCTCTGAATTCTTTCATGATGAAGAAAGAACCTTAAATTTACCAGGCACACTAGAACCTACAGAAAGGAATGCAGTCCTGCCCAAACCTTGATTTTAGCCTATTTGCAGATTTCACATCTGAAACTGTAAGATAACACATTTGTATTGTTTTTAATCACCAAGTTTGTAGTACAATGTTACAGTAACAACAGGAAGCTAATACAGATGGCAAGAAATGTCATTCCTGTGACTGTATTCACTGGTTCTGAACTTCCTACTCTGCCTGAGGAAGAAAATAAAGCCTGTTTTCAGAGCTAAAGGTTGATAGTCTGTAGTCTCAAGAATTAACACGTGCTGTGGGGTAGATGAGCTATAACTGTTTTGTTTGCAAGTAAAGCAAGATGTTAATGATTGGTCTTTTTAATATATGTCAACTAAAAATAGATGCACAGCTTGAGAGTTGTGAATTGCTTTATTTGGGCCAAAATGAGAACTGCAGCCCAGCAGTCAAAATCTGTATGATTTTACTTGTTTTTGACTGCGCTGGGGTTTTGCTTCTGTGGGGGCTTTGCTCTGGTTTCAGCGATCAGGGGCTACTCTCTAGCTGTGGTGTCCGGGCTTCTCTTTCTGGTGGCTTCTATTGTGCAATGCAGGCTTAGGGCTCTCAGACTTCAGTAGTTGTGGCACATAGTCTCAGCAGTTGCGGTTCCCAGGCTGTAGAGCACAGGTCAATGGCGCTTGTGGTGTGCAGGTTTAGTTGCTCCAAGGCATGTAGGATCTTGCTGGATTAGGGAAGGAACCCTCATCTATTGCATTGGCAAGTGGATTCTTAACCACTAAGCCACCATGGAAGCCCAATGATTTGGTCTTTTTAACAAGGAAATGCAACTGCTTTTTAAAAAAATCTTTCTAGGTGTAAGGAAATGCTTTCAGAACAAGATGCAAATTTTGGCTCTCCCTTCCAAAGAGTACAAGATGAGATTATCTAAAATTTGAAGACTGAGACTTTCTTGCTGTCAAGAAAATGGTTTTTCATTGTTAAGGACATAGACTTTGGTTTGAGGCTCTTTACCATGGGTCATCAAAGTCTCTTGGTAAAGAAAACAGAACTGGGCTTTGGATGGAAAGGAAGTATCCTGAAACCTAGGGAAGATCTGGAGTGGGAAAGACAAGGAAAAGAATTGCTGGATGGGTTAGGGAAGGGTGGCTTAGGTGCTCAGAAGTTCAATCTTAGAGTGGTGTCCCCAAACCTATAACTGTTCGAGTAAACTGAGAGACATGCCTTGCTAAAGGGCATCGGTCCTCCAGTCAGAGACTTTCTTGCTGTCAAGAAAATGGTTTTTCATTGTTAAGGACATAGACTTTGGTTTGAGGCTCTTTACCATGGGTCATCAAAGTCTCTTGGTAAAGAAAACAGAACTGGGCTTTGGATGGAAAGGAAGTATCCTGAAACCTAGGGAAGATCTGGAGTGGGAAAGACAAGGAAAAGAATTGCTGGATGGGTTAGGGAAGGGTGGCTTAGGTGCTCAGAAGTTCAATCTTAGAGTGGTGTCCCCAAACCTATAACTGTTCGAGTAAACTGAGAGACATGCCTTGCAAAGGGCATCGGTCCTCCAGTCTGCACATGGGCAAGAACATGACTCTGTTCTGCCAAGTGCTTTACTGTCATCTCATCAACCTATTGGAGGGAGCAATACTTGAACTTCAATAAGATTTGTGTCTGTGTCCCGAGGGGCTCAGATGGTAAAGAATCTGCCTGCAATACAGGAGATACAGGTTCAACCCCTGGATCAGGAAGATCCCTTGGAGAAGGGAATGACTTCCCACTCTAGTATGCCTGCCTGGAAAATCCCATGAAGAGAGGAGCCTGGAGGGCTACATTCCAGGAGGTTGCAAAGAGTCAGACATGACTGAGCCTGTAACACTTTCACTTCATTGATAAAATACACATGACATTAAAATTCACCATCTTAACCAGTCCCTGGTGGCTCACAGGTTAAAGCGTCTGCCTCCAATGCGGGAGACCCGGGTTCAATCCCTGGGTCAGGAAGATCCCCTGGAGAAGGAAATGGCAACCCACGCCAGTATTCTTGCTTGGAGAATCTCATGGACTGAGGAGCCTGGTGGGCTGCAGTCCATGGGGTCACAAAGAGTCGGACACAACTGAGTGACTTTACTTACTTACTTACTTAACCAGTTTAAAGTGCGCAACTCAGTGGCAGTTAGTACGTTCCCAATGTTGTGCAAATCATTGCCAGTATTTAGTTCTGGAACATTTTTGTCACCATGAAAGGAAACCTTGTGCCAAGTAAGCAGTCAATCTCCATTCTTGCCTTCCCTTAGTCCTTAGTGATTGCTTCCTGCTTTCTGGTATCTTTTTCTGACTCTATGGAGTTGTCTGTTCTGGACATTTCATATAAATGAAACATTACAGTATGTGTTTCAGGGAAAAGCCAATTCTGACTCTATATTGAACTGTTTCTTTGACTTGCTTTTCATTGCTTTTGTTATTATGTGCATGCATGCTAAGTTGCTTCAGTCTTGTCTGACCCTTTGCAACCCTATGGACTGTCCGCCAGGCTCCTCTGTCCATGGGATTCTCCAGGCAAAAGTACTGGATGGGTTGCCATGCCCTCCTCCAGGGGATCTTCCAGATCCAGGGATTAAACCTGCATCTCTTACGTTTCCTGCATTGGCAGGCAGTTTCTTTACCACTAGCACATCCTGGGAAGCTCATACATAGTAGCTTGCTTCAGAATCCTGCCCCTCTGCCTGTTAAAGTGCCTTTGTTCAGTGCACATAGAGATAATCTGACCCTGCCCACCTGTGAATGACTGCAAGAAAGAAGACATTAACACATCCCTTCCCCAAGGCTTGTCATTCTAGAAGCTATTTGCAGGATTAATGGCCTTTTTACTTTATTTCCTCACCTCCTCTCATCTCTGTTCTATAAAAGAACCTGGCATCCAGACCCTGACAAGATGGTTATTTTGAGACTTTAGTCTGCCATCTTCTTTGTCAGCCAGCTTTCCAAATAAAGTTGTTATTCCTTACCTCGACAGGCTTCCTGAGTAGCACACTGGTAAAGAATCTGCCTGCCAATGCAGGAGATGCAAGAGACATGGGTTCAATCCCTGGGTGGGGAAGATCCCCTGGAGAAGAAAACAGCAAGCCACTCCAGTATTCTTGCTTGGAAAATCTCAAGGACAGAAGACCCCAGGTGGGCATGGGGTTGCAAAGACTCAGACACAACTGTTGCAGGAAGGGGGACCCCTTCCAGGGTCCAAAAATGGGCTCTTGTCTAACACTCGGAAATGAATTGTCTGAGGAGACACATGTGCTGACAAAGCAAGAGATTTTATTGGGAAGGGCGCCCAGGCAGAGAACAGCAGGGTAAGGGAAGCCAGCAGAACTGCTCTGCTGCATGCAGTCTTGGGTTTTACGATGATGGGATTCGTTTCCAGGGTGTCCCTGACCAGTCACTCTGACTGGGAGTTGGTGCATGCATTGCTTAGGTAAATGGACACCAGCGAGAAAGATTCTGGGAAGCCGTTGGACACGTGGTGTCTCCTTTTGACCTTTCCCAAAGGCTTCTCCTTGGTGGTGGTTTATTAGTTCCTTACCAGGACCTCCTGTCATAAACAACTCATGAAAATGGTTACTACGGTGCCTGCCCAGGGTTGGTGGTTTCCATCAGTGTGTTTCCCCCAGCACAACCGAGAATGCATGTCTTTCCTAAATACCTCATCTCCTTGGTTAACTGGCCTGTCCTATGGTGAGCAGAGCTGGTTTGAACATATGTAAAAGCATGTGACTTTTGTGACTGGCTTCTTTCACTTAGCATAAGGTTCCAAAGATCGTCCATATTGTAGCATATATCAGGACTTCATTCCATTTCCTTAATGAATAATATTCTGCTCTATGAATATACCACATCTTGTTCATCCATTCATCCACTGATGGACATTTGGGTTACTTCCACCTTTTAGCTATTGTGAATAGTGCTGCTATGAACATATATGTACAGATTTTTGTCTGAACACCTGTTTTCAATTCTTTTGGGTACGTACCTAGTAGTAAAATTGCTGGGTCATGTGGTAATTCTATATTGAACATTTTAAGGAACTGCTAAACAGCTTTCCACAGTGGCTGCACCATCTCACTTACAATAAAACTTTGCTAGGGAATGTAATGTACAGTATGGTAATTATAATTAATACTATATTGTATATTTGAAAGTTGTTAAAAGAGTGTATCTTAAAAGTCCTCACCACAAGAAAAAAAATTCTAACTATATATGGTAACCAATGTTAAAAAGACTTATTGTGGTGATCATTTGACAATATATACAAATGTTAAATCATTGTGCTATGCATCTGAAAATAATATATTATATATCAATTATACCTCAATTGAAAAAAAAAAGATTTTGCTCTGTCGTTAACCACCTATCCCATGCAGATATCTCCTCACAATACCCACAAACACCCCTTGTTCAGGAACTACTCTTCCACAAGTCTCTCTTGCTCCTACAAATATTGCTATGCCAAGAAAGCAAGGTCCTGACCTGCTCTTTACCCACGCCATTTCTGAGTCTTATGGCAGTTAGCAGCCGTGAGAGATGAGTTAATATCTCCCCATAGACAAAGAGTGGCCTTGATTCTGCCTACTATAAATCAATAAATCCCCCAAGCTAAGTGTTCCTTGGCCACAAAGCAAACCCACGTCATGTACAGCATCAGCCTGGCCCTCCCTTACCCTGCTCATGTCTTCCCTATGGTTCCTGAGAGGCGTGGGGAACTCACAAAAACCAGCATGAAGTTCATGCTGCTTGCTGTGTCAGGAATAATAAAATCCTCTATCTCTGACCAGAAGTCTCTTGTCTTCACCAGCATCCATGTAACA
>SJXQ01009033.1:95825-107576 GCA_006408695.1 Aepyceros melampus
GCAGCCGGCGTAAGGCTTCCTGTTCGGAGGCGGCTCGGCAGTAGTAGGCGGTGGCGGCGGCGACTCCGCCCGCGCCCACTTAGGCGCGGTGACTGAGCGCCCGGGAGGGAGGTTCGAGGGCTGCATCTTGTACCGCTGCGCCAAGCCCGGCCCTGTGCCGCCATGGCCCCAGTGCAGCTGGAGAACCACCAGCTGGTCCCGTCCGGAGGCAGCGGCAGCGGCGGCCCCGCGTCAGCCCCGGCGCCTCCTCCTCCCGGAGCCGCCGTGGCAGCGGCCGCTGCGGCCGCGGCTAGCCCTGGCTACCGGCTGAGCACCCTCATCGAATTTCTGCTGCACCGGGCCTACTCGGAGCTCATGGTGCTGACGGACCTGTAAGTGCGCGAAATCCACGCCTGTTCCCCAGCCCCCGCTTCCCGCCCAGCCGGCCGAGAGGTTCGCACCTCCTTCTGCACAAGAGGCTGCTGCTTTCTCCTCTCCGCTGGGCTGCTTAAGTCTAGAATTTCTGAACTCTTGGGGCCCAGCGGAGGTGGAGGAGGAGCTTTCCATTTGGGGTCCTGGAGGTGAAGCAACCGAGACTTGTAAATTATGCACGTTGTTTGACTTTCCCTGAAAAGCCCATCTTTGGAATTTTTGCTCGATTTGCCAGCTGAACCTTATTGATTTGTTGGTTGGAAGCTTTTTAGCCCAGACTCCTAGTTTAGGGTTTAGGAATATATATTATTCGGGCGTTTAAAAAAATTCCCAAAGACAAATTGTGTTACAGCCTCTTACGGTACATTTAAAATGTAGGTTGTAATTGCTTCTGACAAAGTTTGAACTCAGGAGATGTAGGTAAAATAATGCAAAATGTTGGATTCCAAGTTTGTTTTCCTGGAATGTTTGAGAGTGAAGTCTTAACACATGTAGTGTAAGTAAAGATTTTTTTGGTAACTAGCCTACTGTTATTGTCTCATGGGGTATGAGGGGAGTTTATAAATCACTAAATTAGCAGTAAAATGCTTTGGGATATGATTAGGGTGTTAATCCCTTCAGAATAGGATCAGAATACACTGTAATGATTTTCAGGTGTGTGAAGAAAAGAAACTGAAATTTAGGGGTATATATACCTAGTTGAATTACTGTTTAACATTTTTAAAATCTCGGTTCAGAGAAAGTAAGACTTACTAGTTTTCAGTTAGATTCATTTTTATCTTTTAGTAGACTCCAGTGTATTATTCAGTTGAAGTACATTTGTATGTAGGTATGAGGCTGTGAAGTGTCACAGCAATTTGTTGCTAGAGACTGTTAAAATATTCTTTTGCAGATGACTAAAAAAAGAGGTTCCACTTATTCCTGTAAAACATCATTCTGAGAATTTTGATATACTTTATTGAGGGGGATGGAAAGAGCCTACCCCTGTCTATGAGAAAATTAAATAGCTGTCATGATTAGATTATGGTAGTAGTATACTTCTCTGCACCGTTTATTGTTGGCTCTCATATAAGAATTTGAGTAGCCATGAGAAAAATCTCATGTACCCATCCTATGTATAGCTATGGGAAAATGTTGAAAACTGCCGCTATCTGTGGTGTGTAATTGGTGTAATTTGTCTTTCCATAGGGCATTTGTAGAAATTCTTGTGTTATTCTGTTTTAACACTTAGTTATGAAAAGAGAAATATTTACTGCTGTAGGATAAGTACATGGGTTTAGTCTTGCACACTTTATATGAGGATGATTCCTACACTTATCTCTCCAGCACAAACCTCTCCACTGAGCTGCAAACTCTATCCACATGCTTTCATTTAAGTACCTAGTGGACATTTCAACGGACCAAGTCCAGAACCAAACTCCTGATTCCATTCAATCCTTCCCCCCGCCACCCGCCTCCAAAAATAAAAAAAAACCTTTCCTATCTTACTAAGTACTCTCTCTATTCTTCCTCTGGATGCTTAGGCCAGGAATTTTGGAGTTAATTCCTGGCTCCTCTTTCTTCCAATCCCACATCAGTAAATTCTGTCATCTCTGGCTTCAGAATCCCACCACTTTCCAACCATTCCATCAAGCATTAATCCTTTGCTCCTGTTACTGCAGTAGTTGACTAACTGGTACCTCTCCTGCTACCCTTGCCCCTCTATGGTTTTTCCTTCATGAAATAGCCAGGATGATCCTTTTAAAACTTATTTTACTCACAACTTTCCCATTGTTCGCCATCTCAGAGTAAAAAACTTTTTATAGTTACCAATAGAGTGATCATAAAGTTTATGGTCCAGATGAGGATGCTTTTGAACATGAAAGGTGGTGCTATTAATAACTATGTCAGAGCAACAGGCATGAACTGGGACTATGTTGAGCAAACCAAGACTGTGGTCTACCTTTAAGGTCTTACATGATGTGTCTTCTCTCCCTTACCGCCTTTGTTTAGTTGTTGTTTAGTCACTTAAGCGTGTCCAACTCTTTGCGACCCCATGGACTGTAGCCCACCCAGGCTCCTCTGTCCATGGAATTTCCCAGGCAAGATACTGGGATGGGTTGCTGTTTCCTTTTCCTCCATTGTAGACCATGGAGAATTTAAGGGGAAAATTCACTGTTGTTCTTGATACATAGGTATATAAAATAACTATTTTCTCATTTGATTTGTGGTCACCAAAATTGGTTTAGGAATAAGTTCCTAGATCATGTATTTTCCCTTGTTCCAGGTAGAGACTGTCAGGATTAATGTATTAATATAAAACCAGTGTTCAAGGTATACTTTATGAGTCTTATTTCTGCCGCATTTGATGTTTGTGGAGTATTGAAAGTAAAAAAGGTGGCTTGTTTTTGGCCCCAGATTTCTAAATGTTTTTCTTTTGCTTGTTCATTTCCTCCTGCTCTTCCCTCACCCATGTATATGCTCTTATCTTAGAGTTTACATTCTGCTGTGATTTTTTTTTTTTTAGAGATTTAGGTTCTACCTTTTAAAAACCTTTTTCTTTTTTTTTTTTTTTGATTGAAATCAGAAAATGCTAGAATCTTACACACTTTGGTGTAAATAAGGTTTTTGTGACTTACTGCACTTTCGGGCTCTTGCCCCAAGTGGTGGACTTGTCATCCATAAAGGCAGCAAAGCCTATCCTTTGTCCCTGAAATGATACCACCTCTGGCAGGAGAAGATCCTTTTAGGGTCTCTGGGACAAGGGGCAAGAGCTGAAACAATGATTCCTGTTCTTTCTGCCCCCGAAGATTCTGCTCTTCTCTTTTTCTCTCTCTCTCACATGCACACACACACACACAAGCATCCGTGGTTCTCATTCTCTCCTCTCTTAAGGACAAGGGAGAGTTCTCAAGGAGTGTCTTCTGAGTCTTTCACAGGCATAGGAACTTGCCAGCAACTGCTTTTACTTACAGTTTTATCATAATAAGGCCTTAATTTTTGCTTTATCCTCTGATCTGCTGGCCCTTCCAACTCCTACCCAGTTTCTTTTGTCCTTGAATCATAACTTGAGCTTCCATCCTACTGTCTACACTAACTGTAGGTAACTGTAAGCCAGAGCTCATTTTAATAGTTCCCCTTCCTTGTACCGTGAATCTCTGGAGGTGGTTTTAGTTTTTCTGCACCTGTGGCATGTCAGTGGGAAAAGAGCGTCTTAAGTGGCTCAATGTGTGTTCTTCAAGAATGGATCCAATGTAGGGGAGGCTTTAGAGTTCAGGCTGTTGAATCTTGAACCGTGGAGAATGTGGTGATTCAGGAAGCAGATTAGGACCTTTCTAAGCATCAGTGGATATGAGAGTGTTAAATGGTATAGTTTATCAGGGAAAATAGTGACATTGGTTGCTGGCTGTCAGTACTGCAGAACTAGCAAAAAAGAGGTCAACATTTTCCTGGAGCTGTTTGAAAATAATCATATGCATCTCACCAAGCGACATCATAATTGCTGTATAACCCTTGGCTGACTCTGGCCCTTTCCCATGCCTAGCTTAACCCACCATAACAAAGCATGAAGGGATTGGTGCTTGGAAGCAAGGTTCTGTTGACTATAGAGAGGCTCGCAACTAAGTATTACCTTGTATTCATGACCATTTGGTCTTAAAAGATTTTTTTTGACTTCTCTGTGATGTAGTGTGCTAAGACGACTTGGGCTTTTTTTTTAATGTTTGAGGTTCATGAAGTATCTTTTGAAGAACTTTGAATGGAGAGAAATGTTTCTTTGTAGCTATATCACTGAAAACTTTTAAAAGTTATGAGTAGAGCCACACAAGCCTATAGTGTCTATTTGTCCAGTTTTTCCAAAATGCTAAGGTATTTTAATAGAGTGAAAGTAAAGGCCATAATCATACTTTGATGAAGATGTGCATATATTTAGTCAACTTCTTTTTTTTCTTCTTAGGCTGCCAAGGAAATCTGATGTGGAAAGGTGAGTATGAAAAAAACCTTAAATCTGTGTTGATACATCTATGAGTGAGTGAGTGAGTTTATGTGAGTATGAGAGAGAGTGTGGGGAGAGAGATGGTAGATATGGGTAGTAGGATTGTGGACCGGGAACCTAGGCCCAGAGAGCCTAGGGTGACTTCTCACACCATTTGTTTAAGACGCCCTTGGAAGTGTAATTTCCGTATCCTTGACAATTCTTGGTATGTGGCCAGCTCTAGACCTTGTCTTCTAGAAACTGACCAGGTCAAGTGCCTCAGGGGGTAGAAAGATGCAGAAGATAGAGAGCTAAATGGAGATAGCTGGTTGGTCACTTCTCATTTTCTGCAGTGATGCTATTAGATATCTTTGGAGAATGGACATTTCCCTACTGCTGTTACTGATTTATAGTTAAGAGAATTTTGATTCAGTTAGAGTTTGGGGCTTAAGACATAACTAAATGCTAGTTCGTTTCCACAGTCAAGAGAACAACATAAATTAAGATTTGAAAGATATCAGGTGATGGAGATTTAAACTGTGGCTACAGTATAGGCAATGGCACCCCACTCCGGTACACTTGTCTGGAGAATCCCATGGATGGAGGAGCCTGGTGGGCTGCAGTCCATGGGGTCGCTAAGAGTTGGACACGACTGAGTGACTTCACTTTGACTTTTCACTTTCACGCGTTGGAGAAGGAAATGGCAACCCACTCCAATGTTCTTGCCTGGAGAATCCCAGGGACGGGGGAGCCTGGTGGGCTGCCGTCTATGGGGTTGCACAGAGTCGGACACGACTGAAGCGACTTAGCAGCAGCAGCAGCACAGTATAGTCTGCTTGACTCTGTCTTTGACACTACTTACGCTCCTTGGCGGAGAAGGCAATGGCACCCCACTCCAGTACTCTTGCCTGGAAAATCCCATGGGCGGAGGAGCCTGCTAGGCTGCAGTCCATGGGGTCGCTAAGAGTCGGACACGACTGAGCGACTTCACTTTTACTTCTCACTTTCATGCATTGGAGAAGGCAATGGCAACTCACTCCAGTGTTCTTGCCTGGAGAATCCCAGGGACGGGGGAGCCTGGTGGGCTGCCGTCTATGGGGTCACACAGAGTCGGACACGACTGAAGGACTTAGCAACAGCAGCACGCTCCTTGGTTGATCTTTTTTTAAATACCAAATCACTTGGGCTAATTTTAGCATTGTTAGTGAGTATGCTCCACCCCCCAACTCCCAATGACCTTTTTGATAGAATTCGACAGAGATCGAAAAGATAGAGGTAAATGAGACCTCTACCTTGAAGTATACCTGTGTTATGGTTCGGCTGGTCCATTTTAAAGGAAGGAAATGAAAATCAGGATGTGTTCTGTCCACTCTGGGGTAGAAAGGGAAACTGGGCCTGGAGAACCAACTCTTGCTGCCTGTCACCCCAGACAGCGTGGTGTCAAGGAAAAAAACATGTAAAAGTAGTTTACAAAGGGGTATGTCTCCTTTCCAGTAGAGGAGCTCATCTGGCAAATGAAGTTCATAGTATACAAATATGTTTGCTTTGGGAGAGGAAAGGAGACCTCACTTCCTCTGTAAGCTGTTGCTGAGTTAGAGTAAGAGCACTGAGGCGCCCAGCACTGAGGGACTGCCAGATGTGAGTGTACATTTAACATTTCTGCTGTGTCCCAGTCTTGCCTCTGATGCACTCTGCTTGTTTTATCTCTAAGGATCCTTCACAGACACTGGCAAAGAGTCATAATTGTATCAGTGTCCTGGATTCTTCTCTTTCTACTACTACTAATCATAATGCAGGCTGAATCTTCAGGAAGCTTTTCAGGTTGTTTGTGGGCTCTGCATGCTCTTAATAGGAGCTAGACTCCATGGTCTTCAGTCTGGATTGTGTTGCAGCAGCAGGTTTCATTTTGGTGCATTGCATTGTGGGGTTACTGTTGCGGAGCTGTACTAAGATTAATATGTCAGAGTCCACTTGGAGGGAGGTTGGTGTCTTTCTGGGGCCTGTCATCAGTCCTGACCTGTTGAATATTTTTTTGTGTGTCTTGAGGTAAATGAAAGGTAGCATTATCAGTTTTGTAGCCGACATGAAGTTGCAAGGTCTAGCTAACATACTGATTGACAACATAAAGCTTTTGGTGTAAAGCTTTTAGGCTTTATGAGGAAAGGATAAAAGTACTGATATTGGGAGAAAAAGCATTGTAGTGGATATAGCATGAAAATAGATATGGACAGACCTTTTATTTTTAGTGCTTTCTTTAACTTTGCTTGGATAATTTAATATCCAGGCTTTTCACTGAAATTAGTTTGGTAAGGAATTGCGTAGTTAAGCTCTTTATTCAGTTTTATAAATCATGCTCCTGCCAGATGGGAAATGGACCCTTGATTTTGTAGAAATAATACAGTTTCAAGCTTTGGTAAGGGCCTTTTCACTTCTTTTTCTTACCAAAAAGGTTCAGTTCAGTTCAGTTGCTCAGTTGTATCCGACTCTCTGCGATCCCATGAATCGCAACATGCCAGGCTTCCTTGTCTATCACCAACTCCCAGAGTTCACCCAAACTCATGTGCATCGAGTCAGTGATGCCATCCAGCCATCTCATCCTCTGTCGTCCCCTTCTCCTCCTGCCCCCAATCCCTCCCAACATCAGGGTCTTTACCAATGAGTCAACTCTTCGCATGAGGTGGCCAAAGCATTGGAGTTTCAGCCTCAGCATCAGTCCTTCCAGTGAACACTCAGGACTGGTCTCCTTTAGGATGGACTGGTTGGATCTCCTTGCAGTCCAAGGGACTTGCAAGAGTCTTCTCCAGCACCATAGTTCAAAAGCATCAGTTCTTCAGCGCTCAGCTTTCTTCACAGTCCAACTCTCACATCCATACATGACCACTGGAAAAACCATAGTCTTGACTAAACGGACCTTTGTTGGCAAAATAATATCTATGCTTTTCAATGTGCTATCTAGTTTGGTCATAACTTTATGCAGAGTACATCATGAGAAACGTGGGGCTGGAAGAAGCACAAGCTGGAATCAAGACTGCTGGGAAAAATATCAATAACCTCAGATATGCAGATGATACCACCCTTATGGCAGAAAGTGAAGAGGAACTGAAAAGCCTCTTGATGAAAGTGAAAGAGGAGAGTGAAAAAGTTGGCTTTAAGCTCAACATTCAGAAAACAAGATCATGGCATCTGGTCCCATCACTTCATGGGAAACAGATGGGGAAACAGTGGAAACAGTGTCAGACTTTATTTTTCTGGGCTCCAAAATCACTGCAGATGGTGATTGCCGCCATGAAATTAAAGGCGCTTACTCCTTGGATTTCAAAGCATAATTTTGTTCTCTTTGTGACCCAGTTAACTTTTATATAATTATATTTGTGAATATAGGATATTTTAGTGCTTTTATTATAGTATAAAATTAATTATAACATGTGATTCATTGCCTAAGCATTCTATTGGATTTATTATTCTGTGGTAGAAAATGAGGCATATGCAGGTGGTATACAAAATGTGACAATATTTTAGATAAATATTTTAGGTGTGTTTCATTATAATGGTTGTAAACAGATTGATTCATATTTTAGCTCAGATGAAATTAATTGTGAAATACTCCTTCAAATATGCTGATTCATTAAGAGTTGTTTTGTTTTGTTTTAAAGGAAAATAGAAATAGTGCAGTTTGCTAGCCGGACACGCCAACTCTTTGTTCGACTATTAGCTTTAGTAAAATGGGCTAATAATGCTGGCAAAGTGGAAAAATGTGCGGTGAGTTAAACTTCTGACTTTATTTTATATAAAATAACTTTTTGAAATGTTAACTTGTAATAGGCATAGTTTCTAATTTTAACTCTAGCTTATATCTGCTGATATGTTTTTGGAGGCATTACTTATGTGAGTAATCATTTCTGTATGATAATATATAGTATATATCTATAGAAACTTATTTTTTGTTTATGGACACCTAATCAGAAAAAATAGACCATATCTGGAGACATTAAATATGAGACTGGATGTAAAGGGTGAAAATGGTTAGTTTACATTTGTATGATTTCTTAGAGTTTACAAAGTATTCCCTAAATTTTGCCTCTTGATTTCTTGACAACCCTCTGTATTCTCTTCTTCTTTTACAGATAAGGAAATAAAGTTACTAGAAGTTAAATGGCTTTTTCAGGGCCACAGAACTGATGATAGCATTTATTGTCCCTTTATTTATTCGCTGGGGCTTCCTTGGTGGCTCAGACAGTAAAGAACCCACCTGCAAAGCATAAGGAGACCCAGGTTCGGTCCCTGGGTTGGGAAGATCCCCTGGAAAATGGCATGGCTACCTACTCCAGTAGTCTTGCCTGGAGAATTCCATGGACAGGGGAGCCTGGTGGGCTACAGTCTATGAGGTTGCAAAGAGTCAGACACGCCTGAGCAACTAACATACTTGTTTATTCATCTGTTCATTCTCTAGACCTTTATTGCACACAAAGCATAAAGACATGGTGGATTGAGACTCACATAAGGCATAGTCCCTGCCCTCAAGAAGCGCGTGGTCTTTTGACTGTTGGGTCACTTTTTTGAATTCAAAAGGGTGACCTGTAGTGAAGTTTACCAAAGATGCTAAAATATGCCCACCACACACACCCCTCCTCAAACGTTTTAAGCTATATTCAAGAAGGGTTAACGAGTTCATATTGGAAAGGGTAGAGTAATTATAATAAAGTGAATAGAATCCTAAAATGATGAGAGCATGTATTAATCCACATTAATTGAAGTCACTTCTCCAGATCCAGCTCTGCAAGGTCAAGTAGCCTTCTAGCCACTCTAGGAAAAGTGGATAGATTCTCTAAGTGAACTTGACATTGATGCTCAGATTCTTTTTTCCCATTCTCATGTCATATGTAATGACATTTAAAAGTTTTATCAGTTTTTATAGGTGCAAGTTCAGAAAAAGCTTACACTGGATAAATTATATTCAGATCATTTTCAAATTCTGAATTTACCAGGTTTCCTAGATAAATTAAAATCAGCTACTCAGTGTAGAGATAATTTATTTTTTGCACCTGTCAGGCTAAGTTGAAATATTTTGATAGTAACTGTATTTGCAGATTTATTAGGGTTTGCATATTCCATAAAGTTTCAGTTCAGAAAGAAATCTATAACACAATTGTTTTTCTGCCCATGACTTTCTGAAATGTCTCCTCAGTTTTAGTCCAGTGCATTTGATATCTTCAGTTCACTAAGTTCCCCTATCATTAGACAGAAAGCTTCTGTGAAAATTGCTAAAGTGAAAGGAAAAGAGGTTATGAAGAAGTTGAGAACTTCTAGAATAATATATTTTTTGAAAGTTAAAAGAAGACTTATTTCTAGCCACAGATTTTTTTGTCTCTAGGAGTAAGCTAATATCATCCTTCTATATAACATTGGTCAAAGAGGGGGGTATCTTGTACAATATATTTAGCTTTTTTAATGGGGGAAAAGTCCTTTTATTTATTTATCTGTCGATTTGCTTGGTAAATGAAAGTTTGTAGACAGTCTTTTGTACACTGTAAAGCATCATTCAAAGAATACTTTTTTTTAAAATAAAGATGAATATAATGAATAAACTGGCTTATTGTAAGCTTATTCATCAGAAAATTTACAGTTTGTTTCATTGTTTTTGGAAATTTGGGCACCAAGCCTAATGAATTTATTTTGGCCAAAATGAAGAAGCATGGTATAGTATTTCTGAAAAGTCCCAAAGTTTCTTTTCAATAGTTAGTTAATTTGGGGTTATCTTTTCCTAAAGATAATTCAGACTTTCAATGAAGAATTAGATATTACTGAAGTATATAAAATGCAAGTGTTCAATTTTTCAAATCCAGTGTTAAATCCCTTATTATACCATGGATCTTTAAATTACCTGTTTGATACTACTGAGCTGTATGTTGGTAAAATAATATCAAGCAAAATCTAAAACTCTTGGTTTTGATATTGAGCCATATTGTATTCATCTTTCATTAATTCATAGTATTTTCCTATTAGTTTTTTGAACTGGCTGTCACAGTAAGTCATATTCTGAATAAAGTCTCGTATTGAACTTTATACATAATGTTTCAGTATTTTTGTTTTGTGAATGTAGATACTGTTGTGCTTTTGTCAAGAATAAAGTCAATAAACTGGAGAATTAGAGGATTATTCACATATTGACACTTGGTGTTCTCAGCTTAATGATTATTTAACTAGACTCATTAGAGGTTCTTAATAGATAATGATCTTAGCCATGCCAGACATATTAAGTGTTTAGCTGAGTGTATAAATACATGGTTTATAGAACTCTTGACTAATGGTAAAACAATCTGGATAATGTTCTAGCTAAGAAAAAGAAAAATCTCTCTCCTTGAGCTTTTGTAAAAGCAGTATTGAGGTACAATTCACATGCCATACAGGCTACCCATTTAAAATGTACAATCCTGAGAATTCCTGGTGGTCCAGTTCTTAGGACTCTGCACTTCCACTGCAGGCGGCACAGATTTGATCCCTGGTCAGGGAACTAAAATCCCACAGACTATGTGGTGTGGCCAAAAGACAGTAATAAAAAAGTGTACAATTCAGTGGGTTTTAGTATATTCACAGATATGTGCAACCATCACCAGAGTTGGTTTTAGAAAATTTTCAAATTGTTACCCTTTAATTGTCACCCCAAGTACCCCCCCAGTCCTAAGCAGTCTCTGCTGTCTCTGTAGATATGCCTCTTCTGAATATTTACATGTAAATGGAATCATAATATATGGTCTTTTGTGATTGTCTTCTTTCATTTAGCATAATGTTTTCAGGGTCTTCCATGTTGTACTGTGTATCAGTACTTCATTTTTATAGCTGAATTGTGTGGATCTACTGCATTTTGTTTATCATTCATCCATCAATGGACTTTGAGGTTGTTTCCAGTTTGGGGCTATTATGAATAGTGTTGCTATAAACATTCATATACAAGTTTCTGTGTGGGCATGTGTTTTCATTTCTCTTGGGTATATACCTAGGAGTGGAATGGTTGGATCATATGATAACTGTATATTTAGTAATCATTTGAGGAATTGCCAGACTATTTTCGAAAATGTCTATACATTCCCATCAGCAGTGTAAGAGGGTTCCAGTTTCTCCATGCCAGCACCTGTTATTGTCTGACATTTTGGTTCTAGCCATCCTAGTAGGTGTGAAGTGGCACCTCACTGTGTTTTTTGTTTGCATTTCTCTGATGACTAGTGCTATTGAACATCTTTTCATGTGCTTTTGGCCATTTGTATATTTTCCTTAGAGAAGCGTCTATTTGGTTCTCAGTTAAAAATTTTAAAGGAGTTTGCTGCTGCTGCTGCTAAGTTGCTTCAGTCGTGTCAGACACTCTGCCACCCCATAGACGGCAGCCCACCAGG
>SJXQ01009033.1:108471-130878 GCA_006408695.1 Aepyceros melampus
TGACACCCCATGAGCGTTGATGCACATCTTCCCTGGAGGGAAATCTTTAGTATTCTTTGGCTTAAGCATTTTTACAGTGTCCTGAGTGAATGGAGACTTGGGATGACCTAAATCTGATTAAAAACCAGTAACAGAATTTGAAAGAAGCAGGATTCAAAATGGTTTTAAATATGTTAAAATCAGATTAGAGTCATGCTTCAGGTTCAGGATGGGAAGGGGGACCTTGTTTGAAGGAGATTGATGCACAGAAGATCAAGGCCTTTTAGTTAACTTCAAGGTTGCTGTGTGGTAACAGTGTCGTGGCTCCTGATGTTAGAAGTTAGTGTTGGTGGTATTCGTAGGACTCCCATTTTACTAGTCATGGAAGGTAGCATTTCTACAGCGCTGTGCTGGTCTTAACTGAAGAGTTAGAAAAAACAGTTTTTGGTTCCAGCTTCTCTGATTATTGACTATCTTTAAGCAAGTGTATAAACCTCAGCCTCAAGTTTTTCATCTCTAAGGTGATGGTAATTAACTGTTTTTTGTCTATTTCTTAGAGTTGTAAAAATCAGATAATAAATGTGAGAATGCTGAGAAAATGTAGGGCATTGTGTGAGCCTGATGTGTTACTAATTCTGGATACCATATTTTAAGTTGATTACTGATAAACTGGACCATTTCCAAGCAGTGGACTAGGGATGATAAGTCAGGAATTTGGAGATGTGAAGACTAATTGATATGGTTTGAACTATCTTTAAGCAAGTGTATAAACCTCAGCCTCAAGTTTTTCATCTCTAAGGTGATGGTAATTAACTGTTTTTTGTCTATTTCTTAGAGTTGTAAAAATCAGATAATAAATGTGAGAATGCTGAGAAAATGTAGGGCATTGTGTGAGCCTGATGTGTTACTAATTCTGGATACCATATTTTAAGTTGATTACTGATAAACTGGACCATTTCCAAGCAGTGGACTAGGGATGATAAGTCAGGAATTTGGAGATGTGAAGACTAATTGATATGGTTTGCAATGTTCAGCTTCCCCTATTTGAAAGACATGAGAGACTTTTAAGTATTTTTCCAAAAGGAATTAGTTTTCAGCTTCTGGATGAACTCTGTTAGTTTAGGCACACTTGTGAAATGCATTGAGTAGAGAACTGATGGAAAGGTTTTCTGTATTGGGCATGAAGTTGGCCTAGATCTCATAATGGGCAATGTTTACTGAGTGTGTTATATGTTCTAGGCACTGTTCTAAAGGTTTCATATGCATAAACTCTTAATCCTCAGAACAACCTTATGAGAGGGAGAAAACCATCTCCATTTTATATTGAAAAAACAGAGGCACAGAGGGAAAGTAACTTGTCCAAGGTTACAGGGCTAATAAATTGCAGAATTAAAATTGAGACCAAGGTAGTCTGGGTCCAGGAGTCCATGCATTTATATCTACTTTATTACCAGTCAACTCTAGAAATCTGTAAGAGAAAAAGCATTTCATTCTATTTATTTTTCCTGACTTGTCATATGTATATGTAATGTTAAGGATGGAGAAATGAATTGGGAAACCTTTTATTTAAATTGATAGAAAATTACTGGTTTTTAAAACTATTTCTTCTTTCCTCAAATTACTGGAAAATTTTTTGATGAAATATTTTGATGTATGGGAAAGCTATATTATTTCTTAAGGTTTACTTTGGAATCAATAAATGATATATAAAGTGAAAGGTGGCTAGTTTTCAAGGAAGCTTAATGCGTTTACCTTTTGCTTTAAAATGATCTCAAGCTTCTTAGACCAGCAAGCCATCCTGTTTGTGGACACTGCGGATCGTCTGGCCTCGTTAGCTAGAGATGCTCTGGTCCATGCACGCCTGCCTAGTTTTGCCATCCCATATGCTATTGATGTGCTGACTACTGGATCTTATCCACGGCTGCCAACCTGCATCAGGGTAAGTGTGTTCCCACCCCCCAAAAATTGAAGGCTTTGGCATTAGATTCTAGAATATTAATAAGTTGCCCAGTCCCCTCTCCCCCCAAAAAAACTGTTCTGTGTTTTAAAAAAAATATTTCATGTAGTTTGTTTTTTCTCTCAAAATTTGAGCGAGGGGAGGTGTTGAAATAAATTGGAGCCAGAACATGAGTAGCTGTCAAAATGAGTTATGTATTCATTTAGGTGAGGGTGAACAGAATTGCGAAGGTGACATCTGTTTCAGATGTGAAAATATGATACACTGTTGCTTTTTGGAAGTGTCTTTTATAAAATTTGTTGCAGTTGTTTATTCACTTGGTGCTATTGTATTTTATACTTGTAGGAAGTGGTAGAAATCATCTAGTGACATTAAGTTGGTTTCATAAATAGAGCATGAAGAAGATTGTGTTGCATTATTATCTTAGCCAGGCGACTGGTGGAATCATTGACAGTCTAATACATAATAGTAATGGTCACTATTATTGGATGTAGACTGCAGAAATGAGTGTTGAGATTCTCTCGGGTAAAGTAAGAAAGTACTGTGTTAGGGAGGGTGCAGGTAAAAATTATGTCTCTTTGTACATTATTTCTAAGTCACTTGAACACTTTTGTAGGATAAAATTATTCCTCCAGACCCAATTACAAAAATTGAGAAACAAGCTACACTTCACCAGCTGAACCAGATTCTTAGACATCGGCTTGTAACCACGGATCTTCCTCCTCAGTTAGCAAATCTTACAGTTGGTATGTGCTTGGAATATATTTTTAAAGAATTGACTTGTTAGAATATTTTTAAAATCAGCTTTTGGGAGTTTTATCTTTTAAAATTCATTATGAAGTCTTTACTTACAATCTTGGTGGTGTTTGAAACTGTAATTTGTGCCATATCATATCACTGTATCTGGAAATACAGTGCTGGTATTTGAAGCTGAGAAGACAGCAAGATCACCTGGGGCTGGAGGAGAGCCTGGGTCCTAGAGTTGAGCCTCAGTACTGTTCCTTGATGTTTAGAAGAGTTGCCTTTGATTTCTTGATGACCTGGAAGCTGGCTACTGTTAATGTAGGAAATACTGAATTATTTGAACACTTATAAAAGAATCTTCAATCTATTTAAGCTTTCTTGTGAGCAAGACTGAAAAGTTCTAGGTTAGCAGGAGGAGGCTGCTTATTTTCTAACAAAATAGACTTCTTCTTCTTCTAAAAGCAAATGGCCGAGTGAAGTTTCGAGTTGAAGGAGAATTTGAAGCCACCTTGACTGTGATGGGAGATGACCCTGATGTTCCATGGCGTCTTCTCAAGCTAGAGATTCTCGTTGAGGATAAGGAAACAGGAGGTAAATCATAAATACTGATTTAAATCATAAGTATTGATTTAAATTTT
Organism: Aepyceros melampus; assembly: GCA_006408695.1. Taxonomy (NCBI): domain Eukaryota; kingdom Metazoa; phylum Chordata; class Mammalia; order Artiodactyla; family Bovidae; genus Aepyceros; species Aepyceros melampus. The sequence goes on from SJXQ01009033.1 coordinate 111,790, forward strand.
GGATGTTTTTATGTTATTGATACATTCTTGCAGAATAATACATGTGTTTAACAATTTATCCTGTAATTTGAAACAATTTTATGATACTCATAATTCCCTACTAACCACAAAGGTTTCAGTGTTTCTATAGTATAATCAGAAATATTCATACATAGATAATTTCAGTTTCTTTTTAACTTATCGTTAGTGAGTATACTTTTCCTTAGTTGGTCTATGACACAGTCTGGACACTTTTCTGAATAACCACCTTCTTTTTTCCTGCCAATGGAAGATGGGCGAGCCTTGGTTCATAGTATGCAGATCAACTTTATCCATCAGCTGGTACAGTCTAGGCTCTTTGCTGATGAGAAACCTCTTCAGGACATGTACAACTGCCTGCGTATCCTTCTGAAATTTGAGCGCTTTATTTGTGAAGAATTTGTATCCCTCTACTCCCAACACACTTCCCTGGTGGCTCAGTGGTAAATAACCACCTGCCAGTGTAGGAGATGTGGATTCGATCCCTGGGTCAGAAGGATCCCCTGGAGGAGGAAATGGCAACCCACTCCAGTATTCTTGCCTGGGAAATCCAATGGACAGAGCAGACTGGTATGCTGCAGTCCACGGGGTCACAAGAGAGTCGGGCACAACTAAGTGACTAAACAACAACACCCCTCAGCACACACGTTTCCATTTGCCTCTAGTCCTGAACTGGAGCAGCCTAAACTCTCTCCCTTACCCTTTCAGGGTGGAAATGGGGCTTTGGAACTGGCCAGTGTCAAGAATAATGGTAGATCTTTTTAAAAAAAAAAAACAACCAAAACACCAAGCTTTGCATTTTACTGTTGACTTTGCAAGTAAAAATTTTAAATAATGAGGTAGAAATAGTACTCTTTGGAGAGAAAAAATAGTACTATTTGGTCTACCCATATTCTCTAAACTATGATGAATTAACGGGTAACCTGGACCTTATGTTTTGTTTATATTGGTTCAAAATTAAATGTAAAACCTTTTTCTAAAATTATGTCACAAATTGCACCTCCTTTTATATACATCACTGGAGAAATATAATGGTCAACTTTTGGGGAATCGAGCATTTGTTATATGAAGATTGCTTATACTTCTTTGGCTGTTGTAGTAATAAAATAGATTTGCTTAACGAGATCCATCAGATTCTTTCTGCTTATCACTTCAGTTGGAAGTGCTACATTCTCAAACTTTAATGTTGATCCGAGAGCGGTGGGGAGACCTTGTACAGGTGGAAAGGTATCATGCAGGAAAGTGCCTCTCCCTCTCAGTTTGGAAGTAAGTAAAGTTGATTCTGGGATCATGCAATGACTGTAAATAATCTTTGTTTCTCCTTTTCTCTCAGGCATCTGATTTTCTGTATATCTAGCAACCTGAATTTGTATGGTAAGGTCCCGTGGTATCATAAACCACATAGGACATCCATAATTAGCACCTTTCTTAGAACATGGCATGTTTTAAATATGTAGCTATTTGTCTGTTTGAATAAAACTTACTATTCTTAAAAGATTAGATTACTCTGGCTTCAAACCAGATTGCTAAAAGACCAGTAGGTTAAATTACTGGATATCATTTTTTAAAAATCCTTGCCAGTCACAGTGTTATATTTTGAATTGTCCTTTTTACAGACTTTTGGGGAAGGTCAGTTATCAGACTTATAATCCTCTATTCTGCATTTGAACTTTGCTTGGTTTTCATTTTCTGTAAAGGAATCAGAGGTGAATAGGCACCACTTAGAGACAGTTTGTTTTGTTTGGTGATTTTTTAATGTGTATATGTGTTTTTAATTCTATGTGTATTTTTTTTTAATGTAGTGGATCATAGTGTGTTGGATTACAGAATAGCTGTCTTCCCAATATTAATATTCCCTCAACAAAGAGTGAGGGCCTGCCATGTTCTAGACTTTGGATAAGGTGCACAGTAGACTCTCTTTTATTCCAGAAGTTAACAGATTGTTGGAAAAAATTCTTAATATTCTTTTTCTCTTTAGTCAACAGGTTCTTGGGAGAAAAACAGGGACAGCATCTGTTCACAAAGTTACAATTAAAATTGATGAGAATGATGCCTCCAAGCCTTTACAGATTTTTCATGATCCTCCTTTGCCAGCTTCTGATTCCAAATTAGTAGAAAGAGCCATGAAGGTAAAAGAACTCAGTATATTTTAATTTTGGCTTGATTAAATGAATATAATGTAACTTATCATTTCTACTTAAGCTTTTAGCATAAATTCTTTAAAATATCTAATGGTTCCTAAAACATTTGATGAAACTTATTTTAAATGAATGTTATGCTGGTAGGTTTGTTGTGGTTGTTTTAACATCTAATATGGTAAGGTATAATTTTTAAGATATTCTTTCAAATTTTGTAATTTAGATCAGATCACCATTTTAATTTTTGTTAAGATCTGCCATTTAATCACTGTGATAACTATGATTAACAGTGTCTTGATCTATACTTGCCAGATGTTAACTATAGCCTTTAAGCTATCAATACCATGGTTTTAAGTTTCTTTCTTTTATCGGTTAACACTTAATCAGTGTGATTCTAAAAGGAAGTATCTTGAAGCATAGTAATCTACTCTCAGACTTTTAAAGTAAAAATGTTCTAATTGTACATACAATTCTGTTCTTGTTTATGCAGATTGATCATTTATCAATAGAAAAACTCCTGATTGACAGTGTCCATGCACGAGCTCATCAGAAGCTTCAGGAACTGAAGGCCATTCTTAGAGGCGTCAATGCTAATGAAAACTGTAGGTTCTTTTAAATTGACATTTCTGGGGCTTTCCAGGTGGCCCTAGCTGTAAAGAATCCAGCTGCCAATGCAGGAGGCGTAAAGAGATGTGGGTTCAATCTCTGGGTAGGAAAGATCCCCTGGAGGGAGGGCATGGCAACCCACTCCAGTATTCTTACCGGGAGAATCCCATGGACAGAGGAGCTTGACAGAAAGCAACTTAGCATGCATGTCTTTCTTTTGTTTAAATTAGCATCTGCTTTTATTTTATGAAGAGTCTTTTTTTTAATGACTTTTTTCCCTGATGTATTGATTTTGTTGTAAAAGCTGGGCATTTCTGCCTTTTAATTTATGATCTATCAAGCTTGTCCTAATTTTCCCCTTTCTTCTTTCTCATTTAGCTTGACCTTATTTTTGAAATGTATGCATATTGACTCTCCTTAAAACTTCCCTATTGAAACAGAAGCTAACTTAACATTTTAATATGAATCTCATTCTTCTAATTTTTTTTCTAAAAGGTTAATAAGGCAGCTTTGCAAATATTTATAATGTGTTTATAAAATATGCCTCTTTGAAATGAAGCTAAATTTATCCCATGTCTTCAAAATAATTTTTTTAAATTGTTAATGTATCAACAGTTCAAAATAAGAAATACAAGTGTACACACAGTGAAAAATCTTCTAATTACCTAGTATATTCAGAGTGTTAGGAGACGAACGGTCAGTCATTTAGAAAGTAAGTGTTTTCATTCTAGGAATACAGTTTCCAGTATCATGATGAGAACATTTACTATCCCAACCCCAGTTGTTTTTGAGTGGTATTACCTTGTGCCCACAGTATTTTCACAGTCTTAATTTTTCTAATTTTAATTTCAGTTTTTTCAAAAGAGTATCATTGGGATTGTAGAAAATTGGCATTTATGATCTTTTGATAGGCTCTGGTTTACTTTAGTATCATCTGTAAACAAGGCTTAGTAAGTTAAAAAAACTCAGTATGATTGCCTGGGGGATATTTAAATTATTTGAAAAATGGACTCTGAAAATGTGTTTACCTGGGAATAATTTTGTGTGTTTTTCAAGGAAGTTGTGAAGATTTTTCTTCAGTGGCACTTTGTAGCGATATCACTGTTTGAGCAGTCAGAAGATGTTGGTATAGCTGCTCATGTGCTCTTGAACAAGTCACTTAAATTCTTTGGGCCTCATTCTCCTCATCTGTATTTGAGGGTGTTACTCCAGGCTCTTCCTGGATCTCTGATTCTAGTAGGAGTGTACTATAGCAGTGGTTTTCAAGCCCCCATGAGTCTGAGTCCTCAGTGTTAGAGAAGGGTGCTTTGGAGACTTAAGTTTTGAAGGAGAGGGAGGATCTTGCATGTGAGGTTGGGCCCCTCAGCCCTACTTGAATCAGAGCAGTTCTGGAAATGAGGAAAAGGTCTGCTGACCCACCATTTTAGGACAAATGCTTTAAGTTTGTTTTTTTTAATTCACGTTCATGCGTTTATACACAGCATAACCTCACTTGATCGCTTTTGTGATGGGAAAGCATGCTTTAGTCAGATCCTTTGCTGGGACGAGGGGCCATAGTCTGTTCTGGGAATCTCTTAGTGCAGTAACCCTTCATTAGCTGTCTTTTCTTCCAACTCCTCACTAGGATATGCGAGGAAATGAGTCGCTCGGAGAATGGAGCATTTCAAGGAAGGGCTAGAGAGAGCACAGACTGCAGGTTTTGGATAGCCCAAGGGGTAGTGTGTGGTTTCTTGAGGGTGGGAGATAGGGGTAAGATAGTCTTAGGGGAGAGTAGGCAAGACTTTTGGAGAGAAATTTTTAAAAGGCAATGTAAGGCACTAAAAGTAACTTGTCCTGCGGCCACTGACTCGAGGTAGCCAGGGTGCTCTCCCTCAAGTTGTCCTGTGTCAGCGCCAGATTCAGGGTCTCGAGATCAGTTTCAGAAGCTGTGAACCACACACAGCAATTCCTAATGGGGCTTAATTGTTTCTCTTAGTTTTCGCACTTTATATTACTATCTATTGGTCCATTCCTCTTGTCTCGATAAACAGGGAGAAATGAAAGAGGAGATGTATGTATATTCCTGCTGCAGGAAAAACTAGTGTGCAGCCTGGTTATCTCGCACAGCCTTTAATTGTTTCTTTATAAGTTTCTCCGTTAAAACCTGTTGCCTTTAAATGCTCAGGGCCTTACATATTTTATCAGTATTTTCTGTAAAGAAAAATACGGACACTGGCAACCATAAAATATGTTCAGAGATACATATGAACATATTTTCTATTAATGTATTTTGGACTGTGTTCTCTGTATTCTTCTGATTCCCTGTTTCAAAAATATTTAATTTTGTTAATCAGATTGAAATTATCATTGTTATCCTAATTGTCAAGAGTTAGTTTTACTCCATTACTACACTTAAAAATAGTTTTGCTTTAAAGAATACCTTCCTAACCTGTTAGGATTTAAGACGTACAGATGTGTTTTAAAAATCAGCAAGTCTGCTTCAAGTTTGTAAGCACTTAAAAATTTTTTCACGTTAATCTGAATATAGAATATTGTAAAAGAAATTCCTGTTTGTGACTTTTTGTCCTGTTTGTTTGTTTGTTTTAGGTGAGAGTTAAGCTGGACCTGCATGTTAAAGATTTGTATGCAAATACATTAGATATACTGAAAGCAGTTATACTTTAATCAGTTTTCATCGGATTAAATGTTTCCTGCAATCTTTTTTGCTTTAGTAATTTGTATAGACAGCACCAATGGCAACACCTCCCATTTTACTTGTTGCAGATTATATAGCGGGAGGTTTTGGTTTTTTCCTTTGGTTCAGAAAGGAATACCGATAATGTATATGATTGAGCACTTTGCTTTTCAAAGCACCCTTAAAAGCTTGTCATTGCTTCTTCCTGAGAACCCATGGTGTGGACAGAAAGATGTCTTTGCCCTTCTTTAATGAAGTAGCATAGAGAAGTCACCCCTGGTGAAAGGCTGAGCCAACATTACCACTCTCCTCACTGCCTGCCTGCCTTCTGCACTGTAGTTTTAGAGGAATGTGGTAACCAGGAGAGCTATTCCTTTTGCAGGTCATCAGTCTGATAAGCACACAATGGGTGTGCTTTCAGTACTTTGCTTCCCTACTGGATTTTGTTATGTTAACTTGTGAGATTAAGGAGAAAGTTAATTGGGCCTGGTGGAAATACTTTGAAACTCTAGAATGAGTATTGGGAATTTGTGTTTAGTAGTTTGCCTCTGTTCTTACTTTATCTGTGACTTGAAAATGAGGTACATAAATAACTTGAAAAAACTGTCCTATATAATAAATAATGCTTAATAGCTTTCAAATGTTTTTTAAATATATGGGCCCTAATTGCCAGAAAAATCTCTCTTTATGAAGAATGGCATTAAAAATATTTAAGGTTGTGAATGAAATATACTTTATTTACCAAACAACTTTTTTCCCCCCACTATATCAAAAAGAGACTTCCCTGGTGGCTCAGATGGTAAAGAATCCGCCTGCAATGCAGGAGACCTGGGTTCAATCCCTGGGTTGGGAAGATTCCCTGGAGGAGGGCATGGCAACCTACTCCAGTATTCTTGCCTGGAGAATCCCCTGGAGAATGGACAGAGGAGCCTGGTGGGTTACAGTCCATGGGGTTGCAAAGACACGACTGAGCAATCAAGCACACATATCAAACAGAAAGTCCTTAAAATTAGCTTATTCGTAATTACTGACTGAAAGCGAAGCTAGAACACACCTCATTGATAAGGTTAAATTTTCATTAGCTATTTTAACCTTTTTTAAGGAATCTTGGAGGGTTTTTTTTTTTTTGGCTATAGTATTTGGGATGAGTATGTTTGTTTCAGGTCACCTTGTAGGTTACATTCTTCCTTTGAGTTATTAATTGACATAATAGTACTAATCTAGGTTAGCAAAGTTATGTCTTTCCTCTAACATTCAGATCATTCAGTAGTTGGTTTGTTTCTACTTGCTGAGAAATATATATATATTGGGGGGGAATATTCAGATAGAAATATAATTAATTTTTAACTTTTCAGCTTCCATAGAGACTGCACTTCCAGCTCTTGTTGTCCCATCTTGGAGCCCTGTGGTAGTTCGGAGTGTCTTCACATTTTTGTCGATTTGCATTCTGGAATGTTCCAGTTGATGCTTTATGGACTTGGTAAGTTACTAACTGATAGACTCACTCAGTATAAAGAAAAGTATTTTTAACAAAACCAGAATAAAAATTTTTGCCATTAGGTATTGGGAAGGGTGGTATAAACAGTATATAGAAAGTAGATACGGAAGAAATAACTGGCTGATGTTGGTTCCTTGGGGCCCATTTTAACTCTCTCGTACAAGAAGTTAAACTTCCCAATATGAAGTCCATTCATGTTGTTTCTCTTATGTAAAAGTAATAATGTTGATGGCTGATCTTTTCTTAGATTAACTGTTTTACCACTAGTAGTTGGGTGTCATGGAGAAGACTACAATCTCATGTCATTTGTGACTGAAGAACAAATTTATGATAGTATAAATATCTCAAGATGACTTGAATACAGAATCCTGGAGGAAAGAATTTTTTTTTTCTGGCTTAAACACAGTAGAAATTGAAGTTTGATTTCTGGCATGTTCTGTTACCAAGTTGGTGTTCTGAAATGATGAAACACTGAAAACTTAGTGTTTTTGTATTGCTAATGATATAGTATTCTTGAATATGTTAGCACATTTCCCATTTGAAATTAGTTTTAAGCCAGATTTATGAAAATAAAAATCATTTCTGGTTAAATTACATGGCTATAAAGATAGATTTTTCTATGAACTGCTCATTGTAAAAACTGGCCTCACTACTTTGAATTACATCACATTTATGATGGCTAAATGATAAGTGACATGTTAGGAAATTGTTCTTCAAAACTTTAATGGTTTTCTTGATAATTAAAATAGTACATACTCATATAAGTAGAAAAACTAAATGTGTAAAAATGAGAGAAGCAGTAAACAGTTGCCTGTTGGTAATCATTGTTTTTAAGGGATGTATGCTTGTCTTAGCTCAGGCTGCCATAACAGAGAACCACAGAATGGGTGACTTAAACAACAGAAATTTATTTCTCACAGTTTTGGAGATTGGAAGTATGAGATAAGGTTGCCAGCATGGTCAAGTTATGGTAAGAGCTCTCTTCCTGGCTTATAGTTGTCAGCCTTCTTGCTGTGTCCTCACATGGCAGGAAGAGAGAGAAAGAGAGCAAGCTCTCTGGTGTCTCTATAAGGGCACTAATCTTATATGAGGGCCCCACCCTCATGACCTTATCCGAACCTAATTATCTCCCAAAGGCTCCACCTCTAAACATTATCACATTAGGAGCTAGGGCTTCAACATGTGAATTTGGGAGGATGCAATTCAGTCCATGGACTTCCCAGGTGGCTCAGTGGTAAAGAATCCCCTTCCCAATGCAGGAGATGCAGATTCAGTCCCTGAGTCGGGAAGATCCCCTGGAGAAGGAAATGGCAACCAACTCCAGCATTCTTGCCTGGGAAATCTCATGGACAGAAGAGCCTCACAGGCTACAGTCCATGGGGTCACAGAGTCAGACACGACTGACTGAGCACGCACACAATTCAGCCCATAGCAGTGCTCTTCTAATTTTTTCTCTACTTTTTTTAGTTGAAATCATTTTATATTTTTCTGTTTGTTCAGCATTCTTTTTCTTAATATTTTTGTTGAAGTATAGTTGATTTAGTGTTTCAGGTGCACAGCAAGGTGATTTAGTTATACATTTACACATGTATTATTTTTGAAATTATTTTCCATTATAGGTTATTATGAGATATTGACTGTAGTTCCCTGTGTATACAGTAAACTTTTGTTGCTTGTTGCATATCTATTTTTTTAAATTAGAAATCTAGCATTCTATTCAACATTCTATTATTAGCATTTTCTCATGTCATTAAAAATTCTAAGTGACATTTAGCAAGCTAATCTTCAGCCAACAGCTCTTGCTTATTTAGCAAGCTAATCTTCAACCAACAGCTCTTGCTTATGCCAGAGATCATTTGTGTTTAATAAATAAACGTTTTAATGAAGTTTTATAGTTTTTGTAATTTAAAAAATTCTAAGTCTAGTGATACTGAGTTTAAATACATACACATTTATAATATTAACTAACTAGACTAAGAGTTTGGGTAATTAAAATATGGGCAAAGAATTTAATGTATTTGTTACTCATTCTTCCTGCTAATGTACACTTGCTATTAATTATCTTAACTATAACTCTCCCTAAATATTAAAGAAGGAAAACAATTAGATTAATTTATGCCTCATGATGCATTATCGTTTAGCTTTTCTCTAACTTAAAATAACACTACTTTCTGCCTGAAACAGTAACTTTCATTTAAATTTTGGGTTACCTGGATATCTTGTGTCTTGTGTAAGCCATTAATTAATGAAGTGCTTTATGCTATAGACCAAGCCACACTGGATGACATGGAGAAGTCTGTGAATGATGATATGAAACGGATCATTCCTTGGATTCAACAACTTAAGTAAGGCTATTTATTTAGCTCAGAACTAAAAATGGAAACTTACTTTGACAAGATATATTTTCTTCCTCATCATTACTCTTGATCAGCCACTATCCTTTAATATTTATGATGTGAAACTTGAGCCCCTTTTGGTACTTAGAATCTAAATTTTCTTGAATTAGGTCTGAGATGGCAGTGCTTCATATCAGATTCCTCTCGAAAGCAAATATAGATATGAAGGGCATGACACTCAACTTTGATTCCTTGTCATGTTACCTCCTGTATAAGCACTCTACAAATCACTTACACAATGAATTTGTGTCTAGTGTTCTGTGCAGTAGATTCTTCCTAGGATAATCTTCATGGTATGAATCGACCAGCCGATACTTTCAGAGTAGTCGTCTGCTTCATTCAGTTTGTCTCAGAATTCTTTGAATGCTTCAGACTGTTACACTAAATAAAATTGAAAATGATGCTAGAGATAATTGTTTGAGGTTTCATTACCACCCTGGTACACAAAGGTATCATTATGGCAACTCTAATAGACTCTTTAAATCAGTAAAACAGAATTCCAAGGAATAAAAACAAATATCAGAGATTAAAACCAAACTGGCAAATGGTGTGGTGGGGGTGGGCAGACTGTTCAGCGGGATTTTAATACTTAAGTCTTAATAATTCACATCTTGTGTAATTTGAGGTTGTTGGGCAGTTCCAGCTAGTAGAAATATAGCCTAAAACCAAAGACATCAAGTCCCAAAAGCTTTAAACCTATCAAATATGTATCTGTACTTAAACTCACATTATTTATAGGAAAGGTCTGTCACTTATAATGCTTCTCAGATGATCTTTGATCAGTTTATCACTAATCTATCATGGGACATTAATTTTTTGAAATAACTTTATTGAAATATAATTTGCATAGCATAAACTTCAATTGTTTTAAGTGTACCATTCAACGTCTTGTCATAAATTTACTGAGTTTTGTAACAGCCATAACCACAATCCAGTCTTAGAACACTTAACATTTCTATTGCCTCAAAAATATGCTCATTTACAGTTAATCCCCATTCCCAGCCTCACCCCAAGCAACTATGAATCTGCTTTCTGTTTTTGTAGATTTTCCCTTTCTGAACATTTCATAAAAATGGAATCATAAAGTATGTGGTCTTCTGTGACTGGCTTCTTTCATTTAGCATAATGTTTCCAGATTCAACCACGTTGAAGCATGTATCAATTCTTCATTCCTTTTTATGTTTAACTAACATTCCATGGTATGACTAGGCCACCTTTTATTTATTCATTCATCGTTTGATGGACATTTGAATTCTTTCCACATTTTGACTCTTATGAATAATGCAGCTGTGAGTATTCATGTGCAAATATATGTGTGCACTTTGCATTCCACTAGGAGTGGAATTATTTAAGAAACTACCATACTAGTTTTCAAAGTAACTGTACCATTTTACAGTCACATCCAACAGTGTATGAGCATTTCCATTTCTCTACATCCTTGTCAGCCTTTGTTACTGTCTTTGACCATAGCCACCCTAGTGAGTATGACGAGGTATGACTGTGGTTTTAATTTATATTTTCTGGGGACTATTAGTATTGGGCATCTGTTCGTGTGATTAATTTTTTAAATAATATTCACTGAAACAAATTCTAGGAAAAAAAATGAAAAAACATGTTCAAAATATAAGCCCCAATTTTTTATTAGAGTCAACAGCCATAAAATTGCATTGCAATAAATAAGGTCAGAACAAACAATAATTCAAAATCTATACATTTTTCATTGAAAGTACACATGTATAGACAAGTTACTCATCACTTAAACTTTTTGTTCCACAAAGTCGTAACAAAAAAGTTGAGTGAAATAGCAATTCCATATGTACTCTGAAAGAATATCTTGCATTTATTATTCATGTTTATAATTTATATATATTTATAATATATTTAGAATTTTTAATGTGGCAAAAGAGCTTCTGGTTTGTTGTAACTAATCTAAGTTGAATTGGTGATGATAATTACAGGAGATAATGTTTATCTTAAATGTTTCTGTGTTTTTTTAAAAATAACATACATAGTAGAGATACCAGTCTCACAAAGTATGTTGATAAGACTGGAAGTAGAGATTTGAAAGCAATTTTGGCAAGTTCAGGGTATTTGTTTTTAACTGTCTTCCAAAATGAAGTATGTTTTGGTATATTTAAAAAATTTATCGTCATTCCTTTATTAATAGCCAATTCTAGTAATTGATCCTGTGAAGCTATAGTTAAATTTATTTTTCAGTATAAAAAAGCAGTTTCCAGATTTTATACATTTTTTGGGTAATAGTTTTCAAACTGCTCTTAAAATATTATACATTAACTATGGTTTTACTGCACATAGCTAGCACACACTTTGTATCACACGTAGCTTATCGCTCAAATGCAACAGCACCCAAACTGGTCTGTACCCTGTTATGTAAGACAAGCCAACTGATCATGAGCTTGGATGTTGTGGCATTGTTATATTGCTATGAAAAGCTTCTAAATATGTATTCTTACTTTTTTAGTTGTCTCATGGTGGATCAGTGAGTTTGTGTACCTATCATTTTACCTTTTTCACATGTTAATATGATATTGGTATCTAGGATAGATAACCAGATAAAAGGAATGAGAAGGGTACTACAGTAAAACAACAAAGTGAAATCTGGTGGCTTAACTGAAAGAGGAAGGTAATGAACACTTACTGGCACCTGCTAGACATACCCATCACTTTTATATGAGCAGGATAAAAACTAGAACTGGAGATCTCCAGTGATAACCAGGAAAAAGATACTTTTATATTTATTTATTGTTCTATTTTGGTTTATAAACACCTCAGGCATTTTATAAAAGATGTTGAGATTAGTTTGTGCTGTCTTGTAAACCACAGGAGATCTTTCATCTCCTATAATACTGATACTTTCTCAGCCTTAATACTAGTGGATTCTACCTTATAACTAATTAAGGTCATTCACACTGCAGTTTAAACTCTTTAAAATTAATAATCCAGCACAAAATTAGAGAAATGATTCATCATTGTGGTCATATGTCCTTTTTAGTAGTTCAGTTAAGTTTCATATATTAATTGGTTTCTTAGTGGGTTTTAATAATCTATTTGTAAAACAGCACACAGTTAATCAGAAGTCTGTGATTTTGTGATGTGGATAATCTCTCATTTTTATTTTTTTTTAATTTTTTTTTTTTGGATGATCTCTTTTAAACTAAGGTTTTGGCTTGGACAACAGCGTTGCAAACAATCTATAAAACACCTGCCTACAATAACCAGTGAAACATTGCAGCTGTCCAATTATTCAACTCATCCCATAGGAAACCTTTCTAAGAATAAGCTGTTTGTCAGACTTACCCGTCTTCCACAATACTACATTGTAAGTATGCAAAGGGGTGATTTCGGTGATTGAGTTCAATAATTCTATTTGTATCTTGAATCATTTATTGTTTAATTTGCAAATGTATTTTTTATTGGATATTTGAGTTTTGTATAATGATTCTGAAGCCAAGAGAGGGGAGAGTTGGTAGGGATGGGGCAGAGAGAAAATCTTATCTGTAGGAAATAATACAATGATTAGACAGGTTTGGGAAATATAAGGTATGCCCTGTGCCATAACCCAGGATTTGTTCTATAGTGAGGCCTAGTTTCTGCTTGGAATTAGGCTCTCCTCTATGTAAGAAAAAATTTGAAAGCAACTGTTGTGAAGATTTGGAGCTGTTTTGGTGTCAGATAAACTTGTTTGGTTTTAATCAAACATTAGCTTACATAATGCTTTTTAAACATGATGGACTAAATTAGCTTTATTTTCTCATCCTTAATTGAAGGTATATGTATCCATTTTGTTGATTGCATGTACTTTTCAGTACACAGTAAAATCCTCATTCTTTTTTCACCCTTTCTAGATTTTTCTAGTAGTTTCTTTCAGATTATTGAACTAGTTAAAATTTGCAAGAACTTGAAATATGGACTCATATATTTCATAAATGTATTTCCTGTATGTAGAAGTTTTTGTGTACACCAAATAGATACTTTTGGCTAAGATTCTAAGGTGTTTAATTCAATGGGAGTGAATTTTTTTGAAGCTTTAAGCTGTACTTTTAAAAAGATACTGTCATCAAAAGGTATCCTGTGTAGCCTGATATATCTTAAGTTAGGGTTACTTATGTTGACAAATAAGTCTGTCATTGATACAAATTCACTATTTTCTGAATTTTGAAACACCAGCTGTGGAACTGGATTTGGCATGTGACAGGATTGTTGTTTCAGTTTTCCATGTGCTGCCTGATCTACGTGTATTTTCTGACTTTATTTAGTATCAACAAAACGCCAGGCTTTCAGTTTCAATAACTAGTGGTTTATTATAAAGCAATAATTTGTTTCACGTGGTTTAGACCAAACTGAATGTATATCACGCTTTATCCTTCTCACTTAGGATGATACGGTCATAATAGTGGTGAAAACTACCATAGTCTTTAAGAAGAATAGAGGAAAGTCTTATTGCTCTTAAATGTCTTTGCTATTTTACTTTTGCTGGCTTTATTGAGATATAATTTACACACAGTAAAAATTCAGACTTTTAAGTGTCTGGAGTTTAATAAATGCATACAGTTTTGTAACTGCCATCTCAGTAAGACACAGAAGCTATCCGTCACCCCCTAGAATTCTTTCATGCTTTCTCTCTATAACAGACTTTCCCTCTGCTCTCTCTAGTGACCACTGATCTGTTTTTTGTCTCTACAGTTTAGCCTTTCAGTCGTTTCTTTCACTTGGCATAATGCCTTTGATTTTCATCCATATTGTTGTATTTATAATAGTTCATTCTTTTTATTGCTGAGTATGAGTAGTGTTCCGTGGTATGAATGTATCACAGTTTGTTTAGCCTCTCATCGAAGGCCATCTGCATTGTTTCTAGTTTTGGGCAGTTGTGAATAAAGCTGCTATAAGTATTTGCATATAGATTTTTTTGGTGATTTCTTTTGGATAAGTAAAAGTGAGAATGTTGGGTCACACATTAAGTGTATGTTTGGCTTTATAAGAAACTGCTAAACTGTTTTCCAGAGTGGCCAGACTGTTTTGCATTCCTGCCAGCAAAACGTGAGAGTTCTACTTGCTCTGCATTCTTGCCAGTACTTGTTATTGCAATTTTTTTTTTTAAGTTAGCCATTTTGATAGATGTGTAGTGGTATCTTATTGTAGTCTTAATTTATGCTGCCTTGATGACTGATGATATTGAATATCTTTTCATCTGCTGATTTGCCATCCATATATCTTCGGTGAAGTTCATTTTACTTTTAATTCTTCCATTTCCTCAGTGTTGATTCCTAAGTGTTGGCCAAACAATTTCCTGAAGAGACTATGTGGGGAGGTGTAGGGTAGAGAGAGAAGAGAGACAGGAACAGAGACAGAAAAGTGTTGGTCAAGAGCCCTGTCCAGTGGCATTTATTTCTCTCACTCAAGTATTTAGGGGACTCGTCTTAAATTTTAGGTAGACCTTGAAAGTAGTAAGCCTCTGTAGTGAGAGCAAGGTCTCTGGATCCAAACTTCTAGGATCAGAGTGTGAGTCTGTCACTTCTCAGCTCTGAGACCTTTGACAATTAACCTAAGCTTTTTGTGCCTAACTTTATCAGAAAAGTGAAGATAAGAATCCCTACTTCATTGAGTTACTGGGATTAAATGTGTTAACATCTGTCAATTACTTAGGAGAGTAAGGGCTTCCCTGGTGGCTCAGCTGGTAAAGAATCTGCCTCCAATGCGGGAGACCTGGGTTTGATTCCTGGATTGGGAAGATACCCTGGAGAAGGGAACGGCTACCCACCCGAGTATTCTGGTCTGAAGAGTTCCATGAACTGAATAGTCCATGGGGTCTCAAAGAGTCGGAGCAACTTTCAAACAGCTGAGCAACTTTCACTTACTTCACTCACTAGGAGAGTACGTGGTGCATGATAAACTCTATCGGTATTAACTATTGTTCATGTTCTTGTTATCCTCATCCTCATAGTGACTGTATATTTCAGTTGAAAAATCAGGGTTTATTTTTATATCCTTCCAAGTATGAGATACAGTTGTCTTTTTTCTTTCATCATTGTTCTTTAGTCTGATCTGTTTTTTAGAAAACAAATTACATATTTAATTGCAGTGCTTTTTTTGAGATCATGACTGATTTGTCCTTAATTCTAAGCCCTACTTGATACAAGGAGGAAAATATTCAACACTTACCAGTTAGTTATGTCTCTGGGTCTCATTTCTGATTTGGACCTTTTTAGGTTGTAGAGATGTTGGAAGTTCCCAACAAACCCACACAGCTGTCGTACAAGTACTACTTCTTGTCTGTGAATGCAGTGGATCGTGAAGACAGCCCTCTCATGGCCCTCTTGCTGCAGCAGTTTAAGGAAAACCTCCAGGAATCAGTTTATCGTACAAAAAATGGGAAACAGCCTAGAACCAATACCAAGCGCAAGGTATGTTCACAAACAGAAATGAGCCCAGGGTTTGTGTCTATTAACTTTGCTGTACTCTTTTAACTATTTTTAAATGGGAAAGAATTAGGTATGGTTTTTAAGAGGCTGGCCAACAATAAGGTTTAGGTAACAAATGTCTACACATTCTTGAAAATGCTTCTCCTTTAATTAATAATTAATTGTACACTCTTTCCCACAAGGCAACTTGTTAAGTACATAATATTTACTACTAAATTTCCAGTGTTTAGGTCAGTATTTGCTCAGAAAACATTGTTGAATGAATTAAGATTTGTTTTGGTTAACTTTGACTTTGTTATAGTAGTCCAAGTGCTTAACTAATTGCATCACATACTTTTTCTTTTTTTAACCCACTTGTGTTCTCTACTTAAATTCTAGTTGTCTGATGATGTATGTCCAGTAGAACCCAAGAAAACCAAACGATCAGGAGAAATGCGTGCCTTCAATAAAGTTCTAGCTCACTTTGTTGCTATGTGTGATACAAACATGCCATTTGTAGGACTTCGGTTGGAGGTAATTTTTTGGAACAATTTTGAGTACCGAAAGAGTTATGTTTTAAATGCCTTGCTAAAGCTACATGAATTCCATTAGGAGAACCAAATGGTTGTGATCTTGTTTATTTGGGGAGGGGTGGGGTTGAAATCACAATATCTCATGGTATGCATGAGATTATTAAATTATTTATCTCTGATTCCAAATTGTAGGCCTTCTGTTCTTTGTTGAAATGGGAAGTAAATTCTTCCTAGTTTAAAAAAAAATAAAGACAACTTTTGAGAACCTTACTTGTATACCTCGAAGGAGCATTATTTACCTTTTTAGGGATGGTTAATAGTTAAAGAGGTTGCTTATTTTTCAGTGGGTGAAGCTCTACATATTGCTTACTAATAAAATTGGGTACCTTTGTGAGAAGCAGGTCAGAAAGAGTATTAAACTAAATTTTTACTCTTTTCCCATGGAAGAAGCAATAGACTTAGCCCCAGTTAGTGTCTTTCAAGAGTACACAATTGTATGATATTCAGCATGATCCCCAAGCATGAAAGGAAAGGGAGGTAACAGAATCTGCATTTTTGTATTTCCAAAAAGGGCTTTGGTCAAGGATTGGCAACAATTAAAAAGTAATACATGAAAATCTTAATTATTTCCCTCTAGTTTAAAGTTTTACTTTTTGTAAGACTCCTCCCTTCTGTAAATTATTGGTGCTGAAGGAAAGACCTAGAAATGTGGAAGTGGATTATTTGTTAGGCTGATGATAACAGTTGGGAAGACTTGTTGAAACACTTTGATGCTTTAGAGCAGGAATCAGCAGACTTTTTCTATCAAGGGGCAGATGGTAAATATTTTAGGCCTTGTGGGTCATTTATTGTTGTTGTTGAGTCACTTAAGTTTTGTCCGACTCTTTGCGACCCCATGGATTGCAGCACGCCAGGCTTCCCTGTCCTTTGCCATTTCCTAGAGTTTGCTCACTCATGTCCATTGAGACGGTGATGCCATCCAACCATCTCGTCCTCTGTTGTCCCCTTCTCCTTTTGCCTTCAATCTTTCCCAGCATCAGGGTCTTTTTGACTGAGTCAGCTCTTCGCATCAGGTGGCCGAAGTATTGGAGCTTCAGCATCAGGGTCTTTTTGACTGAGTCAGCTCTTCGCATCAGGTGGCCGAAGTATTGGAGCTTCAGCATCAGTTCATCTCTTTTTTAGCTCTTCAGTTCTGCTGTTGTAGTGTGAACCAGCCATAGTTGATATTTAAACAAATGAGTGTGGCTGTGTTCCAATAAAACTTTATTTACCAAAATAGGCTGTGGCTAGATTTGGCCCATGAGCTATGGTATGCCAGTTGCTGCTTTATAGGGCTTCAGGATCTAAAGGCAGAAAATAAGGTGTGAAATTGTGAGGAGCAGCAGTAGCCCAGAAAATCCAAGCCCAGAAATAGGCGACTAAAGTAAATAGATACTCATGTCCTCGATGTCCCAGCTCCTACAACTGTGAGCCTGATGAGTGTCCTCTTGTCTGGGAACTGTCCAGAGCTCCTACAGTGTCGGTGCTTCCAACTATTTGACTCTGTTGTTGGGGTTTTTCATCATGCTACATGGATTGATTGGGCTTCCCTGATGGCTCAGACGATAAAGAATCTGCCTGCAATGAGGGAGACCTGGGTTCAATCCATGGGTTGGGAAGATCCCCTAGAGGAGGGCATGGCAACCCACTCCAGTATTCTTGCCTGGAGAATCCATGGACAGAGGAGTCTGGCAGGCTACAGTCCATGGGGTCGCAAAGAGTTGACATGACTGAGTGACTAAGCACACACGTGGATGGATTACATAAATGTCATTCAGTTACTCCCTTGCAGTGGAATAGGAGGCTACATGATATCCAGGAGGAATGCCTCAGTCATTGTCTGCTCTCTTCCTCATTACCCACAGGCCAGAAGTTGCAAAAGCTTATGTCTTTGTAGTGCCCACATAGACACCTGTAAGCGTAATGGCCTCTCTTCTCCTCTGTGTTCCTGTACCTGTCGCACATGTAGGCTATTCAACATTCTGTAGTACTCTGTTGAACTCAATTAAGCTCTTAAAAACTTTCTCTTCTCTCATTGAAAAAAATGATAAAGGCAAAAGCAAGCACATTTTCTGCTTAAGGTAATTTACAGTGAGATGTGAATAACTAAATCTGATATTAGCAGGAATGTTGATATTTGTGATCCATGGAACAGAGGCAGTGTTTTTGAGCTCTCCCACACTTTGCTGTCTTTTGAATCTGGAGCCCTACTTCATGGTCAGCAGCTGTTTTTCCAAACCTCTGCTCTTCCCAGGCCCAAAGAGCAGGGCTCAGTGACATGCTTAAGGCTGCCTTAAATCCTTTTTGGAATAAGGTGGATATAAATAAATAGTCTGTCAGAGAAAACCTGGGAATACCTGCTTGAAGGCAAGTGTGTTCCTCTGCTAGGTGACTAGAATGACTTCCCGGCATACCCAAATAACCTGTAGTTCCACTGACAGGGTCTCTGGGTAAATGCATCAACTGAAAATCTTCTTTTCGAGTTTCACAGGGGAAATAGTTATTTAAAAAAATGTATTCCAGAAAAGCTGTAAACTGAAAAATACTGTTTGTGATTAAAAATGAGATGTGGCTATGACTCACACTTTGTTTTCAAATAGACGTTAATTGCATCATGCAAGGAAACCAGTCTTATTTAGTTCCCCAGGAAATCAGATGAGGGGGGACAATGCTCACGACTCTAGAACAGATGCCATGAGAAGAGAGACAATAGTACTTAGAAAAGGTAGTTGCCTTTGTAAAATTGGTGGTCTCATATAATTGTACCT
>SJXQ01009033.1:136636-149869 GCA_006408695.1 Aepyceros melampus
AGACAGGTGTGTATTCATAAAGAGTTTTGGCAACGTAATGTACTTTTGGTATTTGTGTTTCTTTCTTCACTGATTTCAAATCTACTTAGCAGCGTGATTACTATAATGAAGATTATGTACAAATGGTCTTGAACAATACGGTATGTCTACGCTTTTAGTCACATGATTGTTAACATTATTTGATCCTATATTAATCTTGAAGGTATTCCCCATAATCTGTAGTTCTTATTTTTTCCCCACCCCATATGTAAAGTCCTAGAAATGTAGTATACAAATTTCAGCTAGCTGGTTTCTTTCTGAACTCTTCCACATAAAGTAATAGCAGAAATTTAGTAGAAGTGGGCTAACACACACACTCAGTGAATGTACTGATCCATAGTGACCGCACATCCGGAATTTACAGAGTCTAATCTTAACAAGTTGCTTCCCAAAAGACCTCATTTAGATCTTTGGCATTTTGCCATAGTGTTTAAAGATTATTTTTTCTTCTCCTTGTATCTTCCTTTCTTGGTTTCTGAAACATAATCTTTTTGATTTAGATTAGTATCCAGTGGAATTCCATACATCAGAAATTTCACATTTCTTTGGGAACTGTGGGTCCAAACTCAGGATGCAGTAACTGTCACAATACCATTCTCCATCAGCTTCAAGAAATGTTCAACAAAACACCAAATGTGGTTCAGTTATTACAGGTAATTAACTTTATTTTCTGTTGAAAAATAAACTCAATGTGTCATATAAAACTCCTCAAAAAAATCATGTGGACTTAACTCATCTTTAATGATGAAAGTTTTTACAGAACGTGCCAGAAGGAGATTGTCTCATTTGTGATGATTTTTACCTTGAAGATTCTGAGGTTTTAGCATCTGTACAGAAACTGGCTGCTCTCACTGTGTTTGTTCCTTGTAGGTACTGTTTGATACTCAGGCACCATTGAATGCCATCAACAAACTGCCCACTGTGCCGATGTTGGGCTTGACCCAGAGAACCAACACTGCCTACCAGTGCTTCTCCATCCTGCCACAGTCATCCACCCACATCCGACTGGCCTTCAGGAACATGTATTGCATTGATATATACTGCCGAAGTCGAGGTGTTGTGGCAATACGGGATGGGGCCTATAGTCTTTTCGATAATAGCAAGTTGGTTGAAGGTTTTTATCCTGCACCAGGACTCAAGGTATGGACTTTAGTGTTGCAGAATTACTAAATATAAATGGGATCCCTAAAACAATTCCTTTGAGAGGGAAATAATGAGGGAAAGCAACAATTTCCTGTTTAAATTTAGTGAGTAGCCATGTTACTACTCCCTGCAGTAGTAACTACTTCTAGTAGTAATTCATCATCTCTGTAGCTTTATTCTGAAGGAGCTAGAAGTTCTGTGCCTATGTATATGAAATGATAAAATGTCCTTTTATTTCCTTACAATGTAATGAGTAAGGTGGAAGGTACTCAAGAGAGTCCTGTTCGCTATTTGGAGTTTCAGGGAACTTTAAAAGTAGCCTTTATCAGTGAATATTGAGAAGCTTTGAGCATCA
Organism: Aepyceros melampus; assembly: GCA_006408695.1. Taxonomy (NCBI): domain Eukaryota; kingdom Metazoa; phylum Chordata; class Mammalia; order Artiodactyla; family Bovidae; genus Aepyceros; species Aepyceros melampus. Next base: position 138,174 of record SJXQ01009033.1, read on the forward strand.
GTTCAACTGTGATATATATATATATATATATATTTTAATGTAGAGTCCTAGGCCGCAACCCCTGGAGATATTGGTATGATAGCTCAATTGTATGTTCTTATAGTTTGGAATCTAATAGTTTATATTGAAAATTACTCTCACTCTTGCTGTTCTCCTACTCTATACAGTTCACACCTTTACCTCTAAATAGCATTCTTTCATTGCTCTTGTTGACTTCTTCAGTTCAGTCACTCAATCATGTCAGACTCTTCACAACCCCATGAATCTCAGCACTCCAGGCTTCCCTGTCCATCACCAACTCCCGGAGTTTACTCAAACTCATGTCCATCGAGTCAGTGATGCCATCCAGCGATCTCATCCTCTGTTGTCCCCTGTTGACTTCTTAGTTAAGGGCATTATCTGACTCTAGTGGAAGATGAGGATTTAATTCTTTTTTAGTTGTTTCTTGTATGCCCCTTCTGCTTTCCAGGCTACTTTCAGTATACATTTGCCTTCTTTTCCTCCAGCCTTGCAATATGGTTAGGGTAGCAGTTTCAATTAGATAATTTTTCAGTGTTCACATTATTATGAATATTATAACACTATTCTACCAAATTTACTATGATTACTTTTCCTTTCTTGCTCAACATTTTATTTTCCTGGGAATTATTTTTTTTAATTCATAATTAATTACAATTATTAGCTCTCTCTGTATTTACCACTAACAGCCTTAAAGTCTCTCCCATGTATGTAACTCTCCCCTCAGTATGTTCACAAATCAGATACCTTTTCAGTTTCATCTTGAAGCCATCTCTTCCGCAGTCTCTGACCTCTAAACCCTCCAGACCTTTTGCCTGATTTTGATTTAGGGATCTGCAAAAACAGCAGTGAAGCGGGAGAGTCCTTCATTTCTCTTGTGTTGCTTGCCCTGTAACTTGGACCCCACTTCTTATTCTTGGTTTACTTCATTGTTTTGGTGGAATACTCTACGTTGCTCCCTGGGAGAAGATACACAGAAGGTTAATTTGAGACCTTGTGTGTTGGCAAGTGTCTTTAGTTAACCTCATCTAGTTGAGGGAGGGGCTTGATATAGAATTCTAGGTTGCAGTCATTTTCTGTAAGAATTTTGAAAGCATTGCTCCATTGTCCCCTAGCTTCTATTGTGACCATTAAGATGTTTAATCCATTCCACTTCTTCAACCTTATGTGAACAAATGGAGTCCTTCAGTCTGGAAACTTACATCCTTTTGTCTGGGGAACTTCCTTATGCTATTTCTCAAGTCTTTGTGTTCTCTGTGAGCTTTTTTTTGGTACCCCCACTATTCTGATGTTGGGGATCCTGGACATATCCTCTGATTTTCTTATCTTTTCTGTTTTTTTATCTCTTTGTTTCTAGGAGATTTCCTCATTTTCCCTCCAATCCTTCTATTTTTTCATTTCCATCCAGAACTTTTTTTGCCATCTTTTTTAGAAAAAATTCGAGAGCTCTTGTTTCTCAAAGTTCATTTTATGACATCTGTTCTATATGGCTACATTGTCCTCTCTCGAAGGTGAGACTTGTTGACTGTGATCTTCACTGTGGGATGATCAGCTTGGGCCATTTCATTGGGTGTAACTCCCAGTGTCAGTAGCTTTAGATCTCTTTGTTGGGCCAGTGTGAGGACCAAGAGAAGAATATCAAAACTCTGCATAGCTGTTGTGCATTGGCTCCCAATTTTTGGCAAATAAGAGAAGGAAACTGGGATTCTCAGCATTCAATATGGAAACTTTAATCTTTGTTTTTAATATGGTATCCCAGCTCTCAGTTGATCCTAGAGTCCCCCAAATCAGAGACCTTCTGCCAAGTAGTAGAGGTCACCTTCATTCAGTGGAGGACAGAGGCTCTGGAGGGTTTCACTGTCTTGGAAAGAGATGATCACTCAGTCCTTCTGCTTTTAGTCTCTTTCATTCTCATTTCCAGAGGTGTCTGATGCTGTCAGTTCCTGTGTATCTTGGAGATCTGAGTGGAAATAGCTTTGCTTCTTGGCTTTCCCCACTGCTTGCTTAGGAAATGACTTCCTCACATTGGATAGTTCAGTTACCATTCAGCCATCTGCTCTGCAGCCTCTTAGAATTTATTGCTGTTTCTCTCTTATCCCATTCTTTTTGTCTTTGTGACTTTTGCTTAAAAAAAATTTTTTAGGAGTTTCAGGGGGTTGTTGAGAGAAGATGAAATGAGTATTGTGAATAATCTATTACCTTTAATTAGAAGTCAGACTATGTACCTTTAAAACTTTTCAGTAATTCTGATAAGCTTATAATCTATATTTTTGAAGATTGGGCAGGTAGAGGGTATTAAAAAGAATCTGTGATTGAGACACAAATTCTGGTAGCCTCGCCTAATTTTTGATGACACTATAAAACACACCCTTATCCTATTCTTGATAGTTCAAGATTGTTACATGAAATAAAAAGGAAAAAGATGGCTTCATTTCTTTATTCAGTTTTCCTCTTTCATATTTGCTGGCTTAAAAAGTGAGAATTCTCACCAAATAGGAAACTTTCCAAGTCATTGAAGTTGTTTACATGCCTACCATGCAACTTTTTATTCTTTTCCACATTTCTGATTCAGAAATTAATAAAATATTTTGACCAGGATGTACTTCTTTCTTTAACTTTTGTTCACATAACAGCACTTAGATTTTTTATTGTTGTGTTTAACCATTTTCCTCAATTTTCCATGTTTCATTCAAAATGATGACTGTCTCTTCTAGGTTGGCCTAATGACGGTGGCCGTGTGTCAAACTTGTATTTCAGAGATGGACATGATATGTTTGTTTCTATTAACACATGCTAAATGATTAAGAATATCTTACTAAAGTTAGGTAAAATAATCTAAATTTTACCTGTTTATATCCATAGACATTCCTGAATATGTTTGTTGACAGCAATCAGGATGCTCGAAGAAGGTCTGTAAATGAGGACGATAATCCCCCTTCTCCCATTGGAGGAGATATGATGGATTCTTTAATCTCACAACTCCAACCACCACCGCAGCAACAGGTGATGTCTAACTGATATTGCACATGGATGGCATCACATTTCTGTTACTTAACAGGTTCTACAGGTGTCTGCACTTCTGTGTTAAAAGGCGAGGAGGTCCTTGTTGGACCCAAGACAGCCATGTGAAAAATGATGACAAAGGGAGATAGGAGGAGGCTTCCAGTGAAGGGAAGGAAATAGTACCAGAGACAGCATTAACTGTAGACTCATGCACTTAAAATAATGTCGGGTGATCACCCATGAGGTCATAAAGATGATGTCCAAATGGCCAGTAAGCACAGAAACGGTGAACATTGTCATCTGCCACCACAGAATTATACATTAAAACCATGGTGAGTTAATACCCTATACCCACAAAAATGGCTTTAAGGAAAAAAATTAGTAATCCTTGCCAACATTTGTTATCAGGACCCCTGAAACTCTCACTTACTACTGGAAGGTGTATAAAATGGTACAGCTACCTTGCAGTGGTGTTTAGCAGTATTCAGAGTGCTAAAGCTGAACATTATGCATGCCTGTGATTTAACAGTTTTACTTTAGGTATATGCACAACAGAAATGCAGCCGGAGAATTCAAGAATGTTCATAGCAACATATCTGCAAAAAGTTATAAACAACCCAAATAACCGACAACAGAAGAATGAGTGAGTAAACTGGAATACATAGAAATACTTCACAGAAAAGAAAAATGCTGTTGCTCCATGCAACAAAACAATGGTTTTCACTGACAGTGTTGAACAAAAGAAGCCAGACACTAATGAGTACATTCAGTATTTATATGAGATGCAAAACCGAGCTTGAGTGATGAAAGTCAGAGTACTGCTTACCTTTTGGGAGGCGATAAGAGATTTGGAAGGAGGGAGGCCTCTGGAGTTCTGGTAATGTCCTTCAGTATCTTGACTTATGTGGCAGTTACATTTATAAACCCTCATCAGACTATGCATTTGTGTGCTTTGTTGTATGTGACTCATACTCTAGTTAAAAAAATACACTAGGAAGAGTTGTCCTAGGATTTTTGTTACTGGAGATGAAGGTGAAGGTGAGCAGGGACCAGGTTGAACTATCATATTTCACTGACTCTAAAATGCCACCAATGTAAGGTACACTGTTTTTATGTCCTGCCTGAAATAGTGCTGCCAGTTAGACTGCAACATGCCATGAATTGGAAGACATACCATCATTTCAGAGATGTTAAAATGTGGGGGGAGTTGATCTTAGAATCAGTGAAGTGGTAGATAAATAATACTGATAAATCAGTGATTTGGTAGATAAAATAGCAAAACAAAAAGATCTTGAGGGATAAAGTAGTGGTACTACAAGGTCAGGAATGGGGACGTTGCTATTTTTAAAACACTTTGAAAGGGAGCTTTTTAAAATTTACAATACTGGTGTGAATTTGGGGGCATTTTCACACCTCACCTTTCCTATTTGATAACCAGTGACATGTAAATGTTAATCAACATTGTAGCTCTTGATTGGGGAAAGTCACACCCACATATGCTACATGGTTGGCCATTTTTCCAACAAGGAATTTTCTTCTTTTCAGCCATTTCCAAAACAGCCAGGATCATCAGGTGCTTATCCTCTTACTTCACCCCCTACATCTTACCACAGCACAGTCAACCAGTCTCCCTCTATGATGCATACACAGTCTCCAGGTAAGATACTAACTCTTGTCATGTTCAACTTTCAGATCCCAAATAGAAACACATACAGTGAGAAACCCTACACATGTAGCCTGAGACTTCAGAGAGAACTGCTTTGCTAGTCTATGGCCAGATATTTGCTATTCATTCATTATTGCAGGGTTGTGAAATCTGTGTTTGTGATTCAGGAGCACTTTTAAAAGGTTTGAATTGAGTGGAAGGGTTGTCACCTGGAACCAGACTCATGGTGCAACTCCAGGCATCACAGCATGGTCTGTGTCACAGCGTGATCTATGTCAGAGGTTGACACACTCAGGGCCATGTCCTACCCACCACCTGCTTTTGTAAATAGTTTCATGGGAACACAACCACACCCATGTATGTAGTGTGTGTGACTGCTTTCCTGCTGCGATGACTGCTTACAGAAAAGCTCCCTTACAGAAGGAGCTGACAGAGCCCCGGTGTATGTGAACGGTGCCCCGCCCTCAGAGTCAAGCAGGGCACAACCTGCTTGTACGAAAAAAATGGCTCTGTTGGCAGCCTCATGAAGTGCACTGTAAAAATTGCTGGAGAATGCCAGATTTAGACTTTTAACTGAAATGTTAAAACAGTATGTTTTAAGCACTTGCTGTGTGTCTAATGCTGCTGGGTCTGGGGATTCAGCAGTGAGCCCAATAACAGCCCTGCTCCTCAAGCTTACTCTGCTAGCTCAAGCTAGCAAGGAGGACTCGTATGAGATTTGGGGGTAGATGAGCTCTTCCCTGCTCATCGGAGTGGTGGCACCCCTGATGAAGACTTGGATCATTGTGTCATTGAAGGTTCCCAAAGGCTGAGCTGGTGGGGGACTCAGCTTCTGTGAAGTTCCAACAGTAGACAGTGTGGGAGCCTAGGGAGGAGCAGCTGGGGAGCAAGAGAGAGAATGGGAGGCGGGGACCCAGCACCTGAGGGGAGGGGGTTTCTAGGATGTGAGTTGAGACTGGTTTTGCATAGAAGGAGAGATGATGATTTTGACATAATTATAGTAGCAGACAGTTCTATAGTGCTTCCTGTGCACCAGGCCCTGTTCTAAGTACATTACCTCTTTGGTCTCCACAGCAAACCCGTGGGATAGGTCCTGTTATTTCCCATTTAACAGGAAAAATGAGGCATGGAGAAGTTAAGTCACTTGTCCAGGTCACACAGCTAGATATGTAAATATAATACTTAAAGATTAACCAAGTCAATTAGCATATTTCTTGGATATAAATATGTTAATATTGAATTCATACTGTATTGAACTAATACTGCATTAGGTATTATATAACATTAAAAATATGAAGTTCTCTTACATAATAGTGGAGAATTTGAAAACTGCTGGTATTGAGGATAATTATGGTAATGTAGCAAGTATTTTAATGTTGCATTCATAGTTTTGGTAGTCATAGCCCCTGCCCTTCATAATTGTAAATTAAAGTTAGTCCTGTGGCTAAACACCATTCTTAAGCTCATGTCTCCCAGTTTTTTATATCTCCATCTAGGCCTCTCCGCTAAACTCGAGTCCTATTATTTTCTAGCTATCTGTTCAGCGTTTCCATGTATCGATAGATGTTTAACCAACATCTGAAACTCAGTACAGCTGAAACTAAATTCCTAACACCCTGCAGCTGTTCCCTATACTACTGCTCCCATAGACACCCATTTCAGCAAGTCCTTCCTGTTACTTGGGCCAAAGCTGTAGGAGTCGTGTTGGCCTCATTTCTCTCACACCCACAGTCAGTCAGTTACCAAATATTGTCAGCTCTGTCTTTAGACTTTATCTAGAACCTAACCACTTTTCAATGTCTCGGCCTCCACCCTTTCCCAAGTCATTAACCATCTTTACCTAAGTAATTGCAGTTGCCTCTGACTGGTTTCCCCGCCCTCTGCCCTATAGTCTTGTTTTTCAGTAGCAGCTAGAATGATCCTTGGGGTACAGAAGTTAGGTCATGATTCCTCTGCTCCAAACTCTGCAGTGGCTTCCCATCTCTTTCAGGGTAAACCCTAAGTCCTTAAAGTGGCCTACAAGTCCCTATGAAATCTAGGACCCTCCTCCCACCTCTCTGACCTAATTGTCTTCCATTTCCCCTTCCCCACCTTGCTCAAGCTGTTCCAGCCACACTGGCCTCCCTCTGTTATTTTTAACTGCTGCTACTGTTGGGGCCTTTGCACTGGCTCCTCTGTTTGCCTTCAGTGTGTTATTCCCTGAATATCCTCATGCCTCATCCTTCACTTTATGTCTCAGCCCACATAAAAAGTTGCAACTTGAAAAGTTGCTCTATATAAAGAGCAGCACTTACCTCTACCACCACACGATATATCCCCCTTACCTTGCCCTGGTTTTCTCCATAGCACTTAGCATAACCTGACATATATTTGTGTTTCTCATTATACTGGAATATAAACTCCCATGAGGGCAAGAATTTTTGTTTATTGTTAACTGCTTGCATCCCTAGTACCTACAACAATGCTTGGCATGACATTGATGTTCATGCCTTCTTATTGAATGAGTGAATAAAAAAGTACACTGCTACACTGCATATATTTTTTTAAAAAAACAGTATAAGAGCTAGAATTGGGGCCCCATGAAATTGATCTTTTAGTGGTGAAATTGTTCCAGTTTTTCTTTGTGCTACTTCTGGGAGCTTTATTACTTGTTTCTTTAGTCTGTAGATAGTCTAACTCGGGGTCCTTGGTCAGGACATAATATGTGTCCTGCAAGATCATCTGTAATTATTTTCCTTTATTAGGAAATCTGCATGCTGCCAGCTCCCCGAGTGGGGCTTTGAGAGCCCCATCACCAGCATCATTTGTTCCAACTCCTCCCCCATCCTCGCATGGAATCTCAATAGGACCAGGGGCCAGTTTTGCTAGTCCACATGGTGAGTCCATACATAGAAATCGTTAGAGCATAAGAGTTTGATGTGAAAGTAGTTTTTGTGAAATAAAAGTTTTCTTTTTGCAAAATTAGCACTTATATATTGGGGGAATAGCAAAAGAAAATATGTTTTTCCTGGCAATTCCCCTGCAGTCCAGTGGTTAGGACTCTGCACTTCCACCGCAGGGGGCGCAGGTTCAAAACTAAGATCCCACAATGCTGCGTGGCTCAGCCCCCCAAAAAATGAAAACACTAGGTTTTTGCTAATAACACCACCAAGAGATCTACCAGTTAGTCTGTCTGCTTTGAACTCTTTCCCCCATCACGTGACCTGTCATGTACCTGCTGCTTGCCTGAATCTCTGTTGCTGTAGCTTGCTCTCTACCCATCTTCTTGTCTCTCTGCTCAAACACCACCCCGTCAAAAAAAAATGGGACCCTATCACATGTATTGCTTTGAGACTTGAATTTTTTAACTCAAAATTTCTATTTTGAATTTGTTCTGATAGATAAAGAAGAGTAGCCAGTGAGGTGTTTCCCTTCCCTTTGACCAAAACCACCTAGTTCCTCTTCCCAAAGGCATTATTAATTTCTCATGAACTCTTGGCGAGATGTTTATGTGGAGTGGTCTCTCCCTCTCTTTTATGTACATGGCAGCATACTGTACACCACGTTCAGTGCCTTATTTTCGTCACTTAACTATATCATGAATCCCATGCCAGTTCTGAACATAAAGAGCTTCCTCAGGTTGTATAACTGGGTAGCACCTGTGATTCTGCTCTTTACTACGAATATTTGCAGGAGCATTTCTGTTAGTAAAAAACTTGTATCATCATACTAATGGCTTCATAGTATTCCCTTGTCTGGGCATACCATGATTTAACTGCTCTCCTAATATGATATGTTTAGAATGTTTCTATTTTTTCACAACTGAAAATGGTATCTTCGCTGCTCACAGGATTATTTTCTTAGGTAAGTTCCTAGAAGTGGAAGTGCTGTCTCACAGAGTTTGAGAAATTCTAAAGCTTTTGAAACATTGCAGATTGCTCACCTGAAAGGCTGTGCCAATTTCCCCTAGCATCGTACAAGAGTGTCTGTTTTCCTGCATCATTGGCAGCACAGGGTATTGTGATTTTTAAAGAAGTCTCAGTAACTTTGATAAGTAAAAAATGGCATCTTACTGTTCAATGTGTGTTTTTTTGATTATTAGTGAAGTTCTTATGTTCATTAGTCTTTTCATGTCTCTTATTTTACGCCTGCTAGTTTATATCTTTTGCTTATATTCTTGTGTTTTTTCTTACCAATTTGTAAGATTAAGTAAGAAACATTTACTCTCTGATATATGGTAGTATTTTCTCATTTTGTCATTTGGCTACAAGTTCAGTTGAGTTCAGTCGCTCAGTCGTCTTTGACTCTTTGCGACCCCGTGAATGGCAGCACACCAGGCCTCCCGGTCCATCACCAACTCTCAGAGTTACCCAAACTCACGTCCATCGAGTCGGTGATGCCATCCAGCCATCTCATCCTCTGTCATCCCCTTCTCCTCCTGCCCCCAATCCCTCCCAGCATCAGGGTCTTTTCCAGTGAGTCGACTCTTCGCATGAGATGGCCAAAGTACTGGAGTTTCAGCTTTAGCATCATTCCTTCCAAAGAAGTCCCAGGACTGCTCTCCTTCAGAACGGACTGGTTGGATCTCCTTGCAGTCCAAGGGACTCTCAAGAGTCTTCCAACACCACAGTTCAAAAGCATCAATTCTTCGGCACTCAGCCTTCTTTACAGTCCAGCTCTCACATCCATACATGACCATAGCCTTGACTAGACGGACCTTTGTTGGCAAAGTAATGTCTCTGCTTTTGAATATGCTATCTAGGTTGGTCATAACTTTCCTTCCGAGGAGTAAGTGTCTTTTAATTTCATGGCTGCAGTCACCATCTGCAGTGATTTTGAAGCCCCCCCAAAATAAAGTCTGACACTGTTTCCACTGTTTCCCCGTCTGTTTGCCATGAAGTGATGGGACCAGATGCCATGATCTTCGTTTTCTGAATGTTGAGCTTTAAGCCAATTTTTTCACTCTCCTCTTTCACTTTCAACAAGAGGCTTTTCAGTTCCTCTTCACTTTCTGCCATAAGGGTGGTATCATCTGCACATCTGAGGTTATTGATATTTCTCCCGGCAATCTTGATTCCAGTTTGTGCTTCTTCCAGCCCAGCAATACTCATGATGGTTACAAAAGGGTGTAATTATGTTAAAAGTATCTGCAGGATGAAATTTTAATTTGATATTGTTCAGGAAGTCACTGCTTTCAAAACTTGATTCTTGGTTCATTTCTTAGTTACTGTGTCTTTTACTAAATAAAGAAAACGGAAAATTCCTTCTCTTCAGCCTTCTCTGAATAGATTGAAAACATAATTTGTCAGGGTTAGTTTAAAAATAAAAGATTTCTGCCCTTAATGGAGCTTTGAGGTTTTTTTTTTTTTTTCTTTATCTTTTCAACCATAGTATTTCCTATATAGTCTAAAGGAGACTGTTATGTATTATACATCTTGAACCTTATGTAAAGGTAAATTTTATCCTTTCTCAGTATTTTTTTATGTTCCTAATTTTTGTATCATGTTAAAAAATACAAAAACTATACCAAGTAGAGATCAAATGTGCCATGTCTATCAGGCTTTAGTGAAATATCTTTCTGAAAGAAAAAATAAAATTATCACTACATAAGGTATAAGCATGTGAATGTTGTCAAATACTTTTCAGGTATTAAAATACAGGTTTTGAAAACCATTTGTTTACTTGTTTGCAGGAACCCTGGACCCTAGTTCTCCATATACTATGGTGTCACCAAGTGGCCGAGCAGGGAACTGGCCAGGGTCTCCTCAAGTGTCTGGGCCCTCACCAGCAACACGCATGCCTGGGATGTCACCAGCCAACCCATCACTACATTCTCCAGTTCCAGATGCTTCTCATTCCCCTCGAGCTGGAACAAGTGAGTGTTACCAACATTTTTATGTGTGCTTTTATGATAACCAACAAATGACCTATTTTAATCATCCTATCCCATCCTCACATTTGAAAGTCATGACTTAATAAGGATACTTAACAACTTAAACTTTTATCCATTTAGTAAGTTGGTTTAACGATAGTTAATTTGCAAAGTTAGGCAGAAGAAGGGGAATGTTTTCTCCAGAATTGGAGGAGAGTCTTGTATCTGTCGTGACTGCTAACTTAGCTGCAGTACTGTACCTTGAAAGATAACCTCAAGGTAACTGGCACAGTTATGCAGATTAATACAGAAGAATTGTATAGATATGTTCATCAGCTTTTGCCGCATGACTTTTTGTGGCTTAAAGCAACAATTATATGTTAGCTTGCCGTTCTGCAGGTTTGCAGTTTGGGCTGAGCCCAGCTGGATGAGCGAGCTTCCAGGCTCTGCTGGGCTCACTTGTGCATCTGTGGTCAGCTCCTGGGTTGGTGGGGGCCTGGCTTCTCTCTGCTTCGTGTGGTCTCATACTTAATATGGGCTTGCTCGCCTGGGCTGGAGAGGGTTCCAAGAGAGTGAGTAAAAGCTTAGGCCGACAGCTGGCACTGTGTCACTTCCAGTGCCTTCTGTAGGCCACAGCAACTGACAGGGTGAGCCCAGAATACAAGTAAAGAGGTAGACATCACTCCTTGAAGGAGTTGCCATAAAGTCACACTGCAAGGGACCTGGCTGCAGGGAGAAAAGTAACTGTAAGAAGCTTATATGTGATTGTTACACCACAAGGAGTAACAGAAACAGTACAGACTGCTATATAAAAGCAAAGCAAAACAGGAAACAGTGAGATAGTATGTGTTTGTTTAAAAAAAATGTTTTCCTTCCCAAAAGGTTCCCAAACGATGCCAACAAACATGCCTCCACCTCGTAAACTACCTCAGCGCTCCTGGGCAGCCTCCATCCCTACCATCCTCACTCACAGTGCCTTGAACATTTTGCTGCTGCCCTCTCCAACGCCAGGCCTCGTGCCCGGCCTGGCAGGCAGTTACCTTTGTTCTCCGCTTGAGAGATTCCTTGGATCAGTCATCATGAGACGCCACCTTCAAAGAATTATTCAGCAGGAAACGGTATGTGGGTACCTGGTGAATTCCTGAGTGGTGATTGTCC
>SJXQ01009033.1:163405-174311 GCA_006408695.1 Aepyceros melampus
ACCCTTTACTGGTATAGAGTGAAGGTCCCTCAGCTGCTGCTTTCATGCCCTCAGAATCCACTTGAAGCCCTTGCCATCTGTTTCTGCCACTCTTTCCCCTCATCACTGCTGTCACCCGCAGACCTAGTCAAACCCCATCTTCTCAGTTTCTAGACTCCTTGCTTGAGCATCCTCTGATTTCATCCACCTCAGCCTCCCACTTGCAGGCTCACATCTGGGGCCATGTCAGCACAGGGAGCTGTGGTGTCCAGCAGCCTCCTTACTCTTAGCACACTTGTTAACATCTCCCGCCCCAAGCTTAGCCCCTTGTTCCTATACAAATGTTCACAGCTCTGACGTTTCCCCTGCTTTCCCAGTCCCCAGCAGTCTTGGCCCTCCCTACGTCCTTTGTCTCCTCGGCTAGCCCAGATTCCATGGTCCATCATTCTGTTTAGTCCTTTGCAGTTTTCTCGGCCTTTATTCTCCTTTCTCTGCATTGGCCAGGCCCCAACTCCAGCCTTCCTGACAGCATCATCTACTTCAGCTCAAGGGAGCTGATCAGTTTCGCTTTCAGTTCTTAATCACCAGCCCCGCCCAACACCCTGCCCTCTGGCTCTGTCTCTCTGTAGGCTCCCGTTTCCCAGAGACAACTGTTACTGCCCTTCCCTCCACCCTCGATCCCAGTTTCTAATCTTGCTTTCGCTTCCGGAGTTCATGGATAGCCCCAGATATGTGCTTCCTCGTCTTTCTGCCAGACTTACCAACCTATCTCCGTGTGCACCATCTTCTTCCTTCTGCTACAAAGAAGGAAGGGCATCTCTCCTCTTACCACCCTGTCCCTCCACTTGAGTGTTGGACCTTATCCCCTCCCACCTGCCCAATGACTTTGAGTCTCCAGTGATCTACTCTTCTGACCTGCCAGCTTACTCCTATCACTGTCCAAATAGTCTTAGTATTGCCTTGGTTTATTCAGTTTTTTAAAAGAAAAGAGATTAAATATAGAGTTACTATATGACTTAGCAGTGCCATTCCTAGGCACATACCCAGTGAAATTGAAACATACAGCTGCCCAAAAACCTGTGCTGGTATTCACAGAAGTAGTACTATACATACTAGCCAAGAGGTTGAAATGACACAAATGTCCATCAACTGATGAACGGGTAAGCAAAATGTGGTCTGTCCAGACAATGGAATTATTATTTAGCCATAAAAAGAAATTAAGTATTTGTAACATAAAGATACTAATGGGGGTGGAGGGTGAAGTACTGATACATGCTGTATCTTTTCTTGAACCTTGAAAACATGCTAAGTGGAAGAAGCCAGTCATATAGTGTATGATTCCATTTATATGCAACGTCCAGAACAGGCAGATCTATAGAGGCAGACAGTAGACTAGTGTTGCCAGGGCCTGGAGGAGAAGAGGGGGCAATAATTGATGGGTAGAGGGTTTCTTTTGGGGGGTGATGAAAATGTCCTAAAATCAGCTGTGGCAATGGTTGCACAACTTTGAATATACTAAAAACCAGTGAACTGTAAATGTTTAATTTTTTTTAATGAGATGTAGTTAGTTTCAAGCATACAACATAATGATTTGATATATGCTTTGTGAAATGGTTATCATAATAAGTCTAGTTAACATCCATTACCATGTGTGGTTACAGTCTTTTGATGCAAACTTTTAAGACCTAGTCTCTTAGCAACTTTCAAATAGTACATCCCCAGGACTTACTATTTTAAGACTGGAAGTTGGTAACTTTTGCTTCACCCATTTTGCCCCCTTCCTCCACCCTCCCCCACCTCTGGCAACCACCAGTTGGGTTTGGGGGTTTATTTTAGGTTCCAGATATAAGTGAGATCATATGGTATTTATCTTTCTGTGACATTTCACTTACCATAATGCCCTCACAGTCCATTCATGTTGTTGCAAAGAGCTGTATACTTTTAAGTGGGTGAATTATAATAGTATATGAATTACATCTTAGTAAAGCTGCTTAAAAAAATTTTTTTTTGAATAAACACTTGGAAAATAAACTGTAGAAAGAAATGAAAGCTCCCCTTATCCATTCCCTCCTGCTGTCTCCCCATTTCTCTAACTGCCTCTCATATGTATTCCCAGTAGAACCTCTCAAAAAGTGCGTTATGTCTAATTCTCTTTTCCTCCAGTCCCATCGACTCTTCAACACACTACCCCCTGGCTTCTGCCGCCCCTGCCCTTCCACTGCATCTGTCTTGTCAGGGGCACACGTGACCTTCAGCTCTCCAGCCTCCTTCCTACCTCTCAGACATTCAGCACTGCCACACTGCCGGCCCTTCCTCTTCTTGAAACCGTCCTGGCTGTGAGACATCTTCCTCTCCGAGTATCCTCCTGTCGCACCAACTCTTCCTCCTCAGGCTCTTTCTGAATGTCGGTTAGCCTTCCTTGGGCCTCTTCTGTCCCCCGCTTCTCCTCCCCTGGTGGTTATTGCACAGGCCTATGGAGTGAGATATTAAATACTACATTTCTGCCGACAGAACAGCTCTCTGCTCTCTTCTGTGCTGCGGAGACCCATCTTTGCTACATGACGCTTTCACTTCCTCACTTCCTGGGCACTTTGTCTTCTCAAGCTGGACTCTTCATCTCCCCCTCCCAGCCTGTCCCCATGCCCCACCACCAACCACTTACAATCATTCTTGCTTCATCTCTTACCCCCTCTCCCCCTCTTATTTGTACTTGCAGATTATTTTTGGAATCCTCCTCACCTTCTCTAGGTCTGGCTTTCGACCCCTTCTCCTGCCAGCCTCCCACCTGGCTGCCTCTGCTGCTCTGTTCAGCCTTGATGGAGGATGTGCAATCTTCCTTCATGTGGGAATTAGATCACTTTCTTCCCTTGCCCAAAATCCTTGGATGGCTTCCTGATGTCCTTAGAATAAACTCCATAGAGTCCATGTCAAGGCCAGTAAGGCCCAGCATGTTCTGGCCCCTGTTTATTTCTCCAGCCTCTTCTCCTACTACTCAGTGAAGAGACAGAAGGGGTCCAAGCATGCATGCTAAATCATGTCTGACTTTTTGCGACCTTGTGGACTGTAGCCCACCAGGCTCCTCTGTCCATGGGATTCTCCAGGTAAGAATGTTGGAGTGGGTTGCCATGCCCTCCTCTGGGGGATCTTCCCAACCTAGGGATTGAACCCGGGTCTCTCATGTCTCCTGCATTGGCAGGCAGGTTCTTTAGCAGTGTGCCACCTGGGAAGCCCTTCAGGAGTGGGTAGTGAGAGGCAATCAGGTGTGTTTCTTCCCCTGTGCCTATCACATTTGGAAGGCAGTAGTGGTCGATGCCATTTTAAGAAACAGATGTCAGCGGCAAGGAAGCAGTGGAGCCTCCTCATTGGCTTCTGGTTCCGAAGAATGGAAAAAGTACTAGAGTAAAACCTTCATGTGGAGAAACCTTCATGTGGTTTATTTTGGTGAGAAAATGCCAGACTGGACATACTTTGTAAGGGGCAAGAGAAACTGCCTGGTCTTGAGTCAACTAAGGCCCCTCTCACTTTGGATGGCCCTCTCAGCCATGTTTCTTTTCTTCATTTCCTCTCCATTTCATCATTTCTTCAAATTAATTGGCCTGTGATACATTAGTTAAGTTTTTGGTTAACATTTGCAGCATCCATAATCAGCTTCTTTCAGTGGGTTGGGACATGGCAGTGTCTGTTAAGATAGAGACAGTGATGGGGGCTTCCCTGGTGGCTAAGATGGTAAAGAACCCGCCTGCAGTGCAGGAGATGTGGGAGATGTGGGTTTGTCCCTGGGTCGGAAAGATACCCTGGAGAATTCCATGGACAGAGGAGCCTAGAGGGCTATAGTCCCTCACAATCCAGGGGGTTGCAGAGTCAGACACAACTGAGCAACTAACACTTTCGTGTAGTGTACAGTATACAAACTCTCAGTCATGTGAGGCCAGGGTGTGTCATTCAACCACTATCAGGAACAGCCCTGATCTCCTTGCTGGGCGTTGGCCCCTGCCACGTGCCTTTTTCAAAATAGCCCTATGAGCAGCACTATAGGAAGTGGCTGGTTGCCTGCCTACAGAAAACGTGTTTGTAGTCAAGGCAGCAGGTCTCTTTATTTAGAGTTCTTTTTGTGAGTCATTTTTCATATGTCATCTCTTTTAGTCCCTTAGCAGGAATGTACTCTTTTGTGGCTTGGTAAAGTTGGTGCATTCAGACATAAATTTGGAAATATTTCAGGAAAGAAATATACCCAAGCCTTGTTAAAACAGCATTTTGTGGGTCCACACCATAAAATCCTATCAAAGTCAAGATCATGCTAGAATGAGGCCGTTCTGTTGTATCTAGTATCTCACACCCTGGGACTCCATCTGTAATGCCTATGTAGGTTCTGCTTACCTTGTACCATCAGCATCATAATTGCCTACATTTGTGGCCTGTGTATTCTCATGTGCCTGGAGAAGACAATGGCACCCTACTCCAGTACTCTTGCCTGGAAAATCCCATGGGCGGAGGAGCCCGGTGGGCTCTAGTTCATGGGGTCGCTAAGAGTCAGACACGACTGAGCGACTTCACTTTCACTTTTCCCTTTCATGCATTGGAGAAGGAAATGGCAACCCACTCCAGTGTTCTTGCCTGGAGAATCCCAGGGACGGGGGAGCCTGGTGGGCTGCCGTCTATGGGGTCGCACAGAGTCGGACACGACTGAAGCGACTTAGCAGCAGCAGCATCCTGATGTGCCAGGCACCATGCAAGTTCTTTACCCGCATTGACTCATTTAATTCTCGAAACGTCCTTCAAGGTGGATGAGGAGTTACTCCCATTTACTGATGAGGGATCTGAGGATAGATAACTAGCCCAAGGCCACGCAGTTGACAGGTGGCAGAAGAGTGTTTTGCAGCCCAGCTCTGTCAAAGCCCGAACTCTTCACATTCTACCACCATACAGAACTTTCACTTTGGAGCAACTGTTAGTTTTAAATCATCTTAACAACTCAGCCACTGAAACTTAAGGGGGAATAAAGGGTTGTTTTCTACCCCTTTCTTTCTTTGCATGCTCAGTCCTGTCTGATTCTTTGCACTCCGCTGTGGAATGTAGCCCGCCAGGCTCTTCTGTTTATGTGAATTCTCCAGGCAAGAACACTGAAGTCGGTAGCCATTCTCTTCTCCAGGGGAATCTTCCCAACCCAGGGATCGAACCCCGGTCTCCTGCCTTAGCAGGCAGATTCTTTTACCACTGAGCCACCAGGGAAGCCTGCTTCCTACGCCTGCTTCCTGCTTATGTGCCGTTAAGAAAGGACAGTTAGGTCAGGTGTGGAAATGTCTCTGCTAGCAGGGGGACAGATAAGCAGCCCTTCAGTTACTGCCCTGGGCTGAGGCTTGGCTGCCGCAGTGTTTCCTGACTTGCATTGTGGACTCATGAGGCTCTTATTTAACTTCAGCAAGAGAGTTTCAGTCGTCCTTGGGGGAACAGGCAGATAACGTTTTTTGTTCCACTAGCCCCGTGTAGATAGATGTCTGTGGCTTGGAGGAGACTCATGAGCCTCTTGGGCCTCCCCTGCTGCAGGCCTTTATGCCCCGAGGACTGGCAGACAAAACAGGACCCGAGGAATGTGACGCAGTTGCTCTTCTGAATCTCATCAACTCCTGCGATCACTTCGTGGTTGATCGAAGAAAAGTCACAGAGGTAAGAACCCTCGGATTGCCAAGCAGATGCTGCCAAGCAGGAACCACACCCTGTGTTGCTAAAGCAGCCACGTGGGTGGAGCTCACAGTCTTTCCCCCAGACAGTGGTGCACAGAGGAGTTAGACTTAGATCCACCGTTGGCATTGCTGAGCAGTGAGCAGCGCTCTCGTCAACGTGTACCTGCTCTGATGTCTGGAACCCCCGTGTGAAAGCAGCTTCAGCTCTCCCTGATTGAACTTTGCCAAGTTGTTAGACAACTTGCTGTTGTACTGTGTGTCGCTAAACTGGCAAACCTCAAATTTCTCCTCCTTGTTCTGTCATAAACTGAGGCAAAGTAATTTTCCATATTAAAAAAAAACAAATACAGAGCAATGCATCATTCTCTCCATTGGATGCCAGTATTTGAGTCCTGCCCTTCTCAATCTCATTGGCTAACAGTTGAAAGACCAAGTTGAAAGTGAAAGTGTTAGTCATTCAGTTGTGTCTGACTCTTTGTGACCCCATGGACTGTAACCCTCCAGGCTCCTCTGTCCATGGAATTTCCCAGGCAGTACTGGAGTGGGTAACCATTACCTTCTCCGGGGGAATCTTCCCGACCCAGGGATTGAACCTGGGTCTCCCAAATTGCAGGCAGGTGTTTTACCATCTGAGCCACCAGGGAAGCGTAAACAGTTGCAAGACCAAGTTACCTTGACCTGAAGAAAACATAAACATTAGTGGATAAACAGTGTCAGAACAGATCACTGTGCTTGTCAGACATCCTCTGGGAGATTTCAGCTGTCTCTGTTTCACCAGAGGACAGCTCTGGCACATTTGTTACTCTGAGGATCACTAAAAAGTGTATATGGCACACACAGATTATTTATAATATGTGCAGAAATGCATGTATATTTTGCTAGCATGCCAGCGGCCAAAGGGACTGAGAGTCCTTTACCATCAGCAAAGTCAAAAACTGTCACAATAAAAAACTGACTCCTTTGATAGCTTTCCATCAAGAATGTGGAAGACTGGGCGGGAATTATATATTAACATTAAGAGTTTTGCATTGTCTGCTTCAGCCTTTGGGTATTCTCAGAGCCAATAGCTAATACTCTTGCTCTTTGGCAGGTGTTTAAAAAAATACGTATTTATTTTTGGCTCTGCTGGGTTTTCGTTGCTGTGTGGGCTTTTCTCTATTGCAGCAAGCAGGGGCTCCTCTCTAGTTGGTGTGCGGGCTTCTCATTGTGGTGGCCTCTTGCGGAGCGTGGGCTCTGGGGCTTCAGTACTTGTGGTGCATCGGCTCAGTTGTTGCAGCTCATGGGATCCAGAATGCAGGGTCAGTAGTAAGGCCATGGGCTCAGCTGCCCATGCCCATCACCATGGAGGCATGTGGGATCTTCCCAGACCAGGGATGGAACTAGTGTCCCCTGCATTGCAAGGCTGATTCTTAACCACAGAACCACTACGGAAACCCTGGCAGGTGTTTTTAAGTTAGGGCATTTGGAGGATTGTGTAAGAGAGATTCACCCAAGAGTTCAAGGACTCAGGACAGTTGTACGCTTGTTTATATTTCTCACCTTGATTAATTTAATCTTCAAATGACAGGGGGTTGAATAAGCCTTGGCAACACCTGCAGGCTACACATTTGTGGATTTTAGAATGAACAAGGCCTTTCTGTGATTTTTCTCTGGAGCTCCAAAATCTCAGTGTACCCCACTGTTGGAGTTTGAAGGTTTCTCTCTCTCTCTCTCTCTCTTTTTTTTTTTTTTTGTCTTTCTGTAGGTGATTAAGTGTCGTAACGAGATCATGCACTCTTCAGAGATGAAAGTATCTTCTGTATGGCTACGAGATTTTCAGATGAAGATCCAAAATTTTCTAAATGAATTCAGGAATATCCCAGAGATTGTGGCGGTATACTCCCAAATAGAACAGGTAAAAATTACATTTAGCAGTTCTGGCATAAAGAACTAAGGGGAGGTAAAAGGAGCTGCAGTCACTGATTTATTTTTCCTAATATATATATTTTATTGAAGTATAGTTGACGTACAATGTTTCAGGTGCACCGCAAGATGATTCAGTTATACATGTACACGTATATTATTTTTGAAATTATTTTCGATTATAAGTTATTACAAGATATTGACTGTGGATCCCTGTACTATACAGTAAACCTTTGTTACTTGTTGCATATCTATTTTTTAAATTAGAAATCTAGCATCTATTCATACTAAGTCAAACAAGTGGAATCAAAATGTCATAAAGTTTTTAGTTAGGCAAAAATTCATAAGTTTTCTTAAAATATATATATTATACAAATTATTTATATATATGTATACCAAAGCTTGAGAAAAAAATATCAAAAAAACAAACACTTGGAGAAATTGGAAAATATAAACAAAATCAAGTGGGAGTACTGAATATGAAATAGAAAAAATGAAACAAGCTAGATAAAATATAGCACAGTTCACAGTCACTTATTTAGAATTTAAAGCTTATTAGATTTAAACAAAATTTTAGAATGTAAGCATGTTTAGAATGTAACCATGTTGACATGAAGTCAGAATTGTGATTCATCTGAGCAGCTTTTCTGTGGTCACGGGATGATATTAGAATGGACCCAGCCAACAATGTTTAATTATAAATTCTTCCCTGGTAGGACAGCTGGTAAAGCATCCACCTGCAATGCAGGAGATCCTGATTTGATTCCTGCTGCTGCTGCAGTCACTTCAGTTCAGTTCAGTTCAGTCTCTCAGTCGTGTCCGACTCTGTGCGACCCCACAGCTGGCAGCCCACCAGGCTCCCCCGCCCCCGGGATTCTCCAGGCAAGAACACTGGAATGGGTTGCCATTTCCTTCCCCAATGCAGGAAAGGGAAAAGGGAAAGTGAAGTCGCTCAGTCGTGTCCGACTAGTAGCGACCCCACGGACTGTAGCCTACCAGGCTCCTCCGCCCATGGGATTTTCCAGGCCAGAGTACTGGAGTGGGTTGCCATTGTCTTCTCCGGATTTGATTCCTAGGTCAGGAAAATCCCCTGGAGAAGGGATAAGCTACCCATTCCAATATTCTTGGGCTTCCCTGGTGGCTCAGACAGTAAAGAATCCTCCTGCAATGCAAGAGACCTGAGTTCGATTCCTGGGTTGGGAAGATCCCCTGGAGAAGAGAACGGCTACCCACTCCAGTGTTCTTGCCTGGAGAATTCCATGGACTGTATAGTCCATGGGGTTGCAAAGAGTTGGACATGCTGAGTGACTTTCCCTTTCACATTTATGTAACCCAGTGGAATCTCTCTCTCTTTTTTTTTTTAAATATATTTTCCATTCAATTCATCTATTTGGTAACCCAACAGCTGTTGACATCTGACTGGGCTGTTTACATCCCTGAGGAAGATCAGCGAGATGGGTGTGACAAAGGAGTTTACCTGAGTGAGAGCCAAGTAAACGAGATAGAAATGGAATTACTAAAGGAAAAACTTCAAGAGCTCTATCTTCAAGTAAAAGAAGAAGAGGTGTTGCCTGAAGAGGTAAAAAAAAAAGAAAAACAAAAACTCACTATATCCTCTATGTGAGTAAACAAAGCAAAGAAAGGCCCCAGGGAGGAAGAGTAGCTCATTTTAACTTGTCACCGGTTATGTTTCTGATTGAAAAGTCAAATAATTTCCAGACATGAAGATTCTTTTGGCATAAAATACTGTTACCCTTAAATATTTTCACTTGATTAGCAAATATTTGGGTGCCTAGTATGTGCCACTGAGTGGAAAACTACAGGAAGGATGACCACGGAATCCTGAACCTCAGGCTCTGGGGAGTTTCTGCAGGTCAAGGTGGGGAAAAGGGGTTGCAAAACCAGCTTTGCTGAGAGATGCTGTTTCACTGGGTTGTGGTGGTGGTGGTGGTGGTGGTTCAGTCGCTCAGTTGTGTCCAACTGTTTGCAGCCCCATGGACTGCAGCCAGGCCTCCCTGTCCATCACTGGGACTAAGAATCAAATCAGAGTTTGGAAAATTGGCAAGAGCAGAAGGGCGTTCTTGGCAGAAGAAACAGCACTTGCCAAGGCATGAAAGACTAGCCTGGGCCGGACAGTGACAAGGCAGTGTAGGAGGGAGGTGTGGTCAGGTGTGAGGTTGGTCTGGCAACTCAAAGCCACATTTTGAAAGGTTTTCTGTGCCGCACTAAGAGGTTTGGACCTTATTCCCTCAAAGCAATTGGCAGCCAACAGAGGTTTTAAAGCAAGAGAGAGTAAATGAAATAGATTAGATCATGGCTTTTCAAAGTGAAGTCTTAGTGCAGTCAGAGATTGAAGACAAGCCAGGAGGCTCTTGCAGTTGTGTGAGGATGAGAGAAAAACGACTTAAGCTAGAGGTGTACAGGAGGCAGCGAGCCAAGTTCTGGAGACACTGCCGGGCAAAGGTGATGGCTTGTAGTTGCCGGTGAGATTTCTTGGACCCAGCAGGAGGTGGCAAAGTTTAAAGGATCAACAAAGCTTCTAGCTCTGGACACTGCAGGCTAATGAGGGTCTCAAGTACAGGAGCTAGGAATCTCCTTTGTTACAGGCAAGGTATTTTTAAAAGTTAACAATAATAGAATTATTGTTATAGAATAACAATATAGAATATTGTTGTAAGGTTTAGAAATATCCTGCTGGATTAGAATTCCAGATTCCCAGGAGATCTTGGACAGGTCGTTTTATCTGTCCATTCCACCTTGTCCAAGGAGAGTAGTTTTGCTGATTACCTCGTTAAACACAGCGTGTTTTATTTATTTTTTTTAATAGGCTGATTTTGAACTTTACTTTCTTTTAACTTGTTTATTTTGTGTTGGAATATAGCCAATTAACAATGTTATCATAGTTTCAGATGAACAGCAAAGGGACTCAGCCATACATATACATGTATCTGTTCTACCCCAAGTGCTTTCCAGGTGGCTCTAGTGGTGAAGAACCCACCTGCCAATGCGGGAGACAAAGATGCAAGTTCAATCCCTGGGTCAGGAAGATCCCCTAGAGAAGGGCATGGCAACCCACTCCGGTATTCTTGCCTGGAGAATCCCATGGACAGAGGAGCCTGGCGGGCTACAGTCAGTGGGGTCACAAGGAGTCAGATGTGACTAAAGTGACAGCACGCACGCATTGTCCCCCAAATTCCCCTCCCATCCAGGCTGTCGTATAAAACACAGCATGTTTTAATACAAAGTGTGTACTTCCTTTTTGAGGCCATGCTCCATACTGGTCCACGTGCCTTTGTTAAGTCACCCGACCCTGACCCAGGTGTTTCACTCAGCTTGATGGGCTC
>SJXQ01009034.1:0-21856 GCA_006408695.1 Aepyceros melampus
TCTATCAGATATAGGCCCTTAAATCTATTTCTCATTTCCACTGTATAATCCTAAGGGATTTGATTTAGGTCATACCTGAATGGTCTAGTGGTTTTCCCTACTTTCTTCAATTTAAGTCTGAATTTGTTAATAAGGAGCTCATGAGCCACAGTCAGCTCCCGGTCTTGTTTTTGTTGACTGTATGGAGCTTCTCCATCTTTGGCTGCAAAGAATATAATCAGTCTGATTTCAGTGTTGACCATCTGATGATGTCCATGTGTAGAGTCTTCTCTTGTGTTGTGGGAAGAGGGTGTTTGCTATGGCCAGTGTGTTTTCTTGGCAAAACTCTATTAGTCTTTGTCCTGCTTCATTCCACATTCCAAGGCCAAATTTGCCTGTTACTCCAGGTGTTTCTTGACTTCCTACTTTTGCATTCCAGTCCCCTATAATGAAAAGAACATCTTTTTGGTGTTTAGTTCTAAAAGGTCTTGTAGGTCTTCACAGAACCGTTCAACTTCAGCTTCTTCAACATTACTGGTTGGAGCATAGACTTGGATTATCGTGATATTGAATGGTTTGCCTTGGAGATGAACAGAGATCATTCTGTCATTTTTTGAGATTGCATGCAAGTACTGCATTTCGGACTCTTTTGTTGACCATGATGGCTACTCCATTTCTTCTGAGGGATTCCTGCCCACAGTAGTAGATATAATGGTCATCTGAGTTAAATTCACCCATTCCAGTACATTTTAGTTCGCTGGTTCCTAACATGTCGATGTTCACTCTTGCCATCTCTTGTTTGACCACCTCTTATTTGCCTTGATTCATGGACCTGACATTCCAGGTTCCTATGCAATATTGCTCTTTACAGCATCGGGCCTTGCTTCTATCGCCAGCCACATCCACAGCTGGGTATTGTTTTTGCTTTGGCTCCATCCCTTCATTCTTTCTGGAATTATTTCTCCGCTGATCTCCAGTAGCGTATTGGGCACCTACCAACCTAGGGAGTTCCTCTTTCAGTATCCTATCATTTTGCCTTTTCAACTCTTCATGGGGTTCTCAAGGCAAGAATACTGAAGTGGTTTGCCATTCCCTTCTCCAGTTGGCCACATTCTCTCCACCATGAGCCGCCCATCTTAGGTTGCCCCATGGGAATGGCTTCGTTTCATTGAGTTAGACAAGGGTGTGGTCCTAGTGTGATTAGATTGACTAGTTTTCTGTGAATATGGTTTCAGTCTATCTGCCTTTCTTCCTTAATCTTATACCATTTTATCTCCTCCAGAAACTGCAAATGTTATCCTATTTAATATTCAATGTATGTACTTATTTTTAATATCTGATTCTTCTTCTCTCCTTGGTCTGGTAACTGTTTTAAAGAAGCCAACATGCAAATTTCTGGAAGCACCAAAAGATGGGGTCAGCTAATGCTTCAGAGAGCGTCTGGACTTCAGTCTTGGTCTTAGTCAAAGTGACTAGGTAGACGTGAACTTCATGGTGGAGAAAAACCACTCTCACTACTCATGATGGCAATGTATTTTTATTTTAAGATGAGGAATGGCCATAAAATTCATCCCTGTGTCTTTCCTGTTCAGAACATTTCATTTGAGTTAATGGGAGATGAAAAGAAATGGTTACAGAGAATTAAGTTGATTGTAGATATCAGTTTAAGTGATTTAACTTGATTTTTTTCCCTACAATATGTTGAATATCCCTTCTGTACTAGGATTTGTAAACTCCTGAAATCATGAATAGGTTAAAAAAAAAGCATTAAATTTGAGAATTCTCAGCTTATAGTTTCCTTTTTTTTAGGTACACCTGCTTATCTGGATGAAAAATTGGAGAAAATTATTTCCTTTGCAATCTTGGTATATCATACAAATTCTCATTCAAAGGCAGCTTCAACTAAAACTTAAGGGAATAGAATCTGTGATTTGTTGCCTCAGATCTTCCAGTGTTCTCCACTCCTCATTTCTCAAGTGAAGTAGACATTCTTAAAGGTCAAAGGAAAAAAACACATGTAAACAGTGGAAAAATATTAAACATTCAGAGAATCTGTGCTGTTTTAGAGACTGTATTTTGAGTACAAGGGTGAGTTTTGAGTGAAGATCCCAGAGGACATGAAGAGCTTACATGGAAGAGAAAGCTTGGGTGTGCAATGCAATGGAATTATTGTCTTACTTTGTCCAGTTCGCCTATGGGTGAGTGGGATACAACACACAGTGTAACTTTTACAGACAAAGGCTCCATCTCCAGCACACGATTTCCTCTCTCGCCCTACTGATCAGCAGCATAGACCTACGGAATTTTTTACTTATTTTAAGAGAAAGAAAAACAAAAACGAATCAAACATTTAGATACCAATTCTATAATGACTGTGAAAAGTAAGGTCTTAATGATGCAAAGTAGATGGGCATGGCATGAAACCTGTTTCACCTGTGTTTTGAGAAAGCTTATACAGTCATGTTAGGGGAAGCACACTGATTGAAACCGCCCACCCACCCTGGCCAGGTACTATAGTAACCATTTGCATGAGTTGTTTTATAACAGGAGATCCTGATAAGGAATACAGAACCAATAAGCCACCACCAACTGAAAGAGTTCAGGAAAGGTCGAAAGGAGACACCACGTGTCCGTCCACTTCCCAGAATCCCTCTCGCTAGCATCCGTCTTGGCTGAGTGATGCATGGGCCACCAGGACAGACTCCGAATTAGAATGATTGGCCAAAGACCACCTGGAAACTAATCCCATCACCATAAAACCTGAGACTGTGAGCCACGCAGCAGAGCAGTTCTCCTGGGTTCCCTTACCCTACTGCTCTCCACCCGGGTGCCCTTTCCTAATAAAATCTCTTGCTTTGTCAGCACATGTGTCTCCTCGGACAATTCATTTCCGAGTGTTAGACAAGAGTCCAGTTTCCGGCCCTGGAAGGGGTCCCCCTCCCTGCAATTGTCAGAGGTTAATACATTCACATAGATTTTTCTTTGCGTCCTAGAAATTAAAATGCTTTTCCAAAGACTGTGGGTGACAATTTGCTTTCAAGTTTGAAAGGCAATCAGCACCCTGGACATCACAGATGCCTTTGGGCAAGGAGCTAGCCCAGCCCACCTGCAGCAGGGTGCGCCCTCTGCTGGGGGGACTGCTCTCAACTCTTCCTCAATGACAGTCTCTCACCTGTTCACATAAGGGATCCAAGTTTGGATCCAGGAGGTGAACAGGCCCCTGTGTGTCTCTAACGTTGCCCGTGGCAGCATGGGCTTGTCTCAGAGGGTGGCCAGGTCTGCAGAAAACCCTGCACAGAGGGTGTCACAGTGTTACAGTCTCCATTCCACAGAAAATGACAGCAGGAAAACAAGTTCAAACACCAACAGGATAGTCTCCAAGGTCATGCATGCCACACACTGGCTTCTAGTTTTAAGGAACTGAAACTACTAGTATCTGACAACAGAGACAAAAGTGCAAGGAACTTGCCTGCCTAAGGCCTTCCTCACTCAGTTCACTATGGTCAAGATCGGAGGTTCGCAGAGGCCTGCCCCTCACCCGGATCTCAGGGAGGCTATACATTCAACCCTGAAAAACTCTCCTTGTTGCTGGGTGGTGTGATGTGACTAGTGTGGGCTGCTATTTAGTTTTGCTTCCAGGCCTCAGCCTGGTTTGCTAACATACATGAGGCAGAGAGTGTTTTTTAGAATGAGAAACCTTACACTTTCTGTCTAAAATAGGAGAAGACTATTTTAAAGACTTTTTTCCTGACAGAGAATCAATTTCTAAGAGATGTTACATTTTCTGTAGATTTTAGGATCGTTGTCTATGAGATAAGACAAGCATTAATTCTAAGTCACTTCAGTCGTGTCTGACTCTGTGTGACCCCATAAACAGCAGCCCACCAGGCTCCCCGATCCCTGGGATTCTCCAGGCAAGAACACTGGAGTGGGATGCCATTTCCTTCTCCGATTCGTGAAAAGTCAAAGTGAAGTCGCTCAGTCGTGTCCAACTCCCAGTGACATGGACTGCAGCCAACCAGGCTCCTCCATTCATGGGATTTTCCAGGCAAGAGTACTGGAGTGGGGTGCCATTGCCTTCTCCAGGCATTAATAGAGACCTTTAAAAGTTTTCTAGTAATTTCACAAAAGCGACAAATTCTCTCTGAAATTCATCCATCTTAAAGAATATTTTGTAAAAGGAGTTTCTGAAAACTTGATTTTCATAAAAGAAAACACCACAGAATTCTCACTTTAATTCTTTTTCCCACAATTTATGTTTCCATGCTCAGGACTGAATTTATTTGTTTCTTAAGACTTAAGTACTAGAGACTGATGGGCTAAAACAACAGAAAGGTATTCTGTCAGGACTGAAGAGCTGAGGAATGAAACCAGGTGTTGTCCAGGCCAGGTCAGCTACCCTCTGAGGTGAAGGCACTCCTCACCCTTTTCCCTTTCTTGAGCCCCAGGTGTTCCTTGACCATTGGCACCATACATCCAGTCACCGCGTCTGTCTTCACATGATCTCTTCTCTGAATCTCTGTCTTTGTGTCCTTTCTCCTCTCCTTAGAAGGCCACTTATATTAAAGGCCCACCATAGCACAGTATGACCACATCATGATCACCAAATGATATCAATACTGGCTATTTCCTAAATAATGTCACATTCAGAGGTCCTGGAGTCTACAATGTCACTATAATTTTTAGGGGAACAAAATTCAACCAGTAATAGTACATAAAAGCAATTCTTACTTTAATAGACACTAAAGGATTCATATAAAACTAGCATTAAAGTTTCTAATAGCTTCTTCACTTTGTTTTGTATTTGTTTGTTTTTCTTTCAGATGCTTATCTTTTGACTTTGTTCACTGCATGTATGTGTAGATATATATATATATAGTCAAAGAAGTTCTTGAGGAAAAACTTCACTTGAGATGATGGGACAACATGAAAAATGTATGAGGGCTGGAATTTTCAGAACAGCGACCTGCCACCTGCTAGAAACCCCTATTTGTCTTGGTAGCTTCAGAAAGCAGGAAGAAACCCCAGGATAATTTTCTTAAAAAAAGACAAGATCAGAGAAAGCCAAAACTTAAAGAAGTATAAATAAATAAAAGGGTGAGTTACACTTTGGTGAACTGTGGAACATATAAATTCTTTATCTACCTCTACACCATGGTTGGTTTTTTGTTTTGTTTTGTTTTGTTTTTTGAGTGAATGAGATTATTACCATGAAGTTCAGAGTTGAAAGGCAAACATTATTTTTGCTCAGTTATCAAAATTTTATTCTTGAATATTTCTCAGAGAATATAAAGAGCAAATATGATTATGGAATCATGCAGGATATTGTATTAGTTTATTTATCTTGATTAGTTTACTCTGATTGTGGATTTAAATTGTCCAAAGTCTAAGAAAGCTAAGTCTGCTTTTATAATTGCCAAGATACTGTTTTCGGAACAAAAGGAATTTGACATTGTCATTATTTTTCAGGAACCGTTCAATTCACCATGACCTGCATCAGGCTGACCCGTGAGAACAGTCCTGTAGTTTTCCTATTTAATAAAAGCTGGGGTGACAGACTGACCCCCTGAGCACTGGTGGCCTGGAGCCTGATTCCATAACAACTGGACTTAAATAAAAGCCCAGAAAGCTGACAGTGATAGACACAGGCACCCTGAGACATTCAAATAAAGAATCCAATCATTGCTCTTCTCACAAACACCATCTCCTTTTGAAATGCAGGCTCATGACTGTGGCTTCCAACATACAGGCAGTGAGAACCTTACTTTTTCACACACAACTGACAAGAACCAGGAAATCCTACAGAAGCTGGTTCTACTTGATGAGACTTAACAGAGGAAGAAAGAGTTCTCTTTAAGCACCACTGGGAAAAAGAGAAAACACAGTCATACATTTTTCATGTTGTCCCATCATCTCAAATAAACTTTTCCTCAAGAACTTCTTTCATTTTATATATATATATATATATGTATATATATATATATACACATACATATACATATATATGTATATATTGGAAATGATATTTAGAAATTGGAAATGATAATTAGAGCTCATAATATTTGTATGTAACTTGAAAATTTTTCTGTCATTTCTTTAGGATCCAGTGGGGATATTGTATATATGTATATACATATACATATACATATACATTATATGTGAGTACATACATACATATATATATACGTGGCTTCCTGGTTGGGAAGATCCCCTGAAGAAGGAAATGGCATCCCACTCCAGTACTCTTGCATGCGAAATCCCATGGACAGAGGAGCCTGGTGGGTGGGCTGCAGTCCTCAGTGTCATCGCAAAGAGTTTGATACATCTCAGCAACTAAAGAAACACAGCAACATATATCGATATAGATATACCGAGAGACAGACAGAAAGAGAGAGAGAGAGACAGAAACAGAGACAAAGACAGACTCAGACAGAATTGTGAGAGCATAGGCACTAGGTTGAAGCAACTGGGTTTTTGATATTTCGTTGGATATTTCATTTGACATAAAATTCTTACACATTTTTCCTTATCTTGAACTGAACTATCAACTTTCTGCACAAGCTATATGATTTTTTCCCCTGTCAATTTCTTTGACTTAAGTGTCTTTGAAAGTTAATTCACTAGCTGCCAGGAAAAGACCAGTTCTAACACCTGATTTCAACATTCTTAAACAGGTAACCTGAGACCTGCAGTTATTGGACAGATCTTGAACCAGCTCACCTCCACACTGTTGTTTGGAGAAATTTCTGAAGGTCAGTACTAGCTGTTCTGTTATCTAGATCATCTGGGAAGAAAAGCAAGATGGTGGTCCCCTTCCGAATATGACCCTGGACCCACCTGTCTACATGTCAGGGTCTTCAGTGCTTTCTTAGAGCCCCGGGCCTTGTACACTGTGTCCTGACAGTCAATCTGCACTTTCTCAGTGAGATTCTTCTTCCCACTGTTCCAAGCAGTATAAACTTTAGCTAGCGGTATTCATCTAAACACACAAGAGCTTTATTTCACTTTGCTTGAGCTTGACCACTCCCACCCTCCTCTGGCTCTGTCTACACCACTACCCCCACCAGGGGATTTGCATGTGGTTCCCCAGGGAGGACCTTCCCTTGCAAGTCTGAGATAAAAGCTCAGCTCTGGTCTTGCTCTGACTTATCAGGACTCCTCAGTTCACACTTCTGACATGAGGTTCCCTGCTCAGCTCCTGGGGCTCCTCCTGCTCTGGGTCCCAGGTAAGGATGGAGGGGGCATGAGAAGAGGCTGGGGGCCTGAGTTCTGGGGGCAGCTCAGCTCTCCATGTGTGTTCCGTCTGCGTGTTCGGTGTGTGTGGCTTGTCGTGCAGATGAACATGGGATGTTTAGATCTGAGAGAATGAGGCAAGTTCCAGAAGGAAGAAGGACCTGTACTCTGGTCAGGACTGTGACAGAGAAAGTGGGGATGATATAGGCTTCTTTATACTTCCCGATGTCAGGTTCATTATCGTGATTGTACATTTTTGTTTTATGGATGAAAAGTACTGATAATGAGAGTAAAATGAAGTAGTATTTTAGCTAACATAAATAAGAAATTGGAAATGATAATTAGAGCTCAGAATATTTGTATGTAAGTTGAAAATTTTCTGTCATTTCTTTAGGATCCAGTGGGGATGTTGTGCTGACCCAGACTCCCCTCTCCCTGTCTGTCACCCCTGGAGGGACGGTCTCCATCTCCTGCAAGTCTTCACAGAGTCTGAAATATAGTGATGGAAAAACCTATCTGCGTTGGTTTCAACATACACCAGGCCAGTCTCCACGGCAATTGATCTATGAGGTTTCCAACCGTGACACTGGGGTCCCAGACAGGTTCACTGGCAGTGGGGCAGAGACAGATTTCACACTGACAATCAGCAGGGTGCAGGCTGAGGATGCTGGAGTCTATTACTGTTACCAACATACATATGATCCTCCCACAGTGATACAGCCCTGAACACAAACCTCCCTGTCTGTGTGGCTCAGCTGCTCAAAGTGCAGCTTCTCTGGGGAACTGACAGCAGATGCTCTGAGTCTGTGTAAGAGGTGGCAGTCTCAGGGGAAGAGTTTGCAGTGAGGGCTCTGGATCATGAGTGTCTTAGCTTTTCTTCAGGCACCACATGTGAAGGTCCCATGAGCCGCACCGCCTGGTCCTGGCAGAAGCAGCAGGGACTGTAGGGGTCCTGTGTCCGATACAGCCAGTTCTCTGAAAGGGGGGCTGAGTGAAAGGTCAGGTATTTCTTCTCACCCAGGTTACCATTGTCTCATTGGGGTGATATGGAGGAAAGCTCAGGGAAAGGAACATAACAATAGTATTTGCTCCCATCTGAGACAAAAAGGATGGAACCATGCATTCTTGTTCAGAATTTGGCTTGTATTTAATTGTTGTATATATTTGGAGATTTATTTAACCTTTCCCCTTGGCTTGCATGCATGATAAGTCACTTCAGTTGTATCTGACTCTTTGGGACACCATGGACTGTAGACTGCCATGCTCCTCTGTCCATGGGACTTCCCCGGCAAGAATACTGGAGTAGGTTGCCATTTCCCTCTCAACCCAGGGATGGAACCCACATCTCTTATATCTCCCCATTGGCAGGAGGGTTCTTTACCACTAACATGATCAGTAAAGCCCTTTTCCCTTGGTTTATTGATCAGTAATGAAGGAAAATAAAAGATTTTATTTTCTTTAGCAATAAAAATGCTAAAACTTGTTATAAGAATTAAATAGATGAATACATACAAAATAGTTATCATATGACTGGTAAAGTCTGTAAGTGAAAATGAAAAGTGAGTGGCAGTGTGAGTCGCTCAGTCATGGCTTTGCAATCCCATGGACTGTAGCCTGCCCGGGTCCTCTGTCCATGGAATTCTCCAGGTTTTCACTCAATAAATATTTGTTGCCATTGTCAGTTTGCTTCATCTTCTACTTAGAGAGATACTGTCTTTTGCACAGTATCTTTATTTCAAATCATTCCTTAGATTCTCTTTATCTTTGGTAAGTCCAACTTAAGTGGTGGAGTATCGTATTTTCTATAACCTACCAAGAAGTGTATAAATTTTTGGGAAAAAAGGAAGGGCTACAGTCCACCATTCTTTCCAAGGCAAGAATACTGGAGCAGATTACCATACCCTTCTTGAGAGCATCTTCCTGACCAAGGGATTGAACCTAATGTCCTGCATCGGCAATGGCAAGCGGAGCCTTTATATAGACATCGAGGGGCTCCAGATAACAAGGAGTCTGACTCCACAGGGACATTCAAAACTCACAAACCCAAGTCCACACAAGTTGACTTTACCTCTGCAACCCTATTAAAAGCCCAAACTTCCGCCTCTTTCAACCCAGCCTGCTCCAGCTAGTGCCCACCTTACTCCACCTGGAATTTTTTTATGTAACTGATCATCTTTCCTCAAATCATATAGGTATGAGGGCTGTCTGGAGACTCAAAAAAGTTCTTAATAATTAATTCTATCTCATGTACAGGGAGTACAAAGAGAGGATGTACTTGAAAAGTTGAGAAGTAGTGAAGCCTAGGGAAGTGAGCCCTATTCCTCTTTAATGGCACTTAAACACATTTGCTATCTCACTAAGGAATCCTCAAAGCTAAAAATTTTAAGGAAAAAAAGAGAGATGGTGTAACCCTCAAAGCCAAGCACAGCTTTCAGTAATATTCTTGGTCAGAGATAAAAATAAGGTTCCAAGAGCACCAGAGAATGCTGGATCCTGATTCGAACAAAGCCTTCAGGTAGAATGGGGGAAGGGCCATACCTGGGAGAGGAGATGAACCAGGAAGAGCACGGAATCACCAGGCTGAGGCCCAGCCTCAAATTCATGTCTCCCTGATTGGGTGAAAGTGATCAACAGCTAGCATTTTGCCAGATTCAAAAGTAAATCATTTCTGATTGACAGAAATCATTCCAGGGTCTAAACTCATCTCTAACATTTTTAGGGTAAATATGTATGTTAATCTACATAAACATTAAGTGTATACATTACAGTCTCACTTTTATTAAAACACGGAGGCATACATTATCAAGAAGGAAAAATAGTTTCAGAGAAGGCAATGAACACAGGTGGAATATAATGGACATCAAGACAGAGCCAGAGTATTCGTAGCTATGAGGGGAATTACTTATTATATGCTTATCATATGTGTGACAGGATGTAGAATATTTTCATGAAACCAGAAACTTTTAAAAATGACCAGGAAGAATTAAGTACCTACATTAACAAGAGACTGACTGAGCGTCTTCCAGTGCTCTGTTGTTTGGAGTCTAGTCAGCAGTATACACTCGGCAAAATGGTCACATCATGCCAGGTTATAACTACATCATGTCCATGTCCTTAGGTTTATCTTCATCCTAGGGATATTTCAGTCATTGCTTAGGTTATAGGTACTTAAAACTAGAGAAAATTTATACACAGAACTACATTCATGTAAAAAAAAAAAAAACCTGAATAAGCAGCATCATTTTTTTTCCCTCATAACTCCTGTTCCATGTTTGCACTCACACTAAGTTCCTTTCTTTCCCACTTTGCGATGGGGCTTCTCTGCTGACTCCATCTCCTCCCTCCGGCCTGTGGCCATGGAGGGAGCCTGTCCACCTTCTGAAGGCCATCTCTTCTCATCCACAGTAATGGACACACCTGCCCGCCATGCTTCCTGCACAAACCACACACTCTCCTCAACCACTGATCATAGGGGTTCCCCAGGCTCCTGGGGTCCCAGCCTGGCTCAATGACTGTGGGTCTGGGACAGATTTCACACTCACACTCACCAGGGTGGGGTCCCTGCATGGGACTTCTGTGCACAGAACCCTCACTGGGACCCGCACATGTCATAGCCCTAAACACAGCCCTCCCTTGTGGGTTCAGCCCTTGCGCTCAGCTGAGCAGCTGCTTCCCCCAGGGAATCGGGGTCAGAGCAGCTGCTCTTCTCAGTGGAGAGCAAACTTGGGGAGGAGGAAATGGTGGGGAGCCCTGGAAGGAGGTGGGAACATCCTCAGGTCCAGAGCCCAGGAGTCCCTGTCATGAGTTCCCCAGGGTCTGGACCGCTGACTGAGATGCTCACAGACGGCTCCATGCTGACTCTCCCTCAGCTCTCAGCATCACTGACTGTGAAGGACCCACCACCTGCTCTCCAGGCCCGTAGAGCACAGATCTTCCCGCACTGGTTCACCTGCCAGACTCAGACACTTGCTCATTGACAGGGTTGGGGCCCCAGGGAGGGACTAGTTAGTGATTCTGAGAAAATTGTCTTTCCCTCAGTCTCTCTGGCAGAAAATCCTAGTCTAGAGAATCTTAATCATCCTGATGTATATTCTCTTAAAATCTGGAAATTATCCTCATATTAGAGACAGAATACCAGGATGAAATTTGAGCTTTATGTGAGTATCATGTAGTCACAGCTTCTAAGTTTGTTCAACTAAATCTGTTCGAGAATATCCTGGCTTTGAATCATACTCATGCCTTTCCTCTGCTCCATGCATCTCAGCTCCTGCTTCTGTCCTAAACTACCAGGACCGCAGGTTTCCCTTATGGCAGACATCCTCTCCCCTAACTCTCAGAATGCCCCTGTTCTTGGTTGGAGTAGTTAATGATTTTCAAAGTGCAAGAGTCAGGCAACTGTAGGGTACAATGTACTTTATATTTTTATCCAGATAGTGATATATGTAAACCTTCATGTGTTGTATACTTAACATATTTGCCCATTCTTCCTGTATGTTTTTAAATATCACAATTAAAATGTAAAAGAACAAATCCAGAGTCTTTAAACAAATATTTAAACAAGAACAAAACTCAGTACACAGAGAGGGAAACTCAGCATTCTTAAATAGATGTGTAATATGATGCATGAATATGAGAGTTGGATCATAAAGAAGGCTGAGCACCGAAGAATTCATGCTTTTGAACTGTGGTGCTAGAGAAGACTCTTGAGAGTCCCTTGGACAGCAAGGAGATCAGACCAGTCAATCCTAAGGGAAATCAACCCCGAGTATTCACTGGAAGGATTGGTGCTGAAGTTTAAGCTCTAGTACCTTGGTCACCTGATGCAAAGAGCCAGCTCATTGGGAAAGCACCTGATGCTGGGAAAGATTGAGGGCAGGAGGACAATGAGTTGACAGATGGTTGGATGGCATCATTGACTCAAAGGACATGAGTCTAAGCAAGCTCCAGNGAGGGTGGTGAGCTGTGGCGCAGCGCTGCTCTTCCTGTGTCTTTGTCCCCATGTTAGATGCACACCTTGCCCTCTGTAAGGGCATGTGACATTTAGCAATATGAGAATGATAATAAATGCAGAGGAAATAGGTAGGTGTTCTCAGTAAAATACTGTGAGATACATGTTGGTAAGTGTGCATGACTCCTAGAGACCTCTTTTTACATTGTGAATCTTGGATTATTTTGAAACTGGAAATTTTGAATAGTAATTAGGATTTAAAAAACAACTTAGCCTGAAATAAGCAAGAGAAAAATTCAGAAAATGCCTCTTTATATTTGTCTGAAATATTGTACTTTTCTCTGTATTTTTTAGGATCCAATGGGGCTATTATGCAGACCCAGACTCTACGCTCCCTGTCTGTCATCCCTGGAGAGATGGCCTCCATCTCCTGCAGAGCCAGTCAGAGCATTCAAAATAGACATGGAGACAATTTTTTGCACTGGTATATGCAGAAGCCCAGTCAGTCTCCACAGCTCTTGATTTATAAGGCTTCCGACTAGGAGTCCTGTGTCCCAGACAGGTTCACAAGCAGTGGGTCAGGGACAGATTTCACCCTCATAATCAGCAGGGTGGAGGCTGAGGATGCAGGAGTTTATTACTGCCAGCAGAGTTTGTTTACAAGCACCTCCCACAGTGGTACCACCCCAAACAGAAACCTCTCTCTCCTGGTGGCCCAGTTGCTCACATGTGTTCATGGAGGGCATGAGACCCTGAGTCTGTGTAGGAGGAAGATGCTGGAGAACCAGGGAACAGAATGCGTCTGAGGGCTCAGGAAGGAAATGAAGTCTCTCTGCTCAACTTCAGACAACACCGGTTAAGGCCCCATGTGGGTTCTTGAGTGACAGCACCAGCAGGAGAATGGACAGTCTAAGTGCCCTCTGAGCAAACAGCCCTGAGGAAGGGGAGGTGAGAGAGGTCATCCTACTTCTCGCCCCTTGAGTACAGTGACGTGTAGAATCATATCAGCATATCAGGGGACAGTGAGGTGAATTTATAGCAAAACAAGTTCAATACATGGTAGCAGTTCACACTTCTTAATATATTATTCAGTTAAGTTCAGCTGCTCAGTCGTGTCCAGTTCTTTGCAACCCCATGAATTGCAGCACGCCAGGCTTCCTGTCCATCACCAACTCCCAGAGTTTGCTGAAACTCATGTCCATCGAGTTGTAGATGCCATCTAACCATCTCATCCTCTGTCGTCCCCTTCTCTTCCTGCCTTCAATCTTGCCCAGCATCAGGATGTTCTCTGAGGAGTCAGTTCTTCACATCAGGTGGCTGAAGGGCTGGAGTTTCAGCTTCATCATCAGTCCTTCCAATGAATATTCAGGACTGATCTCCTTTATAATGGACTGGTTGGATCTCCTTGCTGTCCAAGGGACTCTCAAGAGTCTTCTCCAACACCACAGTTCAAAAGCATCAATTCTTTGGCACTCAGCTTTCTTCATAGTCCAACTCTCACATCCATACATGACCACGGAAAAACCATAGCTTTGACTAGACAGACCTTTGTTGGCTTATAGTATCCTTATCATATTACATATTAGTATATTATTAAGATAATAAAATTCTTCTAGGATCAAAAATAGATTTTCCCCACTTTCCTCACTTTCTAAATCTCCTTTTTACTCCATGTCTTCCTACTCCTTCACTATCTGCCTGATCACAGTCTATTCAACCTGGCTTCAGGGAGAGTTGGTGGGAAAATTAGTAAAAACTTTTGGGTTATGCATGTACAAATATTTTCTCTAAATTTATGGCAGACACAACGTCCCATTGTAAAAATTCTTTGATATTTCTCAATTCAGTTCAGTTCAGTCACTCCGTCATGTCCATCTCTTTGTAACCCTATGGACTATAGCACACCAGGCCTCCGTGTCCATCACCAATTCCTGGAGTTTACCTAAACTCATGTCCATTGAGTTGGTGAGGCCATTCAACCATCTCATCCTCTGTCATCCTCTTCTCCTCCCACCTTCAATCTTTCCCAGCATCAGGGTCTTTTCAATGAGTCAGCTCTTCACATCAGGTGGCCAAAATATTGGAGTTTCAGCTTCAGAATCAGTCCTTTCAATGAATAATCAGAACTGATTTCCTTTAGGATGGACTGGTTGGATCTCCTTGCTGTCCAAGGGACTCTCCAACATCACAGTTCGAAAGCATCAATTCTTCAGCATTCAGCTTTCTTTATAGTCCAACTCTCACATCCATACATGAGTACTGGAAAAACCATAGCCTTGACTAGGCAGACTTCTGTTTTTGTTTTCTCAATTACCTACTGCAAAAAGGAATAAGGTGTTTTCAAATGTTGGTATTTATAAACTAAAAAAAAATTAATAAACTGGATTACATAGGTGTAGAATTTATTCTGTAGTACCCTGGAAGAATACAGAATGATGTGAGAGGTTTTGTTTTGTTTGTTGAAAAGGAAGAAAAGGAAGAATTTTATAGTGTGGGAAGACTTCAGGAGTGACACACAAAGGAAACACATTTGGACACATTCTGCCCTTTGGCTTCTGTTTGGTGGAATTCGAAAAAGGTGGTGGGGTTGAGAACTGAAAATGGGAACCCAGAAAGAAGATCCAGTGTGTTCCTATGGAAACACAGAGAGGAAGAGATGTGGGCCTGGGTTTCTTCTGATGTCTAGGCCACTGTTACTGTCAGAGCAAATGAGAGTGTGGAGTAGGCTCTGTCATCATCAAGGGCTCAGCAATGCCCCTGAGCAGGAACCTGAGATCGTGTCCCACAGTCACTGTCAACCTATTGCAGATGAGGGGAGTCTCGAAAACCTATTTGATCCTGGAGACAGTCCAGCAGAGGCCATGGGCTTGGTTGGGAGATGCTACAGTCATCTGTAGGCCTGAACAGAAAGGCCTGAAGGGTGCAGAACAGCAGATGCTGAGGGGATGGAGACCAATGGGGAGGATTCCTGGTTTGGGGTCTAGCATCCCCTCCCCTCCCCTGACTACTGACTCAGATCTCAGAATGTCCCCTTTAGAAAAATTGCCCTTATGCTAGAAGTAGCCTGGGTCCATAACCCTCAGATGGATTCTCTTTCCAGCTGCATTCCCCTCTGACAGCCAAATCAGAACCTCTGTACACATGCCAATTTGGAAAATAATATAGAAGGACAAATTCCTTGGTAAATATCACCTCAAACCTGAAAGCTTCAATTTTTCATGTCATCTAGGTCTCATATTTTCCACTCATTTCTGATGTTCTGAAAATATGAATCTTCACTTTACCCTTTTATTATGTTGTACCTTCTGCAGTGGTTGGCTTACCAAACCATCCAATGTTCTTCCTAGCAATGGTGATTCACCTTTTGTATTATTTCACATTTCTAACCAAAATACAATTTGGACACTATAAGCCTGGTATAGTATTATTATGAAAACAAATGAATTCAAACAGTAAAGAAATGCAAAGTTTTCACATGAATCTTCATATCCTGAAAATAAATCTGATTCACGTTTTCTGTGCTGTGCTGTGCTTAGTTGCTCTGTCATGCCCAACTCTTTTCACTCCATGGACTACAGCATGCAAGACTCCTCTGTCCATGTGGATTCTCCAGGCAAGAATACTGGAGTGGGTTGCCATGTCCTTCTCCAGGGGATCCTCCCAACCCAGAGATCGAAACCAGGCTTCTGGATTGCAGGCAGATTCTTTACTGTCTGACCACCAGGGAAGCCCAAGATTACTGGAGTGGGAACCCTCTCCTTTCTCCAGAGGGTCTTCCCAACCCAGGAATTGAAGCAGAGTCTCCTGCGTTGCTGGCAGATTCTTTAACAGCTGAGCTACCAGGGAAGTTCTCACATTTTCTAGTGATTCTTGTATAGAAACTGAATACTTCAAATAGATACCAGGTTTTTATTTATTTATTTATTTATATTTAATTTTTATTTTTACTTTATTTTACTTTACATTACTGTATTGGTTTTGCCATACATTGACATGAATCCGTCTCGGGTGTACATGAGCTCCCAATCCTGAACACCCCCCCCCACCTCCCACCCCATATCAACTCTCTGGATCATCCCCGTGCACCATCCCAAGCATCCTGTATCCTGTATCGAACATAGACTGGCGATTCGTTACTTACATGATAGTATATATGTTTCAGTGCCATTCTCCCAAATCATCCTACCCTCTCCCTCTCCCTCAGAGTCTAAAAGTCCATTCTATACATCTGTGTCTCTTGCTGTCTAGCATACAGGGTTAAATATTGTAAATCTTCCAACTTTGTACTTCCTCAAAAAAAATTTTTACTATTATAGGTTTTTGCATTTTTATATGTATTTTAGGATCAGCTTGTCAATTTTTACCAAAAAAAAAAGCCTGCTGGTATTTTTGCTTATGGCTGCATTGAATCTATAGATGAATTTAGGAATAACTGACATCATAACAATGTTACCTTTCAATCCATGAACATGATGCATTTATTTATTTAGATCTTACTTTGGTCTCAGCAGTATTTTGTAGTTTTAGTGTACTGATTTTACACATAATTTGCTGAACTTATCCATAAACATTCTATGTTTTTAAGTCATTGTAAATGGCTCTAAATTTTTATTTTCCAGTTGTTCAGTTCTAGTATACAAAAATACAAATAACTTTTGTACATTGACCTTTTATCTTGTGATCTTGCTAAATTAATATATTAGTTCTAATAGCTCTTTTATAGATTCCTTAGGACTTTTTACTTATATTATTATATTATCTGATCTGTAAATAAAGACAGTTTACTTCTTCATATCTAAATATGTGACCTTTTTTCTTTTTTTTCTGTGGCAGTGATTAGGACCTCAGTACAGTGTTGAACAGAAATAATGAGAGCAGACATCCCTGTCCTGTTCTTAGTGTAAAAGTATTCTCTTTCAGCATTAAGTATGATATTAGCTGTAGAACTTTCATAGATGCTCTTTACCACATTTTACTCTTAATTTTAACAAAGCTTTTCTCATAAATAGATGGTGAATGTTATCAATGCTCTTTTTTGTATATATTGTGATAAGTTATGTTTTTCTCCCTTATTTTCCATTATGGTGATTTTCAAATGTTAAACTAATCCCGCATTTCTAAGATGAACCCCACTTGGTCATGATATATGCTTTTTATTAGGAGTTGGTTACGATTTGGTAACATTTCTTAAATGTTTTTATATTTATTTTCATAAGAAAAAGACAGTTAATTTTCTTTGTACTGTTTTGTTTTCCTTCTCTCAAGGATAATAGTTCTGCGCTAATTGTTGTCCAATGCCTAAAAAGTTATTCCATATATTTGTACAGTTTTCTAGTTATTTATGGGCTTTCCCCATGAGGCAGCAGTAAAGAATCCATCTGC
Source organism: Aepyceros melampus (assembly GCA_006408695.1). Classification (NCBI taxonomy): domain Eukaryota; kingdom Metazoa; phylum Chordata; class Mammalia; order Artiodactyla; family Bovidae; genus Aepyceros; species Aepyceros melampus. The sequence goes on from SJXQ01009034.1 coordinate 17,543, forward strand.
AATCAGGAGACTCGGGAGATGCAGGTGTGATCCCTGGGCAGGGAAGATCCCCTGAAGGAGGAAATGGCATCCCACTCCAGTATTCTTGCCTGAAAAATTCTCCTTCAGGATAGAGAAGCCTGGTGAGCTACAGTTTGTGGGGTCACAAAAAGTTGGACATGACTGAGTGTGCACACACGTACACGCACTAGTTAGTTATGCAGGACAGAAAGTACAGCACAATTTTAATCATGTACAGAAGCTAAAATTCCTCTCCCTTGGATCTTTTTATTCAAATTTCACTTCAAAAGCTGTGATCACTACAACAATGCTCTTCCTTTACTGCTTCGTTTTTCTCCTTAGTACTCATTATCCAACACAATGTATATTTATCACCTTGTTTGTGAATTTTTTCCTTTCATTAGAATTTAAGTTCCATGCAGGCATGGATTTCTGTGTATTTTGTTCCTTGTTATAACTCCAGCACAAAGAATAGGGCTTAGAATACATTGGGTGTTCAATAAATATATGCTGGATGGATGGATGGATGATTGAATGGATGAAAGCTTACTTCATTTCAAAACCTTTCCCTAATGCCATCCCTACCCTTTCTGCATCTTGTATCATGGTGCTGATCACGCCTTTACTGTTCATCTTTATTGTTCTCTGTCTCTGTCTGTTGATCTTTATCTCACACACACACACACTCACACACCAGAAGCTCTTACACAGCCGGAGTATGATCTTGTCTATCTTGTGTTTCCCCATCTCCTGACACAGGAGAGTTACCATTTGTGGTGAAAAGAAATTGTCCCCATTTAAGAGGTGCAGTTCTGCAGGAAACCTGCAGAGGGCAGCATGAGGCAATATATGTCTATTGTCTCCTAGTGCCAGTCTTCTCAGTAAGTAGACTGGTCTCAGATGGAACTGAACTGTAGTCTCAGGCTGATTTAGACACACAAAGCCAGTGGTATTCCCTTAGAAAAGAACTCAGATTGGCCCAGTCAGCCTCTCCGTGTTGTCCCCTACTCCCACACCTTGCTGATTCAGCATCACCTGCCATTTACTCCTTCATCCACACCCAGCACTGATGGAGGGAGCACACACACACACACACACACCCCTTTCTCAGTTAGAAGAGCCTTCCCATCACGATCCTATCACCTTCTTTCCCAGCCTACACTAAGTCCCCTGCTCCAAATAGATATCTCTGAGGTCTGTTTCCCGGTATCCCTGTCCACTCAATGCATTTAACAGTTCACTTGAAGCCCTCTAATGCCCACCATTTAAATTTAATCCTCAGGCACTGCCAGGAGGTGCACATAGTTAGTTCCAGTTTACAGATGAGAAAATAGACTCAGGAAAAGGAACTTATCTAAGATCACACATTCAGTAGGTGAAGAGCCTGAGACTCAAACCCATACAATACTGTACCCAGACTCAGGGCTCCCTCTGGTCCAGCTGCAAGTCCATTTCCAGCTCAAGCCCCTGGAAAGGAGGGCAAGAGCTGGTGGTCTCAAGGCCATTGTCCATTCTTTCCTCCCAGGATATTGTTCTCATCCTAAAATAAACTCAATCATTCCAGACTTATCACTTGAAGCCCTCTAATGCCCACCATTTAAATTTAATCCTCAGGCACTGCCAGGAGGTGCACATAGTTAGTTCCAGTTTACAGATGAGAAAATAGACTCAGGAAAAGGAACTTATCTAAGATCACACATTCAGTAGGTGAAGAGCCTGAGACTCAAACCCATACAATACTGTACCCAGACTCAGGGCTCCCTCTGGTCCAGCTGCAAGTCCATTTCCAGCTCAAGCCCCTGGAAAGGAGGGCAAGAGCTGGTGGTCTCAAGGCCATTGTCCATTCTTTCCTCCCAGGATATTGTTCTCATCCTAAAATAAACTCAATCATTCCAGACTTTCTTTTTGTCCCTCAATATAAACCCTGGGGACCACTGCCTGCTTCCTGGGAACTCTGGCAGTGCAGAACCTGGATATTACTGGTGTATTCCAGGGCCACATAGGACTTGGCATGTGGAAGTTGCTTCCTTAGGGCAGGACTGTTGGACGGATAGATAGATGGAGGGAATGAATGGGTGGGATCACCGAGATGAAGAACAATGCCTAGAAATTCTTCCAATAGCTCTCTGCTGCTCTTCCAATAATTTAATTCAGCAAACGGTGCCCAAGGTCCTTCCAGTACTGAACGCTGTTCTGGGTGCTAGGATAGTCAGTAGATGGGGAAACTGAGGCTACTACACAGCCAAGGGAAAAAAGCTTGCAGCAACTCAAGGAGACTGTCCCTAGAATAGAAGAAGGATCACGGTGGGGGCAGCCCTCATCCCTGCCCACAATAATGCTGGGAACCAGTGCTGCTTCCTGCTGCTGGGGACCCACCGGGAGAAAAATCATTGTTTAGCTTGGAGCTTGGCCCCTCTCCTGCCACCCAGTCCTTCCTCTTCCCATTGTCTTTCGAGCACCGGATGCAGCTGCCGACACAGCAGCAAAAAGAATGGGGAAGGGGCTGGGAAAGCAGATGAAGCCATCCCAGGAGAGGTAAGATGCTTCAGCTGGTGGTCCCTTTCCAGACAAGCTGCACACAAAGGCCCAGGCAACAGGTCCTCCAGCGTGGTGCTGGGTCCAGGTGTAGAACTCAGGCTTCCAAGGCGCAGATCCAGATTCAAGTCCCAGTTTCTGCCACTGGTGTGCTGTGTCCCTGGGCAAGCCTCTTGCAATCCCTGGACATCCATTTTCTTCTCAGTTAGAGCAAGGGTAAGTTGCTTACCTTGGGAGGACTAATTTATCACAGTGATGATTAACACCAAAAACACCTAATACATGAGTATTTTTAAATGTTCACTTCTGTTCCTTCCTTCCAACTTTAACCATAGAAAAACACCAAGAAAAGTGATGGCAAAGTGGATTCTTACCTGAGTATTTTTAAATGTTCATTCCTGTTCCTTCCCTCCAACTTTAACCATAGAAAAACAACAAGAAAAATGATGGCAAAGGGAATTCTTGGAGCAGATGGAAGCAGCATTTTCTATTAGGTAAATGAAGATTAATTACCCAACTGGGTCACCATGAAAATTATACTTAATAAATCACATTGAATAATTAATAATCACAGTAATGGAACAGGTACATTTATTGAGCATTTACTATGAGTCAGGCACATTGCTTCTTCACACAGCTACTCTGTGAGTTACATATTATCAGGGTCAATTTCACAAGTATGTGACACAGAACCCCCGACTCAGAAGGGTGTGCCACAACTCGGGCTTCATGCTCTGTGGTTACCATCTTGAAATTCCAATCATTTTATTTTTGAATTTGTGTTTTGAAAGTGAAGTCTGATGGAGCAATGGAGCCTACATTGGGGACTTGGAGGCTCTGTTCACACGTAGTCCTGCTTCACCCCACCTTCCTCTCCCCTTCCCCAGGATAGGTTCTCAGCTGCCTGTTCCCCTGTGCCATCTCATCCTTGGCCTGGGTACAGACACAGGGGGGGCTGGGTTGGGGTGCCTGAGGAAGGGCCCTTCACCCCGTGAGTGTCCCCATGCCCAAGGAAGCACAGGGCTAACTAGTGAGCAATCAACAGCTAGGCAAGAAATCATGAAAGGGGAAAAAAAGCTTTTTTCCTGATTTTTGAACAAGGGATCTTGCATTTCCATTTGCACTGATCCCCACAAACTACACGACTAGTCCTAGGTACTATTATTACCACCACTTCACAAAAGTGGAGACTCAGAGAGGCTCAGTCATTTGCCCAAAGTCACACAGCTGCCAACTGACAGAGCTCAGATGTAGACTTAGATCCCAAAGAAGAGAAGATTATGAGATCTTAAAGAGCTTCAGCCTAAGAATCAGAAGTCCTGGATCACATTTCTGATCATTGGCCCTGTGCCAGTTTGCCCCCACTCTCTGCCTCAGTTTTCCCACTCTCTGCATCAATTTTCCCAAGTGAAAGCATTCTGTAGAGTCTTCTAAGGCAGCAAAGCATCTCAAGATGTGACTTCGCCACTCACACAGAATAGGATTTTGAGCTCTGGGAACTCAACTTTGCTTACCCTCCGCACATTGTCGTAGGAGAATTCAGCAGGTATCATTCACCCTATATAAACACTATGATGTTTCTCCCTTCCCAAAAAAGCACAGAGCAGAAAGCTGGGCAGGGAATACGCTTATTCCCATTGTACACGCAGAAAAGCTAGAATACCAGAACTGGAAAGTGACTCCAGTTCAGTTCAGTTAGTTCACTCAGTCGTGTCTGACTCTTTGTGACCCCATGGACTGCAGCATGCCAGGCCTCCCTGTCCATCACCAACTCCCAGA